>CM030859.1:11375838-11623338 GCA_018105865.1 Metaphire vulgaris | reverse complement strand
TAATAATAATAATAATAATAATACTTGAGATGCAATGATTTGGCTATTGCAATTTCTTGTAGAAGTTAGAAGGAAAGTTGGAAATTGCTCACAAAGGACATTCATTCGATCCTGAAATCCAGGTTTGGATGAAGTTAACACATTTGCTAGGGATGATCATGATCACAGTGTTTTTTATTTTTGATAAATGCATAACAAATAAATTTTCACTTGCTATGTTTTGAATTTGACAAACTGTATTTTTAAGACAGTTGCCTTCAAAAAATCTTGGTGGAATGGCACACAAAGCAGCACTGCATATTTCGCTAAATTACCATGTTATGAAGTATGCGGTTGCAAGATTATTAAGATTATTAAGGTTATTGTGAGAAATTTGCTTTCGTGTTTCGACTTCAGATAAGTTATCCTGAATCCAAGACGCTTAATATCTCTGAGTTTGAGCTTGTGAGGAACGAGCATTTTAACAACATCTCAGTCAACCTCGTGATGAGTACCGTTCATATTCCGACAAATATCTACAAGCAGTGTACGCATATTAATATTACACCTTGTGTCATGTCTCCATTTCAGTTGTTTTCATATCTGTGGCTTTGACAGTGTTTTATACTGTTTTGCAGTGGCGGCTCCACAGGGAGGCAGGGGGGCCCGTGCCCTCCTATTGAGTGCCTGCCCCCCAGTGGTCCCCTGTTAGGACCCTATACTTAATACTACATACCTAACAACAAATGGTTGGCCCCCCATGATTAGAAGTTGCCACCCCAACGGCCCCCCACTTGCCAAATCCTGGAGCCGCCACTGCTGTTTCGGATATTTCTGAGACTTTCTCATTGATTCCTTAATATAAGTACAATAATGTATGTACTTAATATATGTACAATAAGACCCGTGTAATGTCATCCTCTCAATTTCATTCTATTGGGAATGCAGGCATTTGAGTGTTCTTTAAAATTTCCATGTACAGTGGCGCCACCTATCGAAAGCACAGGACGCCTTCATCAAACAGATGGGCTACTACAGGGTGGCGCAAAAAACCGGACTAGTCACATTTAATATAGTCGGTTTTTTGCGCCACCCTGTATATTTGGTTGCTACTGTAATTGAAATACAGCATCTATTGATATAGACCGCAACCATTAAATCGTTCTTTATGTTGATGGCAGCGGCCGATGTATTGAATGGCATTGCTTATTCAAATGCGCTGGACGAAGCGTTCCAAAGAAACTTTGAAGATGACCGATCGCTGACCTGGCAGTACTTCTGCAGCTCAACTGGGTTTTTCCGACTTTACCCGGGTCTGTTGTGGTCATACATTTCTACTTAAATAAATCGGTCGGTGGAATTCGATAAGTTATGGATAAATTAATTAATGTGAAGTCTGTCTGATAAAATCAAAATGTTTGCTGTCTGAGTAATTAATTTTTTAACCTCGGTGGGTTAGAAGCTGAATCTGAGATGGCCATGGGTCCATTTTTTAGAACCCAACTCAAACCAACCAGGGTTATTTCTAGGATTATCAATGTTGGGGGTGTCAGTATATTTTGGGGGGTCCCTGCTAAAAAAGTGTGACAAGCAAAAAAAGGTCATCCCAGGCTAAAATTGGGTGTGTGTGTGTTGATCTCAGATTGAGGGGGTGTTAGGGGGTCTAAAATATCCCTGAAACCAATTCATCAAGTCTTCAACCCAATCCATGCCGGCAATAGGGCTACTTAACCCAATCCAACCTGTTTCTTAAACCATGACTTATTTTCTGACTCAACCCAACCCACCACAAATATGGAAAAGTCCGACCCAACCAAACCATGCATTAACTCAACCCATGACCATCCCAAGATGAATATCTGATGCAGGACAACGAATGCACATTAACATTAGTGTTGCTACGGGGGGGGCAAATAGGGGCAACTGCCCCCCAAACTGTACCCAGACCGCCTATCAGATTTGCGCAAATCCGGTGAGAAAGTTTTTGTGTATGGGCGGGGGTAAGGAATTTGACATGCCAGCCCCTTTTGCCCCCTCCCCCAACCCAAAATTCCTGGCGACGCCACTGTACATTAAGCTGCATTTGCTGCAGTTGCTTGTGGTGAGTGGACGGACTGTCTCATCAATTCTCCTTTTGCAGCTAAATCGAATGTTCGAAAGAAGCCTTGATTATTTTGTGCATCTTCGACGTCGGCCGTGTCCTTATACATCAAACGGCGGCCATCATTGCATAATGGGGATTTATTTTATCGAACGTTGCGTTTTCGCCCGATCCCGGAATTCCTTTACGCTCCATTTGTCCGGGCGGTGCGGCGTTACGAAGTGATTATGGTCTTCGGGGCCTATCGCGAAGCATGTACAAAGCCACGACGCAAGGAAACGAAGATTTAGAACGACAGCTGGATACATTGGCCGGGAGATTTTTATTCAAGAGGCCCGACGCTGATTAAATGATGTCGCTCGGCGTACAATTATCGAATGCAGTTAGGATGTTGAAATGGCTCGTGGAGCAGTTTGGACAAAAAGACGGCAGTGACAGTTGAAACGATAAATTTATTCAAAAGTTATCTTGGAGAATAACTGGATTGTTAGTATCTGTTAAGAATGATTAAGTAAGTAAGTAAAATCTCGTAGATTTATATAGCGCTTTGTAAAGTAGTACAGTAGTAGCTGCTTAGGCAAGGTGGATTGTTGGCCGGGCAAAGGTCAGTGTATTCATATTTATAAATTATAGTGTTCTTTCTGCATAGACTAACTTGGCCTCCTAAACCACTTGAAAAATCATGTTATTATTATTATTATTATTATTATTATTATTATTATTATTATTATTATTATTATTATTATTATTCAATTTGCTCTGTGATTATATGCTTTGTTTGACTCTGCATTTGGTGTATTTTAGGCACGGTGTGGCATCGGGATAGAAATGGATTTGTGAAACCCGACGCATTTGACTGTCGGCTTAGAAAGTGGTCGGTTTTACACAAATTTCTTAAATGTGTATATTTTCTTCCCTTACAGCTTATTTTTGTTCAGTTTAATAATAATAATAGTAGTAGTAGAGGTAGTGGACTAGTGATATTAGTTGTTATAGTATTTGCAGTAGTAGTGGTGGTGGTGGTGGTGGTGGTGGTGGTAGTAAAAGTAGTAATAGTAGTTGTTTTTGTAGTTGTACTGCTGTAGTAGTCATATCCCACACTTATGATACTTCACTTAGTGAATGACTTAATGGTTAACAACCATGTAATAATAATAATAGTAATAAGTGTAATAATGATAATAATGATAATAGTATCTTAGTACTGAGTTGAATCTATCTTGTGCAATTGTGCTCTCATGTGCCATCGATTGATGCTTCTGTGCTTTGTGAGGTGGTGCTATAGAAGTTGGTGATTACATTGGATGTTATTTATGGATTTTACAGTCTACCTGCAACTGCATTGTTTTCTATTTGCCAATGTCATTCTCGACAGGTACATTGATGCTGTTGCGTCGGCCAAAGACGTTGTCATACTGCTCGATTCGAGTGTGAAAATGAAGGGACAGAATTTCGAGATGGCGAAGGAGTTGGCAAAACTGATTCTTGACACACTCACTGACAGTGACTACTTCAATGTCATTGCTGTAAGATGTTGCTTACTTCAATCAATTTCAATCTGTTTATTAGTGTCAACAAAAAATCAAGTTAGTTCTAATGTAATATCCAATGAACAATCACATAGACATATATCACTGGGTATACAGTGTGATGTCAGTGTTAATAATAATAATGAGTAATAATAATAATAATAATAATAATAATAATAATAATAATAATAATAATAATAATAATAATAATAATAAGTGTATAGACTATATGTTAAGTTATTCCTTCTTGTGGTTGGGTGCCTTTGCATCTTTGCTGAAAGCTAAGTGCAATATAATGAAAAATAAAGGAATGAGGCATGTATGTCATTGTGTACTGCAAAGTTTCATTATATATTTGTAGATGCACAGACAAGAGGAAAAAGAAGGAGGAATACAGGAACAAACCTACAAGAGGACAAGATGGCAAAGAATGATGTTACACAGCAAGACCATAATGTGAATGACTGTTCGGGTGGAAAATAGTGGTTCTCACACAGGACAGGTCCTACTGAACCACTCTAAACCCTGTTATTATGTTGATTTGTGTTATTCTTTGTTGTGTACTATTTTGATGCTGTGCTTGTCATGAATAAAGATTATTATTATTATTATTATTATTATTATTATTATTATTATTATTATTATTATTATTATTATTAATGCTGCTTCAGTTTTTTTCATTGTATCTTATATTAGTTGGTGTTAGGTTAAGTTTTTGTTGTTTCTGGATGACTTGTTTGTTCATTTCGTGTTTAATTTCCAGTTTTCAGACGTGCCTAACTACGTGAACCCGTGCTCCAACCGAACATTGGTTCACGCAAACACTGCTAACAAGCGGGTAAGAGGTTTCAGTAATTCTTGCCCTCCCCGCCCTGCCCCATCGCTATGCCGCTGTAGGCAGCAGAGCTGTTTGAGGTGCTATAGAAGCAGTGTAAGATGGCTTGTAATAGTTACTGCTATGGAGTTAGCTGCAGGCTTCGTGGCTAATAATATTCATTTGATGTAGTAACCATCAGTAGGTATTTTAGACATATTGAATAGTTAGTATTGTTAAAACTTAATGTAATGTAGTGTAATGCAGCATTTGATATGCACCTCTTATATTTCTAATAATAATAATAATAATAATAATAATAATAATAATCATCTTTATTCGTGACAAGCACAGCATAAAAAGTAGTACACAACCAGTAGTACACAACCAAGGAAAGCACAAATCAACTGAAAAACTAAATAATAATAATAATAAAATAATAATAATAAAATAAACCTAATAATAAACAAATAAACTAGGTTTAGAGTTGTTCATATATTAACAAAGGATGTTTGTCGCTTTTCTGCAATAGCATGCATACTATCCAAAACCCGTCAGGACTCTGAAAATCACTGTAATGTTTTAAAAATTTTAACACAATAATAATAATAATAATAATAATAATAATAATAATAATAATAATAATAATAATAACAAGGTTTAGAGTTGTTCAGTAGGGTCTGCCATGTGTGAAAACCACTGTAAGGGATAAGGATAAGAGTAAAGGATAAGTGAGACCTGATTGGATGAAGACAATTATTATTATTGTTGTTGTTATTGTTATTATTATTATTATTATTATTATTATTATTATTATTATTGGAGAAAAATTATTGTTATTATTATTATAGAAAAAATAACCACCGAGGAGGTATTAAAAGCTTTTGGTGTAAAAAGAAAATTACTAGAAACCATAAGAAAGCAACAGTTGGAATTTTTGGAATCTAATTAGAAAGGATAGATTGGAAAATCTAGTCATAACAGGGAAAATAGAGGGCAAAAGAGCAAGAGGAAGACAACGAATAAAGGATACAGACAGCCTAAGAGAAGCAACAAGAACTAAAGATAACATCAAACTGATAAGGAAAGCCAGAAACAGAGAAGAGTGGAAATCTATGTTTGTCGACATAGCAATACATGACAGTTGAAGAAGAAGATTCTTAATAATAATAATAATAATAATAATAATAATAATAATAATAATAATAATAATAATAATAATAATAATAACAATAATAAATTATTATTGTTGTTACTTATTATTACTGTTACTACTAATAATAATAATAATAATAAATTATTATTATTATTATTATTATTATTATTATTATTATTATTATTATTATTATTATTATTATTATTATTATTATTATTAGTTGTTGTATTTATTCTTGGGTTTGTGCAATTTTCACAGAGATTCACGTCTGCATTAGACCGACTAAAAGCGGTTGGGTCTGCAAATCATGAGCTGGCCCTTACGGAAGCCTTTGACCTTCTTACAGCAGTAAGTAAACTTCATTTACTATGTCTACATTCACTGGATTAACTTATTCATTCAGTAAATTATTGTGCACTATGTTATCATCATTATATCTCAAGAGAAGAGATGATTGCTTTGCTGCCAAACCCGAAACGTTATTATTGTCGTTGTTGTTGTTATTAGTGAACTTCTATAGCGCCAGTTTAGCAATGAGTGTGGCATCAGTCGATGGTCACTATGAATTTAAATTGAGATCCTCATTGTTGAATCCAAAAATTCAGTCCGATTTTTCACTCCCAGTAACAGTGGATAGACAACAGAGACAAATTGTATTGAGCAGTATGAGAAATTGATTATAAAAAAATAATGAGATATTGATTATATAAAAAATAATAATGGTAATGATATCTATAAAGGCTATTTGCATGTAGCGCTCATATTGTAAAGCCATCCACGTGACATCTGTTGGCCTGGCAATGTTGCAATTAATCTACAAAATAGTAGATATTTTGTCCTCATCTTCAGGTGAATTTAACATCCCATGGGTCT
The DNA here is from genome assembly GCA_018105865.1 of Metaphire vulgaris. Classification (NCBI taxonomy): domain Eukaryota; kingdom Metazoa; phylum Annelida; class Clitellata; order Crassiclitellata; family Megascolecidae; genus Metaphire; species Metaphire vulgaris. Next base: position 11,616,886 of record CM030859.1, on the reverse strand, counting down.
CGATGTCATCGGACCATTCTTTTGGTAACGGAAGGCGTAAAAGATACTTACGAAGAAGTTTTCCTCAAGTACAATTCACCAGTTATGGTAAAGTATTGCTAATTTCTGTACAGTAGAACTTCATTATAACGTACTTGGTGCATCATATGGGACCAGTGGACGCATTGCAATATGTTACAACTGAGTATATGTTATAGCCGAGTCCATTATAACGAAGTTTTACTGTTTGTGTTAATTGTTTTCACCCTTATCAATCACCATTATAATGGGATTATGTAACGTATGGTATGATTTTGTTGTAAAGTAACTGATAGGCCTACAATGAAACCTATGATAATCCATTCATGATTACTGTTTGTGCTTATTGATTGCTGAACTATATAAGCTAAACTGCTGTGGCCATTCGAATGTAATGTTTTCATTAATTCAGTGATTTCCATGCTTTTCAAGTTGAGGACCATATCTACTTCTTAAAACAATGACAAAAGTCATAGTGGTAGCAGTGCCATAAAATGTATGAACCAATATATGGTAGTAAAGATTTTATAGCATATTTTCACTTTTGTCCCAACTTTTCACAGTCAACTAAGTGCTGTTGTTTTTCAAATTTTCATGTTTGCATTCTGTTTTGTGTTGAAAAGGTGCGAGTTTTTACTTACCTCATCGGAAACGACAATTCAGCCAAAGCCGCCAATATGAAGGCCATTGCCTGTAGCAACAAAGGTTTGTATCTTACATTTTCCAAAGCATACTTACTTACTTTTTGTATCTCACCTTTGGTTAGAAATATTCTGTTGTTGGTTATGTGCTATTTGGCCCCCTGTGCTATCTTAGCAAGATTTGATGCAATGAATATGCTTTTGTCAAAGGCTGAATGTTTCTGGGATGTAGAAAAAACAAATAAAGCGAGTCAAACGACAGGCATAGCTTCCCGGACGATGTCCTGGCATGAACCCAGCACTTGACAGGCCACTCCCAAGATCCATGGCTTGAAAAGAATGACAGTTCACAACGGGTCAAACATTCGTCTTCCAACCGTACGTGACGCCATCACTTTTCCGATTGCTGCACGGTCTCCTCGAGCATTTACCGTTGTCTTCCAGTTGTGTTTTTCCATGTGTTTTTGCCGTTCCACATCACCTCAGATCTTCCTATCTTGTGTCCATCGATCTTTTTTATGGCCCGCTCCTCTTTCGTTTTGCCTGCCGTGCCGTTTATATTTCCCCTACTGTTTGTCATCCATGCATAACATTATATGGTTCTCACACAGGGCAGATCCTACTGAACCACTCTACTAGTAAACCCTGTTATTATTATTATTATTATTATTATTATTATTATTATTATTATTATTATTATTATTATTATTGTTATTATTATTATTATTATTATTATTATTATTATTATTATTATTATATGTCATTTCCATTTTTTCATCGTTTTCCCAATTGTGTTGTGGTAATGTAATAATGGGCCAGAAAAAATGTATGTGTGGTATGTTTATATGTATCTGTGGTATACTTGGACATATTGCATTAATAATGACATTTTCTAAGTGTATTTCACTTTATCTTTAGTAGCACTCCTTGAGTCAGATGCTGCACTTTTTTGATTTGAACAGCAGACCCCAGGTTTATCTTGTAATGTTTGTAATGTAACAAGGCATTTTTATAGCACCTTTTCTTGACAATAGCTCAGTAAACTTTCGAACACAGTTTACTAGGCATTGTCAATATTGGTGAATTTTATTTGTAGGTTATTTTTCCCATGTACAGTCGTCAATTAACATGCATAAATATCTGCACGTAAGTGTCGCTTATCCTTGATTTTGTTTAACTTTTGTTTTTATTTCGCTTAGAATAAAATTGAGACAGAATAAAAAATTCTAAAATAAGATGGGGACATTTTTTAATTCGTTTCAACACTCTTTTGAATTTTCATGTCTTCCATGTCAAACAGGGTATCATTTTTATAATACTTTTATGGTCTATAAAACCTGTGATACAAGAAACCATCTATCTTAGAACCATCATCTCTCGATTTGGGACAGAAATAGATTTCTAAAAAAACTTTGGACAATTAGTTTTTAGCTCATCTGCAGAACCATCAAGTATTGGGCAAAGTAGTTTGCTTTGCAGTAATCATGGATTGTAAATGTAGATTTTGCCCTAGTCACAGACTCTCAGTCAAGAGACCATCCGTAAAGTACGTCACACTATTTTTGTCAGTTTTTACCAAAGTCACAAACTGGGCCGCCTCACGCGTGATGTACTTTATGGATGGCCCCTGATCTAAGCCTTATCACTATTTTTTCAACACCAGGGTCTTTACCTTATATTTTGGAATGATCAAATATGTTCTCAAATTTTACGAATAAGTAAGTAAGTAAAATTTACTTAGTGCTTTCTTTCTAAAGTAGTAGTGTAGTAGTTGTGTGTTCTTAGATGCTTAATAGTGCTGCTTTTAGCAAAAATCAGCCATTGTATAACTCTGCTGTAATTATTACCTTGTAATAATTACAGCATATACGACACTATACGACATATAGTAATGCCATTTGCATTTGCTCCTTTGCAAATAATATTTGTATAGAAATGTTCTAATAATAAATGTTTGCATAATAATAATAATAATAATAATAATAATAATAATAATAATAATAATAATAATAATAATAATAATAATAATGCCAATTATTATGATCAACTTGTCATTGCAGTATAAAATTGGAGTTGAAAACTTGTCTACATCAGCTAGGATACAGATTGTCACTCCAGGAGAGGGTCCTAGACAGGAGAAGGCCTGCTTAGTGGATGACTGTCAAGTGCCTTATACTGTTTTTCATTCCTTTAGGATTTCACTCGTGTTCTAAGTCGTCCTCTTATCCTCTCACAACCGAATCGCACAGTTTGGACGAACGTATATGATGACACTGTGGTAATTTGCATTGTAATAACGGCTCTTATCCTATAATTGCTAATAATAATAATAATAATAATAATAATAATTATTTTAATTATTGTGCAATAATAATAATAATAATTAATAATAATATTATTATTAATAATATTATTATTATGTTCTTTGATAATTTAAAAGATATGCATTGTTGGTACAGTAGAACTTTGTTATAACAGACTTGATTATACTGTGTATTTTTGATTAGGCCTATAATGTATTCCAATGATGACAAATGGAAATGATGCACAACTGTATTGTATAATAATGGATATATTATACAATAATAATAATAATAATAATAATATAATAATAATAAAATAATAATAGAGAGCCATTGAATTAAAAGAAATGCATTGTTGGTAAGTAGAACTTTGTTATAACAGACTTGATTATACTGCCTATTTTTGACTAGAGGGAAAGTTATAGTTTTGATTTTTTTGAAGCACAACTGTATTGTTGGTGTTGGGTATTCCAGAGGGCTAGCACCTCGGATATAACGGACCAAATTGTACAGAGAGCCATTGAATTAGAAGAAAATTTTCTAATACGTAGCAATTTCTGCCTATTTCACTAGAGGGAAAGTTATAGTTTTGATTTTTTTAAAGGAGCGACTAAATCTTTGAGTTGGGTGGTCCAGAGGGCTAGCACCTATAGCCGTATGGGCAACACATATAGAATGTAATCTTTTATAGGCCTATAACTTTTGATTTCTTGGGAGGAGCCACTAAATCTTTGAGTTGGGCGGTCCAGAGGGCTAGCACCCTCTACTGAAATAGGCAGACGTTGCTAAGTATGTTATAACGAAGCTCTGCTGTGTTCTTTGAATCCATCTGCAATCTGGTTCAAATCCAGATATCAGTTGGAGTCAGTGGCGGCTCCACAGGGGGTCGGTCCCGGGTGGCCCTTGCCCCCTATTGATTGCCTGGCCCCCTAGTGGTCCCTCTGTTGGGACCCTATACTTAATACTACATACCTAACAACAAATGGTTGGCCCCCACCATGATTAGAAGTTGCCACCCCAACGGCCCCCGCCCCCACTTGCCAAATTCTGGAGGCGCCACTGATTGGAGTGAGGGAAAATACATGACCAGGAAAATTTGTAAGGAACTATTGTACTCATTGTTGGCATTGGTGCTGTTATTTTTACAAACAGGGACTTGATCTGGTGTTAACTGTATCGAGACCAGTTTTCTCAGTTCAAAACGGTGAGGTAGGTTCTGACCGGTCCGGTTCATTCCTGTTCACCATGCCGTCATTTTCATCTTGATTGGTCAAGTAGATATTGTGTTTTATGCCAAATTAATGTTCATCTTCTACATGACATTATGTCGCCACCTCATGGATACACTGACCTCTTGCCCGACCGACAATCCACCTGGGCTATAGCTATTTCAAGAAAGGTTACGCACATAAGAAGAAGCAGCTACTATTGTACTACTTTTCAAAGTGCTATGTAAGTTTACAAGATTTTACTTACTTATTTCTTATTTGTGATTGCAATCACCGAAGGCTTGAACCGCTTTTAATTTTCAGGCAACGCAAGGAGGAAAGCTTCTTGGTGTCGTTGGGGCAGACGTTAAGTTGTCTGAAATCGAAGAAATCTTCAAACAGTTCACAGTGCGTGTTTTAGATTCAGTGAATTTATGTAGGGTTGTTTTTATGAGACAGAAAGAATTTTGTCTGGATTGAATTAAACAATTCATTAAACAACTTATGTCAATGAATTTAGTTAAGTGTTAATTGTTAGTCAAGTTTTTCTTCTTCTTTGCTTCATATAGATATATGTTTATTTTGGATGTTAAAGAGAAAAAATAAAATTGTAATTGATTGATTGCTTGGTCGAGAATTTGAAAGCATTATTATTATTGTTATTGTCGTTATTATTATTATTATTATTATTATTATTATTATTATTATTATTATTATTATTATTATTATTATTATTATTATTATTATTATTATTATTATTATTATTATTATTATTATTATTATTATTATCATCATCATCATCTTCATCATCATCATCATCATCATCATCATCATCAAATGGACATTGGCATACACTGGGATGAAAATGTGGGGAGCCCAACTCCTATGCCTTCTCCTTTCTCTACGGTAGCCTCTCAAAAAGTGAGGGGCTCGAGCCTATGGGCCTAATAGAAGTTTATGCCTATGTTAATGAACTTCTATAGCGCCATTTTAGTAATGCACTTGACATCATCAATCAAATGTCCTTGAATTTTATTTACAGTGATTGCCAATTGAACCTGTTTCATCTGACTTTTCAGCTTGGTGTTGGTTCTTACTCCTTCTTAATAACAAACAATGGATACGTTATATCACATCCTGATCTAAGGCCCAAGGTATGTACATTGTATAGGATGATATGACATTGCACGGAATGCTTCAAACGTTTTTTGTGCACAAAAATGTTAAACATTTGTCATGAGTGTTTGCTGTTAAACAATCAAAAGAAGTGACGCGTAAAAAATTCATTTTGTATTGCACTTTAATGATAAAGCAATGGACATCAGCCTGAAACACTATACATGCAGTATAGATATGCATATATATGCATGTGTTGTGTTTGTGTGTGTGTGTGTGTGTGTGTGTGTGTGTGTACATTCTTGGCCTCTAAAAAATGTGAATTCTCAAAAAGAATACTATACTAATCTATAGAAGCAAAAGCTGGTAGATGGTTTATCTAAGTAATGACCAAAGCAGATGCTTTACTGAGTGAAATTTGAAAATTAGTGCATTGCAATATTTCTTAATAAGTGAGTAATATTTCATTTAATATCATCATCATCAAGTGAGTGAGCAAGGGGCCGTAAATCTTGACTCAGAATTAGATGGAATCTTTGGTCTGGGAACGCTGTATGTGATCGAACCATCTTTTTGGGAGTTGGACAGTGCTTCCATGATCGTCAGGTGGACGCGCCGATGGATAGGTCAACGTTATTATTATATATTACCTTATTATTATTATTATTATTATTATCTAAATTATTATTATTATTATTATTATTATTATTATTATTATTATTATTATTATTATTATTATTATTATTATTATTATTATTCATCTGCTATTTTACTACTATTATATTCTATTATTATCTATTCTACTATTATTCATCTATCATCTGTTATATTCTGGCACTAACATTTGGCTAATGTTCCTAATTTTTTATTTTTGTACATTTCCTAAACAGTTTAAGAGCATCCTGAATCCAAACCACGATGTCGTCGACCTGTGGAAATTGGAGCCGTCGCCAAAAGTTCACGAGGTTTCTTTTACATTTCGATTATTTGAAACGCTCTGCGATGCAAACAGATTATCAAATTTGAGGCACTTGAATGCTGAAATACTTGATTTCTTCTTTTCGTATTTTTCATTCGAACGCGGCACTATCTGCATACTTATTGTTTCAGCTGACGCGGAGGATGTTAAATCGTGAGACGAGTCACATGCGGATGAGCTCGCACGTATTGTACAGCGGCATGGTAGGCCACCATTGTCTTTCATGCACTCGTCCTGTTTACAGCATGCTGGAACTCGTTGTCACTCAGTTTTGATAAATTATATTATCTAATTTATATAGCGCTCAATGATAATGCACTGGACATTGTCCTGGGGTGCTACATAGACTGCGCCAGTGGGTGGCAATTACTGACTCCCTGCCAGGCTCAAACTCTGGATGGACTGTATGACCCATTCAATGCCAATGTCCTGCATATCTAAGCTTGGAAATCGTAATCATAAAAGTTTCCTTTTGTTCTTGCCTTTCACATACGATACAGACCGAGTGATGTACGGTACTCATTTGTTAAGTGCACAACCATTCCTCATGTTCATTCACCCGTAAGATCTGGTTGGTAATTATTGACAACTTACTTTTGTCCCAGTGAATGGTTTGATTGATAAGGATAACAGCTCAAGATATGATAAGATAGAGGAACATCAGAGTTAACCCTCTGCGTCCCATTGGAACACTCACTTCGTTTTACTTACTTGTTATATTTACAACATATTACTAAATTCATGTGGTGGTCCAATCAATGTTTATCTATCTATCTATCTATCTATCTAACATTACTTTTACTTGGAGTGTTTTAGGTATTAGTTGTTGTAAGTCTCTCTTGATCAAATGCTTGTAAATGAGTTTATGCATTATATTTGTCTCTCAACATGTGCACACAAGACAAAGTAACAATTCAGCAGGACTTTGTTACAACTGGCTCAGATATAACTTATGTTGGGTTATAAAGTACCGCATCATATGGTCCTGTGTGATGTGCTACTGTATTGGATGGTATTGGATATAACGTACCTCGGATATAACATATTAAATTTTACAGACCTGCTAAGTATGTTATAATGAAGTTCTACTATATCTCTAATACTTTGTTTTCTGTTTTATTCCATATGATAGCAGTTTTAAATGTGTATAAGAATGCATAATTTTGTTTTGCTTTTCTTTTAGAACCGTGTTCGGTCAAAAGAAAGTCACTATTTTTTCACTGATATTCATAGCACGCCGTTCAGGTTTTTTTGCTTATGTCACGTTTTCTAGTTTAATTCATTTATTGTCTTTTTTGTCATTTCTGTGATATTCTGCTTCATTTATTATTATTATTATTATTATTATTATTATTATTATTATTCAACATTAGATTATTATTATTATTAATCCAGAGCAACATAGAGATTTACAAATTGATTTATCCAGAGCCTGCGTGGACACATTAAAAATTGATTTATAATGACAAATTGTATTTTAATGCTATATAAACATAATAATAATAATAATAATAATAATAATAATAATAATAATAATAATAATAATAATAATAACAGGGTTTAAAGTAGGATCAGATCAGTACGATCTGTCATGTGTGTGAGAACCACTATGTTCCACCCATCTATTCCTTCACATTATGGTCTTGCTGTGCAATCTCATTCTTTGCTTTATTGTCCTCTAGTAGGTTTGTTTCTGTATTCTCCTTTTGCAATATATACCATTACAATACATGTACAATTTATGTGCACATTATATATGTTTATGATTTTAGCAAAGGCATGGTTGATCTAACATATTATGTAAGCCTATGTTGTGAGATGATGCCATTGGGTCATACATTTAAGTTTTATTCTTTTAGCCTTGCCATCGTTTTGCCCATACCCTACGGAGGGAATGTGACAGAGAGCAAGCTACAACTGCGTGATTTTGGTAGGTCTGCTTTCGTGTGTTTGATGCATTTCAAAATATTATGTTTAATGTTGTTTTGCATCCTCTGTCATCTAAATATTAAATCAGCATATATTATTCCTGTGCTCTCCTGAGTATGTGGAGACAATTGAAAAGTGAGTGTGCATTTCACTCTATCTCTGACTCTCTGGATATCCTAGCCCATGATACCGTTTCAAATTTATAAACTAATAAATTCGAGTGATGCATATAATACCTGAGTCTAGAGTGATTCAGTAGGATCTGTTCTATGTGAGAACTACTGCGACTTACGCGGGACAGATACCACCGAACCGCTCAAGGAAATGCGCATTCTTTTAAGAGAAGGTTTCTGTGGGCTATCGGTTTTTCTCGTATTGTTTGTAGAGTTATCTGCACCAAGATCAAGTGAGGCAGTCATTGCTCCATGGTGAGTAGACATTCTGATGTATTACCTTTGTCAGTTAAAATAGCCTGATGCTTTGAGGTTTGACTTTTATTTCGCTTCTTGGCTTTCAAAGATGAGATTGACAAGTGATGTCTTTAAAAATTTTTTCTCTTCCTATGATATGCAAGCAGGGTGTGATTTGTGACCTGGAGCAGTGAGGGGAGGGGATATGTCGAGCTTGGGGGGATGCAGTTGTTGGGGAAATGTAGCAGTGGGGGGATGTAGTTGTGGGGGATGTAGCAGTAGAGGAATGCAGTTGGGCAGTGGGGGGGATTCCCCCTCCCCTCTACAAATCGCGCCCTCTGTGCAAGTAAAGAAGTGCATTGTCATGATTTTACATCACTAAATTATAGTGTTGGTTTGGTGTATATGTGGCTGCATTATACCTAGCAGTCATGAATTTAATTTTAATGTCAGATTTTCTGTTACTTTATGTTGATGTTGTTAATCCACTGAAAATTAATTACTCTGAAAGTGAATTTTGACTTCTATGGCGTCACAATCGCAATGCTACATGACGCTAATGGAGTGTTATATGTATTCAGAAAGATTGTCCCTGTGCTAATCTCGTATTGAACGGTCCCAGTTGGGAAATATAAATATAAAATGCAAGTAATAAATGTTGAGTCCGTATTGGCTGAAGTCGTGAGATAATCAGTCAGCTGAAATGATGAAGGCACTGCTTAAGGCAAGCTTATCATGGGCAGTCAAAATTCCTTGTTGCATCATCATATAGCAGTTGAAACAATAAATGAATTCAAAAGTTATCTGGGAAATCTAGGTTGTTGAATGTTAAGAGTTATTATAGTGGTTTTCACACAGGCTGACAGCTTCCTATACCACTTTAAATCATGTTATTATTATTGTTGTTGTTGTTGTTATTATTATTATTATTATTATTATTATTATTACTATTATTATTAATTATTATTATTATTATTACTATTATTTAAAATTCTTTTATAGAAATGCAATTAGCATTAAGACAGAATTTTGTAACATACATAAAGGAAAGTTTTCTTACTGATTAATGTTTATTTGAACAGTTAATTATTTGCTACCAGGAACTACTGCAAGTTTACCTCACACGAACTGACACAGAATCCTCTCGACAATCTTATGAAGTATCTTAACTATGGAAAATCTGGCAGTCCCTTGTACCGAGAGCGCTGTAAGATCTTTGTTAATTTAACCAACTGTTTCTCTCTTGTCGGCATTTTATGGATTAAGATTGCTGCTTAAACAGTGTTAGGTTGAACTCTTAGAAAGCATTTTTCAACGATCCTTTTAGGCAGTTTTTTTTGATAAAATTGATGTTTAATCATTTCTCAAGTCTGATTTTTTGCAGCTTTCATTAAAACTGAATTCTTATTGCTGGGTCTTCTCATGTTCGCTTCTTCCCTCCTTCCTTGAATCTATTCCCTTCTGCACTGGGCAGTAAGTGAATGGGTGTAAAGCAATTGCCATTTACAACTAATTTCTTCTGTATTTAATTTTATTATCTCTCTCTCTGTGTGTTTTAAGGTAACAGTGAGCTGATCAACAGCTTTCTCTTTGACGCTGAAGCAACAAGAAGTGCCTACAGTAACTGGATGAAGGAGAATTGGGACGTGAATGGAAACGATATTGAATCTCTTAAGTGAGACAATTGTCATTTATTTCATTAACATTGGCGATTATATGTAGAACAGAGCCAAATAATAATAATAATAATAATAATAATAATAATAATAATAATAATAATAATAATAATAATAATAATAGTAATAAAAATAATAATAATAGTAATAAAAATAACAATAATAATAATAATAATAATAATAATAATAATAATAATAATAATAATAATAATAATAATAATAATAATAATAATAATAATAATAATAATAATAATAATAATAATAATAATAATAATAATAATAATAATAATAATAATAATAATAACAAGTTTAGAATGTTCCACTCGGCTATTCATTTACATTATGGTCTTGCTGTGTAATCTCATTCTTTGTCCTCTTAATAGGTTTGTTCTTATATTCTTCTTCTTTGTCTTCTTTTCTTTGAGTCTGCAAATAACAACAAAACTTTGCAGTATAAAATAATCATATATGCCTTATTCAGTTACTATGTAACTGCCATAATACTTTAAACGAGTCTGATGTGATTGGGTGAAGGAATTTGCAGATGGGAGAAGTATATAATTAACGTGTTTTACATCTAAAAATGATGACTCCTTCTGTTTAGATTAAGACATCAAAGATGATAGTGACATATAGGGACATACAGAGCCATGGGTACCTGCACATTGGGGCAAGAGGGCACTTGCCTCCCCTCCCTGGGAAATGCAAATACCAATATTTCACATGTATTGAAATCTGAAAACATTGCTAAAATATTAACTGTCAATTGTGTTAAAACGTGTTTTGCCCCTCCTGGAAAACTTTATGTAATGTACCATAATCATAGCCATTGTGTTTTGCCCCTTCTGGAAAGATTTCTGTGGGCGCCCATGTACAGAACAGATAATATAATTGATTGTACAGTAAATTGCGAATAAAAGAATCCAAGTTGAAGTTGTCATACAGTAGTGTGTTTTGCATTGTCCTGGGGACATTTGATACTTAGTCTATTACCGTATGTGTAAAAGTATTTCCGTACTGTCTGGACAAATTACTCAGAAACAAATTAGCATTTTGTTACAGAATTACTTATCCCATTTGACTAACAATAATTTAAATTATTTTACATGGTTTAAAATACATGTGCATGTCAATGTATTTAATTTTAGAGATAACGGAGTCGAGCTGCTGTTTATTGGTACAAAGGGTGGCCTGACAAGATTCGTGCCTCTTGTGGAAGTACTCAGCGATCCGTAAGTATTGAGCAGACAAAATAAATGGCTATCGATTTTTTAGACCGCCTAAAATGTGTTTTTCTTTTTCTCTTTGTAGTGCATAAGAATAGGCAGCTGCTACTGTATTGCTTTCCAAAGCGCTATATAAATTCACGAGATTTTAGTCACTTACTTAATTTAGTATATTCTTGAATCAAGGTCTTTTGCCTATGTAATGTTTGCATAGTGATGTTCATTCTGTGGCATGCAGATAACTACCTTACTCAACTTTTAACGATGAAATGTACTGTCCATAGAGCTGTAACAACCTAGCCTCACTGCCCTTTGGATGTTGACTATTGCCTGGCTGATCTCATACCTTTCCTATGGCTATTTTAAGAACGTCTGAGCGTCTAAGAATAAGCAGCTACTGTTGTGCTGCTTTCCAGGGCGCTATATAAATCCGCGAGATTTTACTTTACTTACTTACTTTACAGGCAGTCAACATCACAGTGTCTGTGACAGATAATTTTCATATTTGCTTCTCATTATGAATACACTTAGTGTTTGCCTTACCAAGTTTCTCTTAATAAACACGTCATTGTTGATTATTATGAAAGCGCCTAAGAATAAGTAGCTACAGAGGTACTGCTTTCGAAAGTGCTATATAAATTCATGAGATTTTGCTTACTTACTTGAGTTGAAAGTAAATTTTGAACCGTTGAAACTTGGTTTTAGGGACTTCATTGAGAATCACAGATCGACCATTGACTCCCTGTATTACACAAGGGCTGTAGACAACGGAGAAGAAATGTTCACATTCTCTCTGCCATTCGATGCAGGTACGGCCCAGTAGCAGTTCTAAACCAGTGATAATAACGATCGTGTGGCACTGTAAATCTTAACCCCTTAACTGGGGATCCCGGATATATCCGTCCATTTTACATTGAGTTACAGTTAAATACATGGTTAAGGGGTTAATTAATATAGTGTCACGAGAGTGCAACGTAGTGTAATGCCATTGCTGATCAGTTGGTTATAATGATGATACCTAAAGAGTGGGGGATGGGGAATGGGGATACCTCTCTAAAAATCTAAGGGGTGCTGCCCAAATACACCACTAGGAACAAAGTAAATTGCGGAGCATTTTAATACTTTATGGAATTCACACTGGGTAAACATTTTCCAAATTTTGATATTTGAATAAATTTTGACACAGTCTGTTGTTGACACTTTATTATGGGTGGCCAAACTGCAGCTTGCAAGCCACATACAGCTCTTCTAGCAGAATGTGCGAAAATTTTAGAAAGCTTTGGGGAGCAGATTAACGGATCAACAGAAGCATACAATCGCCATCTAACAGTAATAATTATGCTTCTTTGTCATAGGTCCCATAAAAAATAGCAACAGAGATTTCATGAAATTTTACAAAGAATTGGATCACACTACAGTAGAACTTCGTTATATTGAACTCGCTTATATCGAATCTCGCTTATATCGAAGTTTGAGCGCCGGTCCCGCCAAAGCAGTGCTAATGATACAGGGATCGGATATAACGAACCTCGGATATTTCGAAGCATTTATCACGGTCCCTTGAGCTTTGATATAACGAGGTTCTACTGTACCTCGTTTTCGTGTCTAATCATGGCATTGCAGCTCCAAGACATTTGCGGCTAGAACCTTCTCCTCTATATTTTCTTTTTCATTGGTCTCAAGGACAAAGAGTCGACCCGAGCAAGCTGGTGCTGACAATCAGTTCTCCGATATTTGTCAACCGGGATGGCCACGAAGCAGTCATGGCTGTCGTTGGCTTGCAGATGAAATATGCAAAGTTTTCCGATTTGTTCATGAATGGATCGCAACTTTGTTCTACAGATACAGATGTCTGCAGGCCGTGTGCAAAAGAGGTTATTTCAGTGAAAATTATCTGGAATTTGATGTCTTTAAGATGGCAAATTTAACACGTTTCTAACCTGAAGGAAAATATTCGTTAGATGTGAACAGTGTTTGCATTGCTTGATTAACTAAACTAATCTGGATACTGACACAAAGTATGTTTTATGATTTTATCTATAAAGCAGAACATTGCTATAGTGGACTCAGTTATAACATGCCACAATACAGTCATATTGCCATATTGTCATATATTGTCATATTGTCATATACGGTCATATTGCCATATATCACTGCCATATTGCATGGGAATAGATACCTCAAATATTGCACAATAAATTTTATACATACCTGCTAAGTACATCATACCAAAGTTCTACAAAGTATACTTTGAATACCAGTACTCAATATTCTGTCAGTATTTATATTTGTAATTGACTAGATGCTGAATTGTACTATGTGTATGAATACTCTGTACACTGTGGATGTATATGAATACAAGTATACTTTGGATATTGGTGCTTGTTATTGTTTCTATATACGGTAAATACTCAAGTACACCAGCAATGGTGCTTGAGAATTCCTTGGATATAGGTACCTATGCATACTTTGATTACTGTACTCAAGGTTTGTTATGATCTATAGCTTTTGTTTAGAGTTAATAATGCATTTGAAAGAACTGCAGTCACTTTTGTGCAGGAAATCGACTGCTACCTTCTGGACTTCAACGGTTATGTCGTCCTGTCCGAAGACCCAAAGGAGGTGGATGAATATGTTCATTGATAGATTGATTATATAATGGCATGCAATGTCTGTTTCTTTCTGCCTCTCTGTCTCATGTCTCTCTCTCTCTCTCTCTCTCTCTCTCTCTCTCTCTCTCTCTCTCTCTCTCTCTCTCTCTCTCTCTCTCTCTCTATATATATATATATATATATATATATATATATATATATATATATATATATATATATATATATATATATATATATATATATATATATATATATATATATATATATATATATATCTGTATGCCTGTCTGTCTGGCTTTCTTTTTTAAACTGCTGTGACTGATGACGACGACGACGACGACGATGATGATGATGATGATGATGATGATGATGATGATGATGATGGTGGTGGTGGTGACGATGATGATGATGATGTTAATGATGATGATGATGATGATTGATTTAGTTGTAATTGCATCGTTTCTCTAGTTGGGTCAATTCTATGGTGAGCTTGACGGTTACGCATCAGTCATAATGAATCAGCTAGCAGTCGGCGATTCTGAACGACCGACTGGAGTATTCAAGAGGTTTTCTTTTAGCTAATTTCAGTAGTCACCAGGGGCATAGTGACGGGGGTATATCGGTATATATTACCCACCCCCCAAATCAGTCTACCTTAAGGTTTTTTATGTGATTTACATGTGGTTATATGTGGTTTATATGGCTTATGTGGCTTATAGTTAAGATTTATACCCACCCAAAATATTTATACCCTCCCAAATCAATTTCCTGGCTACGCCCCTGGTAGCCACACAACAACTGAACTTCTGGAGTGCAGTGCTTGATAGTCTGTTATATTAATTTATAATTCTAATTATTATTTTACAGGGAAAGTTATCATTAGTTTTAAGACGACTGCCATACGCCCTCTTTTCACCCTTTTATTTATTTATTTCTAGACAATTTCTCGAGCGCAGTAAACAAGGCTAAGGCCTACAACAGAAGCGCCTTGACATATATTATTTAAATCCTATATTAAATAGGTGTGTTTTTAAGTTCTTAAGAAAGGATTCCGCCTTTTGGCTGTTAAGCTGATGTAGTCATTATCTCTTTGATGTAACTTGTCTTCTATTGATTTCTCACATTACGAAAACAGTGGATAAAATAAGGTTTGGCATGCTGAATTTTCACTGAATGGCTGTGGGAAGAATAGTAGTTATATTTCATTTGATAGGAATAGAAAAAGAAGACAGCTATTGTTATCATTTTGTGGGTGAAGCAGGAAAATTGTATTTCTTTTGAATTGTCACTTTCCATTGTCCATTGTCCATTCTTTGTCCATTGTCCATTCTTTGAATAGAGTTCTAATAAACCGTCCAATTTCTACATTTGTTGATCTGAATCTTTGTACTTTTTCTTTTATGATACATAATACATTTATATTTAAATATTTTTATAAATGCATACATGATTTCAAAGCCTTTGTTGCCTGTTTGCTTAGATTTCAAATTAGTGATCATCAAAGTGTTTGCGAAGTACTAAAGAAGACAAATTCTGGATGTCATTCGGCCTTCGTAAATGTATGAATTTAAATTATTATTTTTTATTTATTAATTAATTAATGTCAAGTTAAAATTAGTTACGGTAATCACTTTCTGACCGTTTGAGGAACATGTGAACATATCACCATTATAATAATAATAACAATATAATAATTATAACAATATAATATTTATAACATTATAATAATAATAACACATTTTATGTATTGTAGTTAACCAAGTGCAGCTTTCAGTATTGCAGAGTATGCACAGGAGAAATTTCATTCTGAAAGACAGAATCAGATTTTTAAAATTAAATGCATTGGATCCTCTGATGAAAAATTGAACTTTAAGGGACATGCAAGTCACTTTTCAATCAAGTTTTCAATCAGGCAGTCAAGTTTTCATAGCATATGAGATTTTTATATAACAAGATTCCCCTGTACAGGTTGGTGCAAAAAAAAGACTAGTCACATTTAGGTTTGCATTTAATATGGTCCGGTTTTTTTGTGCCACCATGTACATATGTACTGTTTTCTTGAAAATGTTAAGGTTCATATTTATTTAAATGCTTTGTTCTTTTGCAGCCTCTTAAGCTGCTATTCAGCTGTTTTCTGTGGTTGATTCATGAATTACCATTGTAAGTATCTACATTTCAAATTGTATACTTTGAGTCCATGTATGGCATAGTGTATCGCATTCCTTGTCCTTGTGCTGTTTAATCATAAGTTAGTGTCACGATGCACATTGTTTTTTGACAGCCTTCTTAAGCAGGGGCGGCGCTAGGGGGGTGGGTCCGCGGGTCCGTGCCCGTGCCACCTAGCCTCGGGCAGGGGCACCCAAGCAAATCGTGCAAATACGCAGAGAAATTTTGATTGGGGGGGGGGTGAGGGGTAGTCTGAGCCGGGTCCTGGCTGTGCTGTGTAGATTGCATTAGACCCACCCAGTCAACAAAACCCAGTGCCGCCCTGTTCTTAAGTATTTTAGGCTCTTAATTCTCCTTGTCTGCTAGATTTTCAAGTCACTGTTTACTTTTAAATCTATGGTAAAGCACCTATCTTTCTTTGATGTAATCTTTTTATCTGTTCCCCACTGTGTCTTATCTCTATGCTATTGATCTTTTGCTGATGGATTTGCAGTACCATCTGGGAAAGCCAGATTTACTGAACATACAGAGTTACTACAGTGGTTTTCAGACAGAACAGCTTAGCCTCCTAAACCACTCTAAATCACATTATTATTGTTATTGTTATTATTATTATTATTATTATTATTATTATTATTATTATTATTATTATTATTATTATTATTATTAGTATTATTATTATTAGTAGTAGTTAGTATTAGTTAGTAGTAGTAGTAGTAGTAGTAGTAGTAGTAGTAGTAGTAGTGGTAGTAGTAGTAGTAGTAGTAGTAGTAGTAGTAGTAGTAGTAGTAGTAGTATAACTGGTGCTATGAAAATTCACACTGTTATCACATTGTTGTTGTTATTATTATTATTATTATTATTATTATTATTATTATTATTATTATTAGTATTATTAGTATTATTGTTATTGTTATTATTATTGTTATTATAACTGGTTCTATGAAATTGCACAATGTTATTATTTCTTAACTATGATGCATGCATTGTCTAAATTCTACCATTTGGTCTTCTAAAATTCTGTTTCTCTCTTGCACTAGCCTGTTACTACAGTTCAACTTTGGAATCATTCCAAGCTATGATGCCGATGGAACTTGTAAGTTGAAATGGATTACTGTAAATTTGCTCTAATGTTGTGTAGTCTTTTAATTTATTGCTGTCAATGTTTCCTGAAAGTTTCCTAAATTTTATAAAACCTACATGACATGTTAATCGCATGAATTTTTCCATTTTACTTCAGAATTTTGTGTAAGCCATGCCTAACTTTGTGGTAATACTGCAGTCGTGAGATTATTTGACTTTTAGCATGGTCATTATTTTCATATTTTATTTTGTGGCAGGAGCAAATAATTGCTAGTAACACATGTTTGCTCGAGTTTGGCGTATGGAGCAGTTAGTTGATTTCTGTATTTCATGCTATGCTATTGACAAATCTGGTATGCAGTGCCGGATTACCCATTAGGCAGAGTAGGCAACTGCCTATGGGCCCCACGACTTTTAGGGGCCCCACAAGACAGTGATGAAGGAAATTCTTTACTTACTTATTCTTAGGAATAGCGCTATGCGAAAGGCACGTGACAACGCTGACGTCATACAATAATGTTTACACTTCAATGGCGTTCTAGTAGTCATTAGGAGCCTGGCCCTGGGGCCTGGCCCCTGGGGCCCCAAAAATTTGACTGCCTATGGGCCTCCACGGTGCTTAATCCGGCACTGCTGGTATGAGAGCTGTCACTATTTCTGGCCCAGAAGTCATGGAACTCTTTTTCCTTGGCTGTCAGATCTTCCAAAAACAATTGAGTATTTTCAGATCCAGGCTTGAAACACAGCTATCTCAATTAGCATTTGCTCTATAGCACTGCCAAGAAGCTCCCAATGACTGATCCCTGGAATGACCTGGTCTTAAGTGGACTGATTTGAGTACCATCGACTAATACCGTTAGAGTATTACTACTGGTGCTATAAAAAGTGCATAATTATTATTATGTAATTGTGTTTGACATGTCTTTCTCAATTATTCTATCGTGCGTGACATTTCAGTGCATTTTGCATTTCACAGTAAATGCAACTGAACCATCTGACGTTGACATGGGCGGGATTTTGCCAGCAGATGGCAAAGACAGCGAAAACTTTAATTCTTTGGTCGACCGGTTGATGAAGGTCGCTTCCGTAGAACAGGTCTACAAATGGAAGGACGAGTGCGCTCGGAAAACGCCCGACGGCGATCCGGCCTTCCATTGCCTGAAGGACATACTAAGAATGTACGAGCCCGGCGTCGTCGGGTACAGGCCTTGCGTAAAATCCTATACGCGTTACGCGGCGAACCCGATGCAGCTTCCGTACGTCCAAACGGTCGTGATGTGCGACGCCTGCGTCAAGTTAGTGCCTTTGTGCTTCTTTACAAGCGAAAATCTGTACAATTTTCTAACTACTTATAGCTGCAGTTATT
Source organism: Metaphire vulgaris (assembly GCA_018105865.1). Lineage (NCBI taxonomy): Eukaryota > Metazoa > Annelida > Clitellata > Crassiclitellata > Megascolecidae > Metaphire > Metaphire vulgaris. The sequence goes on along the minus strand of CM030859.1, from coordinate 11,598,153 downwards.
TGCTTCGTCGACTGTGAAAAAACGTGGAGTTATTGTCTCTTATCAGGTCGTTCAGCGTCAACCTTCGTGCCGCGGACGAACCTCATGCTTCTGGCCGTCGATTCGGTTTGCTATTGTGACCCCGAGCCGGTCGTGAGCACCGGTCTCGTTGAAATCAGCGATATCCTTGATGGTTTAGCTGCTGATAAAAGCTGCAGTTGTTTGTGTATCTGGCATATCTGCAACTGTCTAAGAGCATTTTCAGCATTTGCATTCAATAATTCGATTAATTGATTTAAGAAGGCATTCCTTCAGCAGTCTGTTATATTATTATTATTATTATTATTATTATTATTATTATTATTATTATTATTATTATTATTGAAGTTAAGATTACTGTGGTAACTAATCCGAAAAGACGACGTGAACACATTACAATGTCAAAACAGAGTCATAACTAGTTCGAAATAGCCAGGTCTTTAAGCGCTTCCTAAACGCATCTAGTGATGGTGAGAGTTGAATGGCCAGTGGTAATTTTTATTATTATTATATTATTATTATAGTGTTATTATTATTATTGTTACGATAATTGCATTGTTAGACATCAGCCATTTCAAATGAAATTTCCATTTCCATGCATTGGAAAGCAGAGGTTGAATTCACCTTTTATTGGTAGTCAAATTGAGTCTTTATTTCGGAAATTTGCGCTTTTCTCATTGCCTGAAAATTTCTTTAACTGTCACTACCTGATGATAATGTACTTTGTCAACCTGTTCAAGAGGAGGAGCATCATTCAAGACCAGCTCCATGTTATGCACATCACAAAGATGTAAGTTGATCAGCCATTGGTCAATTTGATATCATTAAGCATAACCAACCGAGTACAGTCAAGTCTGCTTAACGTTGTGCCACAGTAATACTATGAAAGCCTCTGGATTTCATATACAGTAATATGAAATCATATACAGTAAAACCCCATTATGTTGACTGAATCTTCTGAAATGTATTTATTTAGTCTGGATCAGGAAAAAGGATCTGTTACAGTTATATGATCTATTATCTTGTAAATTTTCTGAGTAGCTTTGAAATTCCTTTCCTGTGTTCCAATTTATCAGTTGTTAATTTTTCAGTCTTGCTCATTCAAAATAATTTTTTAAGCAATTATTTTGTTTTTTTAACAAGTCATCTTTGGGAAAGCAGACTTTATACAAAGATTGTTTCTCTTCTCCAGCTTTTCCTTTTTGCATCGTAATTCTTTGTTACCAGCAGTGTTATATTAGTTAACAGAATAAAAAACTAAAACTTTCAATCTCTTTTATGAAAACTAAAACTATTTACAAAACGAAACCTAAATAAAACTAAAATGGCAGCTCTAAAGCAAAATTAAAACTAAGACTAAAACTATTTGCAAAACTAAAATATCACTGGTTACCAATATATAATGTACCGGTATCTTTTTTTCTTTAATAACAGTATTTGTGCCTTGCTTTTATTTTTAATATTAATCATTTATTTTAATGTATGAGTTTGATTGTTTTCATAAAGGAAATTCTTCTTAAGATACTAAATAAAATGATTTTGATTTGGTTTGAAAACGTGTTGCTGTTTCATGCAGGAAAACACAGACTACTGTGGACATGCCAGTAACTTGTGTCCATCCTGGGTTGTCATTCTTCAGTTGTTGTCCATTTTCGTGGCCAGTGTTTGCGCCTGCTGACCACGACTGCCAACGAACGACAAACTGCTTTCGCCGAGTCCACAACTGTGAGTGCTTTGCGAACGTGAGATTCATCGTGGATAAGGTCGCCATCTTCTCGTGGTACCTAAAACCACGAGTAGAATGCGTGTTAGTAAAGGTGCCAAGAACAAGAACAAGCCTGTTTCGCTGTCATATCTGACTGATGTGTGTGTAGCTCAAACGTTACGACAATTTCTTTTGCAGAAATCCATGGTTCTATGCGTCGGTGCTGCCGCCGCTGCATGCTTAGAAATCTGGTTTCATATATAAATATATATTTCATATATATATATATATATATATATATATATATATATATATATATATATATATATATATATATATATATATATAAGAACACCGTTAATCAAACAAAACTGCTCCAGAATTATGTCGTTATGGCCAAAACAGTTATATTTTCTAGTCTAATCTGATAAAGCACTGTATTGTATAACAGATCGTGATTTTGGGGTACATCCAAGTTTAAGTCTTGATAAGCAAAAATGCCATTGCTTTTAACTTCTTTCATTCATTCTCATGCTACTATTTACCCCTCCTCCTTCTCCCCCCACCCCCACTACTCTATGGTTTTGCACAAATCCCATGACCGTTTTCAGCCAGAACGATGGGGGTGTGTGTACCCTGTGGCTACGCCAATGGAATAACTAGACAACTTTGAATATTTGCACCAAAATAGTGTATTATGTGGTTACAGTTGTCTTAGAGGAAAATTTATTTCCACAGGTCCACAAAATTCTTGCTTACAAATTCTTGTTATTGTCTTGAAACTTTGTGATTGCCGATCGACTTTAGTATTTTGTGTAATTATTTTTTCACATCTGTGTTGTGCATAATATGTTAGATATGAGATTTTCACCAGTAACTGGAAATAGTACGGTAGTTTAAAACTATAGAAGCAGATAACAAGAGTTGTTTTGGTAAAATTCATGTTATAACTTTGTCTTCTTGAAACGTTATCGTGCATTGGCCTTGAAAAACATGAATACCTCCAAATCGTCAGAATGCTTACTACACACCGATGTCAGATCAGTTTAGGGGCCGTCCATAAAGTACATCACAATATTTTTGACAGTTTTTGACCTCACTCCCCCGTCACAAATCTCAGACCTCCCTTAAAGTAAGTCACCTATATCGGACCACCACGACCCTAATAATGTATGTCACGCAGGTCTTCTATTTAATATTTTCAAGTTGCTCATTCAATTTTTCCATTTATCTCCTGCAAAAAGTACTAATGAACAGAAAATGTCCTCTCTCTCTCTCTCTCTCAAACGCTTTTGCCATACCTCCTACCAGATATATTTAGGGTTTTATTTATAGCGAGTGTGACGTCACGGTGGTCCTTACCACCCCCACACCCTCCTATCACAAATTGTCAGAATTTTTTTTAGATCCCTAACTCCTTGAGCATGACTACTTTATGGACGGCCCCTTATCCACATTTTCATTAGCAATTAAAATGTCATTGGTCATGGACACATACAAAAATTAATTTGAATCTGTGACAATCAGTGACTACTATCCTGTTGTGTTGACGTATTTCTTAAATGAAATACTTGCCTATAATTTTCACCATGTTGGTAGTTATCGGTTGTTATTGACATAAAAATGTAAACTTGAATTTGTTGCTGATGCGTAAAATTGTACTTATGTTTTCAATGTACATTAAATACATTGCAAGTATGCTTTACATTGTGCTTAGTATATTAATGCAATCCTGAGATCTTTCTTGGATTAGCTGTCAGGATGTACAAAGAAATCCTAGTACCAGTACACAACTTGCACAGGCAGTAGTGATGTACAGTGTACTTGCATTACCAAATTTCACGAGAGAAGCAAGATTTAACGTACAGAGTATTTTGGTACATCAAACTAATAGTGGTTTCCAGTTTTATCTGTTAGTCATATTGGCCATTATTATGCTGATTGCATGCCTGTGTACATGTTTGGCCAGCCTTAAACTGTTGTAATGTATGATCATGAATACCGGTAGTATAATGGGACATTGAATTTCTGTTTTAGAATTTACCTTGCCAAATAATTTCAGTACAGTTTGTTCATTTGAATAACAAATCTACAGGGTGGCACAAAAAAACGGGACTATATTAAATGCCAGACCTACTGTGACTAGTCCGGTTTTTTGGGGGCCACCCTGTATTAATAGTGTTTCCTAAATAGTCATTGATGCACTGTTTAGGACTTAAATCTTCAAGCTTCATAGTATAATCCGAATTTACACCAGGGTCAGATGTTTGTGGCCTGTTGAAACCAAAGAAATTACTTACTGTGTTTATTTTTAACGCTTTCGTGTGTAAGTGACAAGAATCATGAATATACGTTTCTCTTTGACTTACTGGCACAATTACAATGTTGCTTTGGAACGACCACCGACTTATGTCAAGTTCATTACAAGTAGTCCACGAAAATTTTCGGGCGACCCAAAAATTCATGTCGCTATTTCACCCAAATTTCTCTTTAGAACCCTCAAACGCCTTGCAGTGATGTCAGTGGAGTAAAAAAATCCGTCACTTTCCACCCTATTAATGTGTCTAGGCTATATTGCAAAATATAATAATGGTGGCTATACATTTTATAGATTTTCAAACCATTAAAAAAGTCAGACACCTGATAGATATCCCAGAGGCGGGTCCAGATTCCTTGTAGGCATCGACTGGGCTTCAATCGGTGCAAATATGAAAGCCCTACGACACCACAAATTTTCGCTCAAATTTCGAAAAAATACCCTGGTCCATGAAAAATTTTCGGGCGACCCAAAAATTCATGTCGCTATTTCACCCAAATTTCTCTTTAGAACCCTCAAACGCCTTGCAGTGATGTCAGTGGACTAGAAAAATCCGTCACTTTCCACCCTATTAATGTGTCTATATTGCAAAATATAATAATGGTGGCTATACATTTTATAGATTTTCAAACCTTTAAAGCAGTCAGATATCTGATAGATATCCCAGAGGCGGGTCCAGATTCCTTGTAGGCATCGACGGGGCTTCAATCGGTGCAAATATGAAAGCCCTAAACCACAAATTTTCGCTCAAATTTCGAAAAAACCATGGACTATAGTCCATGAAAAATTTCTCTTTGAACCCTCAAACGACCAAATTTCGAAAAACCATGGACTAAAGTCATGAAATTTCACCCAAATTTCTTTTAGAACCTTTAGAACCTCAAACGCCTTGCAGTGATGTCAGTGGACTAGAAAAAATCCGTCACTTTCCACCCTATTAATGTGTCTATATTGCAAAATATAATAATGGTGGCTATACATTTTATAGATTTTCAAACCTTTAAAAAAGTCAGACACCTGATAGATATCCCAGAGGCGGGTCCAGATTCCTTGTAGGCATCGACGGGGCTTCAATCGGTGCAAATATGAAAGCCCTACGACACCACAAATTTTCGCTCAAATTTCGAAAAAAAACCATGGAAAGTCCATGAAAAATTTTCGGGCGACCCAAAAATTCATGTCGCTATTTCACCCAAATTTCTCTTTAGAACCCTCAAACGCCTTGCAGTGATGTCAGTGGACTAGAAAAATCCGTCACTTTCCACCCTATTAATGTGTCTATATTGCAAAATATAATAATGGTGGCTAAACATTTTATAGATTTTCAAACCTTTAAAAAAGTCAGACACCTGATAGATATCCCAGAGGCGGGTCCAGATTCCTTGTAGGCATCGACGGGGCTTCAATCGGTGCAAATATGAAAGCCCTACGACACCACAAATTTTCGCTCAAATTTCGAAAAAAAACCATGGACTATAGTCCACGAAAAATTTTCGGGCGACCCAAAAATTCATGTCGCTATTTCACCCAAATTTCTCTTTAGAACCCTCAAACGCCTTGCAGTGATGTCAGTGGACTAGAAAAATCCGTCACTTTCCACCCTATTAATGTGTCTATATTGCAAAATATAATAATGGTGGCTATACATTTTATAGATTTTCAAACCTTTAAAAAAGTCAGACACCTGATAGATATCCCAGAGGCGGGTCCAGATTCCTTGTAGGCATCGACGGGGCTTCAATCGGTGCAAATATGAAAGCCCTACGACACCACAAATTTTCGCTCAAATTTCGAAAAAAACCCTGGACTATAGTCCATGAAAATTTTCAGGCGACCCAAAATTCATGTCGCTATTTCACCCAAATTTCTCTTTAGAACCCTCAAACGCCTTGCAGTGATGTCAGTGGACTAGAAAAATCCGTCACTTTCCACCCTATTAATGTGTCTATATTGCAAAATATAATAATGGTGGCTATACATTTTATAGATTTTCAAACCTTTAAAGCAGTCAGATATCTGATAGATATCCAAAATGCGGGTCCAGATTCCTTGTAGACATCGACGGGGCTTCAATCGGTGCAAATAAAGCCCTAAGCCCTACGACACCACAAATTTTCGCTCAAATTTCGAAAAAAAATCCATGGACTATAGTCCATGAAAAATTTTAAAGCAGTCAGGATAGACCCAAAAATTCATGTCGCTATTTCACCCAAATTTCTCTTTAGAACCCTCAAACGCCTTGCAGTGATGTCAGTGGACTAGAAAAATCCGTCACTTTCCACCCTATTAATGTGTCTATATTGCAAAATATAATAATGGTGGCTAAACATTTTATAGATTTTCAAACCTTTAAAAAGTCAGATATCTGATAGATATCCCAGAGGCGGGTCCAGATTCCTTGTAGGCATCGACGGGGCTTCAATCGGTGCAAATATGAAAGCCCTACGACACCACAAATTTTTTCGCTCAAATTTCGAAAAAAACCATGGAAAATTTTTTCGGGCGACCCAAAATTCATGTCGCTATTTCACCCAAATTTCTCTTTAGAACCCTCAAACGCCTTGCAGTGATGTCAGTGGACTAGAAAAATCCGTCACTTTCCACCCTATTAATGTGTCTATATTGCAAAATATAATAATGGTGGCTATACATTTTATAGATTTTCAAACCTTTAAAAAAAGTCAGATATCTGATAGATATCCAAAATCCAGATTCCTTGTAGGCATCGACGGGGCTCCAGATTCTCAAATTTCGAAAAAAACCAGACCCAAAAATTCATCGAACCCTCAAACGGGATGTCTTCAATCGGTGTCTATATTGCAAAATATAAAATGCCCATTGTACGACAAACCTTTACAAATTTTATCGATCAAATTTCCAGAAAAAAACCAATGGTGCAAATATGAAAACCACAAATTTTCGCTCAAATTTCGAAAAAACCCAAAAATTCATGTCGCTATTTCACCCAAATTTCTTTAGAACCTCAAACGCCTTGCAGTGATGTCAGTGGACTAGAAAAATCCGTCACTTTCCACCCTATTAATGTGTCTATATTGCAAAATATAATAATGGAGGCTATACATTGTATAGATTTTCAAACCTTTAAAGCAGTCAGATATCTGATAGATATCCAAAATGCGGGTCCAGATTCCTTGTAGACATCGACGGGGCTTCAATCGGTGCAAATATGAAAGCCCTACGACACCACAAATTTTCGCTCAAATTTCGAAAAAAAACCATGAAAAATTTTCGGGCGACCCAAAAATTCATGTCGCTATTTCACCCAAATTTCTCTTTAGAACCCTCAAACGCCTTGCAGTGATGTCAGTGGACTAGAAAAATCCGTCACTTTCCACCCTATTAATGTGTCTATATTGCAAAATATAATAATGGTGGCTATACATTTTATAGATTTTCAAACCTTTAAAGCAGTCAGATATCTGATAGATATCCCAGAGGCGGGTCCAGATTCCTTGTAGGCATCGACGGGGCTTCAATCGGTGCAAATATGAAAGCCCTACGACACCACAAATTTTCGCTCAAATTTCGAAAAAAACCTGGACTATGAAAAATTTTCGGGCGACCCAAAAATTCATGTCGCTATTTCACCCAAATTTCTCTTTAGAACCTCTTTAAACGCCCTTGCAGTGATGTCAGTGGACTAGAAAAAATCCGTCACTTTCCACCCTATTAATGTGTCTATATTGCAAAATATAATAATGGTGGCTATACATTTTATAGATTTTCAAACCTTTTAAAGCAGTCAGATATCTGATAGATATCCAAAATGCGGGTCCAGATTCCTTTGTAGCATCGACGGGCTTCAATCGGTGCAAATATGAAAGCCCTACGACACCACAAATTTTCGCTCAAATTTCGAAAAAAACCATGGACTATAGTCCATGAAAAATTTTCGGGCGACCCAAAAAATTCATGTCGCTATTTCACCCAAATTTCTCTTTAGAACCCTCAAACGCCTTGCAGTGATGTCAGTGGACTAGAAAAATCCGTCACTTTCCACCCTATTAATGTGTCTATATTGCAAAATATAATAATGGTGGCTATACATTTATAGATTTTCAAACCTTTAAAAGCAGTCAGATATCTGATAGATATCCAAAATGCGGGTCCAGATTCCTTGTAGACATCGACGGGGCTTCAATCGGTGCAAATATGAAAGCCCTACGACACCACAAATTTTCGCTCAAATTTCGAAAAAACTATACATGAAAAATTTTCGGGCGACCCAAAAATTCATGTCGCTATTTCACCCAAATTTCTCTTTAGAACCCTCAAACGCCTTGCAGTGATGTCAGTGGACTAGAAAAATCCGTCACTTTCCACCCTTTTAGTGTGTCTATATTGCAAAATATAATAATGGAGGCTATACATTGTATAGATTTTCAAACCTTTAAAAAAGTCAGATATCTGATAGATATCCAAAATGCGGGTCCAGATTCCTTGTAGACATCGACGGGGCTTCAATCGGTGCAAATATGAAAGCCCTACGACACCACAAATTTTCGCTCAAATTCATGTCGCTATTTCTTTCGAAAAAAATTCCTGTAGACATCGACGGGGCCATGGACTATAGTCCATGAAAATTTTCGGCGACCCAAAAATTCATGTCGCTATTTCACCCAAATTTCTCTTTAGAACCCTCAAACGCCTTGCAGTGATGTCAGTGGACTAGAAAAAATCCGTCACTTTCCACCCTATTAATGTGTCTATATTGCAAAATATAATAATGGTGGCTATACATTTTATAGATTTTCAAACCTTTAAAGCAGTCAGATATCTGATAGATATCCAAAATGCGGGTCCAGATTCCTTGTAGACATCGACGGGGCTTCAATCGGTGCAAATATGAAAGCCCTACGACACCACAAATATTCGCTCAAATTTCGAAAAAAACAAGTGGACTATAGTCCATGAAAATTTTCCATGAAAAATTTTCCAAAAATTCAAAAATTCGCTATTTCACCACCCAATTTCTCTTTAGAACCCTCAAACGCCTTGCAGTGATGTCAGTGGACTAGAAAAATCCGTCACTTTCCACCCTATTAATGTGTCTATATTGCAAAATATAATAATGGAGGCTATACATTTTATAGATTTTCAAACCTTTAAAAAGTCAGATATCTGATAGATATCCAAAATGCGGGTCCAGATTCCTTGTAGACATCGACGGGCTTCAATCGGTGCAAATATGAAAGCCCTACGACACCACAAATTTTCGCTCAAATTTCGAAAAACCATGGACTATAGTCCATGAAAAATTTCAGGCGACCCAAAAATTCATGTCGCTATTTCACCCAAATTTCTCTTTAGAACCCTCAAACGCCTTGCAGTGATGTCAGTGGACTAGAAAAATCCGTCACTTTCCACCCTATTAATGTGTCTATATTGCAAAATATAATAATGGTGGCTATACATTTTATAGATTTTCAAACCTTTAAAGCAGTCAGATATCTGATAGATATCCCAGAGGCGGGTCCAGATTCCTTGTAGGCATCGACGGGGCTTCAATCGGTGCAAATATGAAAGCCCTACGACACCACAAATATTCGCTCAAATTTCGAAAAAATACCCTGGAAGTCCATGTCCTTCATGGACTATAGTCCATGAAAAATTTTCGGGCGACCCAAAAATTCATGTCGCTATTTCACCCAAATTTCTCTTTAGAACCCTCAAACGCCTTGCAGTGATGTCAGTGGACTAGAAAAATCCGTCACTTTCCACCCTATTAATATGTCTATATTGCAAAATATAATAATGGAGGCTATACATTGTATAGATTTTTAACCCTTTAAAAAAGCTAGACACCTGATAGATATCCCAGAGGCGGGTCCAGATTCCTTGTAGGCATCGACTGGGCTTCAATCGGTGCAAATATGAAAGCCCTACGACACCACAAATTTTCGCTCAAATTTCGAAAAAATACCCTGGACTATAATAGTCCATGAAAAATTTTCGGGCTAGTTTTCGTGAGTTGCAACTCTGGTGAAAACTATGATGAGCAAGAAAAAGGTCGTCAACGAATTTGAAGGCGGCTTGTTAGGGGCCCGCCGGTCATTCTGCACAGGGGCCCGGAATTTCTCTCAGCGGGCCTGTATGTAATGGCTTGTAATATGTAATAATAATATTGGCCGTTTAATACAGTACTAGAAATGTAAAGTTGGTAAAGGTAAAGTAATACTGATGATCTCTATTGATATCTTTCAGACACTTCAGTTTATTGCTATACTTGAGAATGTGAGAAATTGTTTTAGCAGAAAAATTGACAAAGTCGAGGCGAATACGTCCAAAATTTCTGGTGCAAAGGCATCTATACAAAGCTCCTTGCAATTCTCTGGCGAAATCTGAGCGTATTTCGGACATGAATTTTTCGTCAAATTTCTTAACCCATTAACTGGGCGCCCCGAGTAATGCTCGTCCATTTTACATTGAGTTACAAATAGTTGCCCAGTTAAGGGGGTTAAAATTCAACGATGGTTACTGTACACAGACAATGTAGGATGTCCGAGACCATTTTCTGTCAGGCACTGAACACAGAAATGAACAAATATTAAAACTCTTTTGAATAATTATATTTTTTACTTTCTTCCTCCTTTGAGTATTGACAAGTATCTAAAACTGACAAGATAATTATTATGACTGCTATTAATAATTACAAAGAAATAGACGAAGCATACAAATAATAATTATGCAAGTAGCAATGACAAAATCTTTGAAAGGCAGCTGTAAAAACTTGAAAAGATTAAGCAATTCTAGTGCCATCAAAAATATTCTGCCTAAATGAAGAAACCTGCCCTGAGAAGGTTTTAAGGTCTAAAAATGCAGATGACTAGCCATGGGCGACCGTACATTAGGGCAAGATGGGGCAATTGCCCCTCTGGAAAATGCAAACACCGGTATTTTCACAGTGAAATTCGAAAACCTTGCTAAAATATTAACCATGACCATTGTGTTTTGCCCCCTGGAAAAATTTCTGAATGGCGCCCATGCGACTAGCAAAACTAGAGAAAGAACATGACTAAGTAACAAAACTCCAACATTATCAAAGTTTCAAACAACTGAGCAGATCTGAATTCACAGCATATATCAACTTTACCATCAAACTGATTAACAGCACAAAATTCATTTTCTAAAATAAACACTTAAAATTAAGAAATAAATAATTACATTGAGTTTCTATGCTCAGATTATATCCCCAAGTGCAAAATAAGTTAAGAATTTCAAAACACGAGTATGAACAAAAATGAACACTAAAAGAACAGTCCTTGCATGCTGTACTTGTGTATGCATTATATAGGTCCCAAAAGCGACTACAGATTTTAAACATGTTTCGCTTTCAAATGATACATTACTCATGCTTAATCTAGTCATCAAGAAATTGCAAAATAACAGCAATAAAATCATTTCCTTTTTCAACTAAAACTGGCACAAATTTAAAATACAACGTACAAATAAACTACTTGCAAATCAGTGACCGCAAGGCTACAATTACTGGCAAAGTCAATAATTAGTATGTAAAGCTGATTTTACAATTAGAACAGGCTTTAACCCCTTTACCAGGAACCCCGAATATATCTGTGTCCATTTTACATTGAGTTACAGTTAAATACGTGGTAAAGGGGTTAATATTTCCAGTCCACAAACATGTGACAATGAGGAGCACAGATCTTTTAATATCACAAAAAATAATGAGACTTAGAAGATACTTTTGACAGTTTTTCTGTGTAGATAATGAACAGAGAACCAGTGCCATGCATGACTCGAGTGGCATGCAAACAAATTTTTTACCACCCCAATGTTCCCAAAAACTTTTAGAAGCTCTTTTCATGATTCTAAGAATAATATGTTGAGTTAATGAATGCGAAAAACTATGACACACTCAAAAATCCTGAGGGTTATGTAACAGTAGTCCTAAAATCAGCCAATTTTGACAAACAAGTTCTGTCACCTCTGACTTAGGAGGTATAATTCACAAAATATAATTACTAAGTTTCACACAGATATAAATTAATTAGATTGGTAAAAACATAATTTATAAGTGTATGCATTATATTTATATATTTACAGTGATTGTTAAAACAAAATGTTCCTATGCACAGAAATATCAACTAACATTACAGTGTTTGCATTGGCTACAGCTGAACATACATGATAGCTATTAGTGTAGACAAAATATTTAAGACAAACACCCTAACAAAATGCATACATGTATAGACTATACAACAATACAATCACACAAATGTACAGCACTAGACATATCTTTCATCATTTCCAAAATTCAATACATGCTAAATCATATCGCAGAACATCAGTGGTTGAAAACTAAAGCTAAAATATGTCCAGTCTAAACACTAGGCCATGACTAAGCCTATCTATAAAAGATAAAAATATATTCATATTATCCTCCCATCAATAGCTGCACATCTGACAAATGATGAAAAAATCAGAAAATATAACAAGTAAGTAAAATCTTGCAAATTTATATAGCGCTTTGGAAAACAGTACAGCAGCTGCTGCTTATTTTTATGCGCTTAACATTTCTTGAAATGGCCAAAAGACAAGGTGGATTGTTAGCTGGACAAAGGTCAGTGTTTCCACGAAGACACGGGGCAGGTTTTTATAACTACGGAGGAAATTACTTTTGAAATAAGGTTTTAAGCTTAGACCTAAAGGCTTGAGGAGAAAATGAAGGAATTAAAGGAAATGAGGATTAAAAACTTGTTTGACCATGTTGTAGGCTGCGGGGAAAAGTGGGAATCGAGTTCCAAAGTTCTGGTGCAGCATACGAGAAAGACCGTGACAAATCATCATTATTCTTGGACCATCCATAAAACGCCACCCAATCAACAAACACTACACAAACGAAAATTTTAAAAATGTAAAAACTCAATGCAGGAAATCAGTTTTACTAGATCAATTACTATACATCAGTGATTGTCTGTAATGTAATGGTTCTGTTTCAAGTCAACACTCTGTCCTGAAAGACAGCAAAGACACGTCTTATTAGCACAGCCGAAAAGCTCTGCATTACCGCGGTCCGAGTACGTCTGGCAAAACGGAAGGTGGCGAAACACGCGCGACCTGCGCAGAATGTCACCCATGTGGGGCAAGTCGTACGTCGCTGAGATTCGTTCTAGTAAATACTTGGAGCTTTGAGATTTTTCGACACTTGCGCGCATGTTTTTCCAGTACAGCAGTCCACGTTCTTCTGTAGTTCCTAGACAATTAGCAGAAAACGGAATCAAAATCAAAAACAAAAAATCGAAAATGCTCAGAAATTTCTGGAAGAAGGCAGCCAAATATCTCATCAGCAAAGGAGAAGGAATGCCCTAAAGTTGCAGACACTATTAAAATTCTATCACAATTTCTGCAAATTCCATAAAAAAAACACATCCAAGATGGCAGGCATAATTAGAGCCATTACAAAAAGGATGTATGGGTGACTACAAAGTCTGTGAGCAATAAATAACATCTATTCTTTTGTACCAAGAAAGTTCAAAACTTGCAACTGAATGCAAATGATGCATAGGGTTGCTTTTCAATCAGCAAAACACATTATCCTAATAATTTTTTAAAACAAATACAAAAAGAAAACTGTAATAAACAAATACATAATATGCCACTCTGCATACATAGTCTTGAAGGGAAAGATAAGCTCGAAACCTTTGATTGTGTTATCGAGAACGAATCCAATAAAACCCCCGACAAACATTCCAGTACTGAGAAGTACTGTACATACGCTGTCGACTGTCTGATTTCCTGCAAAGAAAAACCAAAACAAAAAGCACAAGTTTTGTAACAATAACAAAAACAAATATCAATATGAACAAACAAAATATACAGATTCTGAGTTCCAAAAAATAAATTTAACGTTATAAAATTTGATATTTCTGAGCAGTTATGGGCCTCAAATCTCATTGGCAGTGTTTGTATTATTATCATTATTATTATTATTATTATTATTATTATTATTATTATTATTATTATTAGCTGAAAAATTTGCTAATCAAACATGGCTGGCAGGTCTATCAAGCAAAACCCTCACTTGTAACAGAAGGCTGACAGACTGCATATTACAAGAAGATACGAATGATGAGCAAGTGAAAGGCAACTTTCGATACAAAAAGCAATTAGGCTGCAAAAACCCTGTGTCGATATTATCAAAAAGAAAAAAAATGTCAAACCGGTGCGGATGGCTGTAGAATTTGCCTGAATCCACTGCGGTAGGGCCAGTCCGGTGAAGAGAGAAAATCCGATTATGAAGAGATTACGCCCCGAATTCATGTTGACGTACTGCAAACTCGAAATACCAACGGCAACAATCATGCCTACAAAACATTACAAACACCCAAAATATGCCTGAATAGAATGGTTATATTCCTCTCTCTTATATAATACATAGGACTGCCTACACCAAACATAGGAAATAAAACGCTCAACAGACCTTTTTTCTCAATCAAAGCATTTGTATAGTGGGATATCTTGACCAGAAAATGGGCTATTCAAATGCCTTGCTACATTACTGTATCTACCCAATCTAAAGGCAGAATAAAAACTACAATATGTCATTTTAAGGAGAGGATAATCTTGGATAGTAAAAGCACTCTTGTCTTTGGCCATTTTTGCCATGCTTATTGCACTATATAAATTGTCTAGCTAATAATAATAATAATAATAATAATAATAATAATAATAATAATAATAAATATATAATAATAATAATAATAATAATAATAACAGTAATAATAACAATAGTAGTAATAGTAGTAATAATAATAATAATAATAATAATAATAATAATAATAATAACAACAACAACAACAACAACAATAATAATAATAATAATTATAATCAATTTACCAAATAGTATGAAAAATGATCCTCCTATGATTGGATCTGGAAGAGTAATGAAAAGAGCTCCGAATTTTGTGAATACGCCGAACACGATCATGAACAGAGCAGAGAACTGGATCACCCTTCTGCTACCCACCTGAAATCAGAAACAATTTGCCACTTTAAATTGCAAAAACACAAAGAGTGACAAAACTACGATAAAAATTCTCTCAGCTTCTTGATAAATTAGATTCAAAATTAGTTTCCAACCGACCTTAGTTATACCGACCACTCCGACGTTGATGCTGACAGACGTCGTCCCATTCCCGGTGCCCATGAGACCGTCGAAAAATGTGCCAAGTCCCTCGATGAGGATACCTGAAAGAAGTATGTGCCAAATGTATCAAAAGTATCCATGAGGAAACAAATTCTCTTTTCACCAAGTGCCACGAAGATCATGGCAATCACTGATGCCTGATTTTCTAGTATCAGATGTCAAAATCAAGGTCAAAGGTCAAGGTCGCCTGATACAAAAGAGGTCAAAATCAGACTTAGACTTGGCAAATTCTAAAGAACTTAATACTCACATGGATTTTTCCACCCGGACGAGAATTTTCACTATGTGAAGAGGTTTACAGATGAATTTCTTAAAATGTACATAGTATAAGAGATGTCCACATAAATGGCTTTAAAATTCATCAAATTTTATACTTTTAATCACATACATATTACAGTGCACACCATCATATATTTATACTTGTATTTTATCTGAGCAGCCAAATTCAAACTCAGAGAACACGATTACATTTTGATTTAATAAAGAAACTCCTTGAACAAAGCGCACACTCGCCTCTGTTGACTGCATGCAAGGGGGTGGTGGAGATCCCGCGAGTTTGGCGCAGGCGTGGTAATCACCAACACTCTCCACGGTGGTTGCAAGAATACCAGACAGAATGGCACAAATGGCTGACAAGCTGACAGTCGGCATCCCCCATTGTCCTGCAAAATCAAAGATCTATGTTAACCCTTATATCACCGGAACCAAGTATATTCAGCCATATTGCCTTTAATTACAAAGTACCTGACAGTTAAGGGTTAAATACACGATCCAGACGCTGGTACAATAGTGGTGAGTTCTTTGTTCCCATAGACAGAGGTTCAATTGGCTCTTAGGGGTGAAGAACCTGCCCAGGGTTGCTATGCAGTGACTGGTGTCAGATTTTGAACCTGCAACCCTGTGATTAACATAGGAAAAATCTTACCAGTGAGCACTCTAAATACGTCCTATCCCACCCGTAAGAATGGCATATATTCAAACAGTCAAACACAGCAAAATTCTGTTAACCCCTTAACTGGGGATCTCGGATATATCCGTCCATTTTACATTGAGTTACAGTTAAATACACGGTTAAGGGGTTAAAGCATTATACTTGGCCCATAAAAACTCTTTCTGACAAAAAACAAATGTAGTCTTATCCCAAGGAAATGTTTTGGGCAAATGAATAGCATAAAAGAAGAAAAACATGATATCTGATAGAACAATAATGATTTTTCACAGTATTTGGTTAATGGATCATATTAATGCTTTCATTCTTACCATTAAATATCATTACAAGAACAAAACTATCTAAAAATATAACTACACAATAACCAAAAATTCACAAAACACACATAGACACACACAAACGCGCGCAAAAACGCACCGGGATAAGGTATCCGGAACCAGGGTGACGAATAGATGGCATCGGTACGAAGGTCGGTTCTTGCCGCGTATCCCCATTGGT
This sequence comes from Metaphire vulgaris, assembly GCA_018105865.1. Classification (NCBI taxonomy): domain Eukaryota; kingdom Metazoa; phylum Annelida; class Clitellata; order Crassiclitellata; family Megascolecidae; genus Metaphire; species Metaphire vulgaris. The sequence continues at coordinate 11,581,478 of CM030859.1, read as the reverse complement.
TGGAATCCTCCGGAAGGACACCGGTCTCGGTCAGAACGACGCAGACGACCCACATTATCAAGATCGCCAGAATAATCTAAAGATCGAATACCACGCTTAATAATAATAATAATAATAATAATAATAATAACACGCTTATTATTACGGTGCATCAACTTACTTACTCGCCTACAAAATGGGCAATCTGAGTCACCGTTTCCATGCATAGAGTTCTACAGGGATTTTCAAATGATGCAACACTCTGTATCATACATCGTTTATAAAAACCACATTTCAAATATATTATAATACATCAATAATGCGTTTTCTGTCTGCAACATATGGCAAATGTCAACATCAGTTGACAATCCAAATAATTCAGTCAACAAAAGGGAACGACTGGTTTTAATACTGCTCAGGTCAATTATGAACTCATGCATGTACTGAAAAAATACATGTTTTTACCGTGTCTGGTCCCTTGCTTGGAGGCTAAACAATAATATTATTGGTAACTCAGTGCCAATGTAGTTTCAAACAGATTAATTGGTAAAACACGTTTTCTTGAATTGGTCTGCTGTCTGCCAGGTTGTTTCCTGTCTGGATTTGCTTCCTCACCTGTTCTTGTCTGACTTTCTCATCTTTACCAGGTCATATTCTGCCCGGGTCTTGGTATACACCAGCTGCTGATGCCCTAATCATTATGACAGTGACACTAAAGACATTGATTGATTGATTGATTGATTGGCATTTCTGAAAATTCGACTGCATTTAAATTAAACTGCATATCATCGGTTAAAAGTTAATGGCTAATATAAAATAGTCATTCTAAAACTGGGTCTACTACTCTACTTACAGGAAACATTTTAAAGACTGGAAATGCCTGCTTGAGACAGCCGCCCGATCGACTGTAGAAAGCGCAAGGAATGTTGATACGGTCGAGATATTGAGAAATAGCATCATCAGCAAGATTGTTCTGTTACAATAAGCACAAAGAACTTAAATTTTACCGAACGCTATTGTAAGCAACACAACATCCACAAATAAAGTAAACAAATTACAGTGTTAACCCTTTCACATCATAAGGTTGATATTTCGACTTCATAACCATGCAAATTATCGCAATCAGAGAGTTAACTTGAGCTTGGATGACAGAGACCTTTGGTTAATTCATACTGTTTGAGTTTGACCAGTCACATCTCTCTTTGGGTAAACAAGTCCTTCTACATATTAATGAGCATATACAGGGTGGCACAAAAAACTGGACTAGTCACATTTAGGTTTGCATTTAACATAGTCCAGTGTTTTGTGCCACCCTGTACAATAAAACTTAATTATATTGTCTTTCTCTTGAGCAAACAAACAAGTGAACTTCATATCAGTTAAACTTTCTACTTTCAGATCTCAACTCAAACACATCTGTGTTTAATCACACGCCCTCCTTAACCAGAACCGGGAACTAACAGAACGACCTCTGGATTTCAAGTTTGAATTACCACAGACATGATTTTTGACTATGAATCTCACTCCGAAGTGACAATCAACTGATGCATCATTACAATGACACCAAAGATATGTTCAACTGATTAGTGATAAATGTCACAGCCAAAACAAAACAACTCACAACTCTATAACTCATCCAAAATCCAAGAAACACACACACATCACAAAATCATACTGTACTGTCTGATATTTAAAATTTCTCAGTTAATTCAGAGAATTATCTTTAAAAAAACAGAGCAACTGCACAAAAACAGTAGAACTTTGTCATAATGCAACTTGGTCATAACATACTGCCACGTACTGTCCCGTGTGATGCGCTACTGTATTGAATCGTATTGGGTATAACGTACTTCAGATATACAGTGCTACATTTACAGATCTCCTAAGTATGTTATAACAAATTTCTACTCTAATAAGTAAGTAAGTAAGTAAGTTTCACAAAATCATATTGATAACTTACGCCCCACATATCCACCAATGTTTGGCGGCCATGCCAGCAGCAGACCTGAACAGTGACAAACCCAGGAGTGTGACGGTGGGAAATATTGACAGCGGTCCGATGAACTTCAACAGCTTTCCGACAATTCCCGTCGCCCCGAGAAAAACCTCGAAGACGGCGGCGCACATGATAGAACCTTGAATCTGCGATGAAAGAAGCTTGTTTACAAACTTGAAAATTTTGTGGCAACACAAACATATATCAGCTAAGTCAAAGCCTGTGTTAGTGGCACCTCACTCACTCACTCACTCACTCACTCACTCACTCACTCACTCACTCATAACATTTTCACTCATTCATATAACATTTTCACTCACTCTTTCACTCAATCACTCACTCATCTACAGCACTATTCTTATGCTGTTTGGGGTACTTTATGCCAGTCCAGTTCAGGTCAGAAAGTCCACCAGATATACAGCAAAGGGACAGATGCCCATAGTCATAGACAGACAAGTAGCAATACTATCTAAGATGCCTAAAAACACTCAAATAGCCTAAAAGATATGCAATAGACTAATTTAAATATATTTAACAATACTACTGAGGCATAGTAGTTTTATTAACCAATAGTAGTAGTAGTAGTAGTTCTAGAGTAGTAGTGGTGGTGGTGGTGTGGTGGTGGTAGTAGTAGTAGTAGTAGTAGTAGTAGTAGTAGTAGTAGTAGTAGTAGTAGTAGTAGTAGTAGTAGTAGTAGTAGTTTTATAGTAGTTTTATTAACCAATAATAGTCAAATTTCACAAGAATGTCCTGATGAAAAGAGATTCTGAATATATATACACCTAGATTGTTTTCATCCTAGAAAATCGAGAACATGCTGGAAACACCTACATATCATTCTTCACCGGAACGGCGTTAAGTAAGTATTGCTTGACATTAAATAAACTCGTGCACTCTAAACCAAGGCACGCTGTGACAAATCCAAAAGGCATCGGTCTAACTTTAAGTGCACATTCTACACCGGACAAGCCATAATCGATTGATTCATGAAAGACACTGTTACCAAATTAATGGCAAAGAAAAGCCATCTGCAGTACAACAGCCAGACATCAATCAGTCAGTATGTAAATGCAAAGCAGGTATTCAGTACATGTGACAACTGTCCAAACAGGATCAAAAGAAACCACAAAAATTATATCCAAAGGTTTCTTTCGATTGGACTCTAGAACATTGCTCAACTGACATTTAACCAATTCACAATCCAGAAAGAAGAATAACTAATGCAGCAAGCGGATAGGTAAGCAAACCAGTTTTTTTAAAGAACTTACTACTCTCAGTCGAGACATCCATATTTCCTTGTGTTCAATGCTTCCCGCAATTATGTAAGTCTCATTGGCAGAAGTAAATGTGTGATTTCCCAAAGAACCTGGAACAATTAGATCAAAATTCACAAATAAAATGCAACTATTGGGTTATGATTCTAAAATCACCGGTATCCTGCATGAAAACACTCCAGGGATACCAGTTGCATATCTTACATAGCAACAAGTAAGATTTACATTTAAACTTAAACAGAATACCGGTATACTAAGTTTATTGGCTAATTTACAATCATAAACCAAGATAACCATATGTATTGCACTGAATAATTAGTGCTCTATGTACCCAGGCATGCAACAGCACTCATAACCCACATCACAGACTAGAAAACACTGCATGAACCAAAAGACAAAGAAAACTGCATTGAGTGCATATCTTATTTTCATAGATATATGAATATATATATAAATTTCATAGATATATATATATATATATATATATATATATATATATATATATATATTCACAATATGGAAATTTCAAATAATAATAATACTAAATAATAATATCCAATACATCTAAATAACAATGATGATGATGATGATGATGATGATGATGATGATGATGATGATGATGATGATGATGATGGTGGTGGTGGTGGTGGTGGTGGTGATGATGATATACTTTATAACTCTTGTTTAAATACCCTAAGTATATAAATCAATGATGCCCAAAATCCATATACAAAAGACTAGGTCACTAGGTCATTCCAGAGATCAGTCAGAGTGGGAACAGCATGACAGGCTAGGGAGAAAAGGCCAACTGCTCATAAACAATAGATTTTTAAATGATCATGAAATCAATTAAAGAGACAATTATCAAAACATTTTGGATACAAGGCAATAACACTCAACACTTTTAGTTGGCCGCTAGACTGACAACTACAAAAACAAGTAAACTCGCAATTTAAGAATAACCACACAATACAACAAAAAATTTAATAAGTAGTCTACGAAACAGTGAAGCTCTTACCGAGGGTGACAATGTTACTGGGGCATTTCCACTCCGGAAGATTGAAGTAGGACAGCGTCGGGACGAGTAGCGCAAACGTGCCCCCTTGAACAATCGGAAGTCTGTTAGAGAAAGATACACATCTCATGTACAAGATAACTTTTTAGTGCACTCATTCTAAGCAACCAGTCTACAATCCAGGTTTACGGAATATTGTTGGCCCCATGTTTAGAAGTTGCCAACTCAACGATCCACGCTTGCCAAACCCTGGTGGTGCCGCTGGCTCTTAGAAAAATGCCCAAACACCCAATCAGCACCATACAGTTGAACCCATTCAGTACAATACAGTTGAACCCAAGGAGCACACTGCAGTTGAACCCAATCAGCACAATCAGTTGAACCCAATCAGCACAATACAGTTGAACCCAAGCAGCACAATACAGTTGAACCCAATCAGCACAATACAGTTGAACCCAAGCAGCACAATACAGTTGAACCCAATCAGCACAATACAGTTGAACCCAATCAGCACAATACAGTTGAAATACAGGAACCCAATACATTCAGACCAATCAGACAGGTACATCAACAATACAGTTGTAACAAAACAGAGTACAGTTGAAATGGCAAGATGTTTCAGGTCACCAGAGGGGGCTATGAAGAGTTCAGCAACAAGATGTTTCTCTCTCTCTCTCTCTCTCTCTCTCTCTCTCTCTCTCTCTCTCTCTCTCTCTCTCTCTCTCTCTCTCTCTCTCTCTTACTCTCTTATTCTCCTATCTTCATAAATTGTAAATTGCAGATTTGTCATAGGTGGGGAAGAAGGCTCGACTGGTTATAGTAAGAGGGACGCGATTCCAAAATTCTTGAGCAACATAAGCCAACCCACAGGCACAAATGACTTGCATACAATGTATAGCCTTTTGGGGTCTGATCTTATGGCCATTGGCCATGGCTTAGGCTTAAATGGCTTAGGCAGCTAAGCCATTTATCAGAAAACAGTGACCAATACAATGGTAGAAGAGTGCTGTAGTAAATTATTGGAAAATAGTAATGTTGCCATATTTATTAATAATTATAAGTTTATTTATATCTCTTCAATGGAGTTAGGATATGAAATAGTGATACAGATTGTAAAGAAAATATGCAGCCTACTTCTGATGAACTTGTGGTCAATATTATACTGTATACTAGACTAGAGTATAATAATATTATACAGTACTAGTACGCCTATACGATGCATCATTTAAAAATGTGAAATGTGTGCATTTTGGCTGCACAGTGTGCCGTTGACTGTATGTTTCTTGGATAGTGTGCCGTGGCAGGACAAGTTATTTCCATCCCTTTGGGAAACATTACTGTAAGAGAAACCCCTACCCTACATCTGCTTAAAGTCACACTGTTTAATATATTCAAAGTTCATTCATTTCCAACTGTGTTTAAATAACACTAACAAATTAAAATGCTGACAAGACCCTTCCCCTCAAATGGTTCTGTTTAATATCTCCCTAAATACTCTCATTAAAAAACAGTAAGACTACTTTCATAGACAATATCCATTTATAATGAGTGTCCCACAATCATTTCTGTAATGATGGGTAATAAGAAACTGAAAGGATGGGCTAACAGCATGTTTAATAGGGCTAGGCTACTCATAATGATGTTGAGTATTTTAGCTTGGTATTGGGACCGTTTTTATTCAAAAATTAGTACTTTTATGGCAAATTATGTCTTTCACGTCTCATACCAAGTAAAATTTCTCTCATACTAATTATCCATTTAACTGTGTTGAACCCCAAACACGGTTTTAATTATTCCCAGCTCAAAACTCTTGAAATCAACTCCACAACATGGACAAGGTTGTTAGAATGAACAACAAGCTCTGGCAACTTTTGACGCTATTATGTATTAATGGTGTAGGCCTAGTATGGCCTAGTAGTGTCAAGTAGGAAAAAACCTTTGTTTATAAAGATAAAATTTTAGATTTTTAGGTTAACCAAACAATCAATCAACAGACTCATGTTAAACTGATTGCTCAATAAACCAACTCTAAATGACAGCAAGATGCTATTATATAAACAAATCTGCAGAGAGCCAAAAACAAAGAAATATTAAATATAAGTTTTATTTTTCTTTTTAAGAAAAAACCCTAAAAGCCTTAATTTTGACTTTTCAGTTGTTTTTTCAAACCCTAAAACACCTAGGTTTTTAAACCATATTTTCAGCCCTTTTATAATGAGTTGACAGTTAAATACACTTAATGTTAACAAAAACCTTAGGCCCAACTAAAAATGCTCTATTTAAAATGATAATGTTTAAATGATCCTCATTTCCTGATTTTAACCCTCTACTTGTGACAACCCTTTTTACTTAAAAAATAACTTTTGATTAGTAATTTTTACTTTTACACAGTTTAGAGTAACTATTTTCTAAGTACTTTTACATAGATGCTGTAAGTAAATAAATGACATAATACTTTTTACTTTTTACCTTGAGTACTCAAACTGAGTACTTCTACAACACTGATAATGACCCACCCACAATCATATCTGTAATGATGGGTAATAAGAAACTGAAAATGGGCTTGCCTATGTTTATTTCAAGAAAGATTAGCTACTCATAATAATGTTGAGATAATAGCTTTTCCAAACCGCCATTATAAATTTAAAGCCCTACTGCAAAATGGCAAAGCAGTAGGCACACACATACCTGCTAATAATTTACTAATTATCCATTCAACTCTCAAGAACCCCCCCCCCCCATTACACAATTACTAAACTACCTGTACTCAAAACTCTTGAAATCAACTGCACAACATGGACAACAGTAGTTCTCACACAGGGCAGACCCTACTGAACCACTTTATTATTATTATTATTAGTAGTAGTAGTAGTAGTAGTAGTAGTAGTAGTAGTAGTAGTAGTATTTGTATTATTATTATTATTATTATTAGTTTTATTATCAATCAAACAATCAATCAACAGACTAGCTGTTAGACTGATTGCTCAAATAAGCCAACTGCTAATGACAGCAAGATGCTATTATATAAACAAATCTCTCATGAGAGCCACAAACAAAGAAATATCCAAATATATAAACTTATCTGCACATAAATAAATACCCAAATTTTTATGCAACACAAGACTCAAGAGGCTTTTAACTTGCCACTGGGGATCCTAGATATATCCGTAATTTTACAATGAGTTACAGTTAAAATACACGGTTATGACAGGTTAACAATAAACACAAAAATAGGCTACACAACTCTATTTACACTTGACATTGTTTAAATGATCCTCATTTCCTGATTTTAACCCTCTCGTTACTGTGACAACCCTACCCACGCCCCAATACTGTTGATTACAATCACACAGCTGCAACACAGTTTAGAGGGAACATAGTCTGAATCCCAGATGCTGACATAGATGCTGTGCTATACTCTAACCTTAGGGTCTAAACTTAAACCCTTACTATTCCAAAAGTAATTTCAACAAATTAAAAAAACAAATAATAATAAATGCCGCCTGCTCATGGATACAAACAAAGGTTTGCTGCCCAAAAACTACGACAATCCACCTTGCCTATGGCCATTTCAAGAAAGATTAGGCCTAAGCGCATAAGAATAATCAGCTACGTACCGTACTACTTCCAAAGCGCTATATAAATTTACAAGCTTTTACTTACTTACTTATAACTAAGTACTACCAACCAAGCAGCACAGAAGATCCACAATACCTGACTCCGATCGAAGTCTGCAACAGAGTGATGATGCCAGAGGCCACGTACAGCGTCCCGTAATCTCACTCTTGCCGACGTTATCTGCGTCCATACAGATCACCGGAGCGAGTAAGATCGGTATTGTCAAGCTCGAAATGAACATTGATATGTAGTGCTGAAATGACACACATATATGTCCGTGTTAACACCGTGACCCGTCAAATGCGCGACCGACATTTGCGCGCCGACATTTGTGCGATGTTCGTCGACATAATACGCGCTTTTGTCAGTTCGCGCATCTGTCGGGTTGTATTTGTCGATTTTACGTTAGCTCATTTGTCGTCGCGCAAATGTTGGGGTATCGTTAACATTACCCGTGGCCAATGTGAGCGCAATGCATTGTATTCCAAATAACAAATTTGACATGTACTGACGTTACATATTGGCGTGTAATTTTTAAGTAAAAACACAAGACTCCAGTTCAATTACTCCTTGCCACTGTATACTAGATAGTTTCTATAATACTATATATGCATGAGTTCTAAATAGGGTATATGACAGAATTATAAAAACACAAAAATAGGCCAGTCTACCTGTCTACCTGAACTTCAACAGCAGTGGCTCTAAGATCAATCCGTTTACTTCTTAAGGCCGTGCCAGTGCTGGCCAATTATGTCTGTATAAATTAGTATACTATTTGCTCATATCCCAATAAAACAGATAGTCTTATGACGATGAATATGTTTGCTGTTATTAACCTTATCAAGGTAGTATTAATTCAGAATCGAAAAATTTTACTAACTAATTACAGGTAAATTAATACAGAGAGAAAAATAGTTTCAATGTCAACACAACAGTAAGAACAAACAGACTGAAAACAGTTGAGGGCAATTGAACAGGCTAATGACAAAAAGCAAAGGTACAAGAACACTTCCCATCACTTAAAATATCTACATACTAAATCATGAACACAGTTGCAAACATATATATAACTTTTTGTACAGACTGCATTCAATTTAACGATGTTGACATCTAAAAATAATATATATATCAGCTGTATATAAAAACATGGATATGATATAAATTAAATAAATATATATGTATAATCTCTATATCTTACCATTCTATTCTGGTATATGAGGACTTTCTTTCAGTTGTTAAGAAACCTATTGGCCTCCAGGTGATAAGCCCTCACTTTTTGTTATGATACAAGTTAGGGGGGAAGAAATGCCTGCTATGCCCCTGACACTGGCAACTGCCCATGCTCTGCCACTATAATCCTATCATTTGTTCTAAAAGCTAATGCAAAAAGATAAGATAGATTTAAAGATAGATTTAGCGAAACAGAATTAAAAACCTGAAAAGCCAGAAGCAAGCAAAACAACCTGAGGAGTCATCCCCACACAGAAGCCACTTAAGGGTTTATTTCCAATCATCGTCACCGAAATCACCGGCTAATTTTTAAGAAAATCTACTAAACTGCTGCTGCTTTAACTCATCCAAATGAATTCCACTTCTTTTATTAATTTGTCTGGGCGAAAACATGTCTTGGACAGATAACATCCAGCGACTTAACATCTATCCTCTGTAGCCATGGCAGCTCAGTTTTGTCTAAGTCGTTGACCATCGCACCGTTCAAATGATGGTTCATTACCTAGTGAAACTGGAAGCTCAAAAGAATGGGCTTTAATCCTGTAACAAAGATGAATGCCTTTGATGTACGATTCTACAAGTTAAACACATTTCGCATCTCAATGCGTTGCATCAGCAGACCGTTTGTACATGCAGATGTTTGTACATGCACACACACATTAACGAAAAAACTCCATATTAAATACTCCTTAAGAATTTCTACCCATAATCACATAATAACACAATAATATCTTTAGCTCTCAAAAACATGAGAATTTCTGCTCATGTCCCACTCCATCCCCCTTACCCTCACCTCCAATCCCTGTCTCAAAACATTTAATGCACCTACACACAGGCAAACTAATGTCCAAGCACAAATTCAAAACATTTCATAATAATAATAATAATAATAATAATAATAATAATAATAATAATAATTCACTTCTATTGCATCATTTCTGATACTCCAATGTATTAGTTGAGGTCGCACCAAATCCGAGCCACAAAAAGACCAGGTCAGTGGGAACAGCAAAGCAGACCATGATGGAAAGGCCAACTAGAGGGGCCGAGTTTCAAGTCTAGATTTTAAGATGCTCAGTTCGATATACACAAGATAATCAGCTAGCTGCTAGCTGGACAGAACATAACAGCAATATTTCTAACAACAAAAACACACTCATCGCTTCAAAAGCAGCAATTAGATTACGAAGTGCTCAAACTAAGAAGATAACAAAGTTCTCACAGTGTATTGCCATATGTTTCAATTTTCATTCATCCTTAAAATCAAGCCGCCATATAAATATAGTGCAGAGACTACAACGTCAACAAGGTCTTGATTGCGTAACATTAGAACACAGAACAGCCATGTGCGTTTGGATTTCTGTCAAAACAACCTCAATATCGAATTTAAGACAAAAATCGCTCAAAATCTTCGACCGAACGTTAATCAATAATCAGTGACCGAAATTCGCCGCATTGAAACGCAATCTATTTAAAATTTAAAACCAATTAATTACCGAATCCCAGCAGTCGGTCGGTCTCCCTTAAAGACAGAATGATCAGAATCTCTTCCACTGAGCGATTTATTCTGAAAAATTGATCGATTAATTCATCAATCCGATAGTTTCAGACGATTCTCGCATTCCTGGACTAACAGTTCAAGTAAAAGGTATATTAATTTATTACATTAACCCTTTCACTGCTCTGAGTCCCACGCGTCACACACATTACATCCATTATCGGGAGTCGTTAGCTACATAGAATACAAAACGCATGGAATGCCTTCTATGGTTCCGCAGCAACACGTCGATTAATGATGGTGATTGGAGATGACGACGATTAAAATAACAGTACGGTAATAAGAACTGGTTTCAGAGGGCCCAGTAGGACTCGTGACTTATTGAATGTGTTCTACATTTACCAAAAAATCAATTGATGCAAAGTAGAGCACAAAAGTTATAGGCCCAAATTGTTGCAAAACCCTATTTGTTCCCTACTTCAGTGGCGGCTCCACCGGGGGGGCAGGGGGGCCCGTGCCCCCATATTGACTGCCTGCCCCCCCCCCCCCAGTTGGGACCCTATACTTAATGCTACATACATTAAACAACAAATGGTTGGCCCCCCATGATTAGAAGTTGTCCCCCTCCCAACGGCCCCTCCACTTGCCAAATCCTAGAGCCACCACTGCCCTACTTGCATTATTTCCTATTCTCTTGTAGACAAATTGGTAACATCAACAATTGTCTGTAAGCACCAATCCCTTTTAAATATTAGTAATAATAATTATTAATTTCTTGTGAAAGCCCTATCTTAAGAACTTTAATAATTTAGTCTTGATAAAGTATTTTGTCACATTAACCTTTTGGAGGTACAGCATGCATTTTGAAGTAATGGATGGGGGGATTATGAATTTACAATCAAGCAGAACTACAATGCAATCACTCGTAAAATAGATTCTGTTCACATACAGGAAAGATCCTATTGAACCACTCTACACCTAATTACATGCACTGTATTACAGCATTTATTATTATAGCCTCTAATGTATTGATGCAGAAAGACAAATCCCACTTAACTCTACTACTGTACATTCCAGTACACTGGAAAAAAGATACCACAAAGACAAATAATCATTGCTACACACCTCTGTAGTCTTAAAATGTAAAACACCACTATTAAGTCCATTTTAAAGGTATATTTGTACTTTTCAATTTGCAGAGGTACAAGTAAGTACAAAATTAACATGATGTTAAAAGAGAAACCGAATGATATGCTGGCAGAGACAAGATCCTATCAGTAACAATTCCTGAAATAAGTAGTTGTGCATATCTTTAGATCTTTGAACAGATTTCATTCAAGAAAAGCAGAAAAACGCGACAATGACACTGAAATATATACATCCACACCCGATTTCGTTCAGCTTTAAATGTCAAAATGGCTGCCAAAGACAAATCGTAAGCTCCAATAACTGTAATCGCGTAATTGAATGCAGGCCCATATGCAACCAGAATTTTAAAATGTTCAGCCAAAGCAAAATGCCTAACAAGTTGTTCTGGTTTAGTTTGAAAAATAATTATATTTTTAAAAAATGAACGATGGCCAGCAGGAAAGAATACAATAAAATTCAATGATTCTCTTGTCAAATGAAATCTGAAACTTTCGATTGTCACACGATCCCCGTGTGACCACTTCACACAATGTTCTTCTTGTACACAGGCTCGCGTCCCTCAATTAAATCCTTAACATCCTGTACATCGAGTGTTTCGTACTTCATTAGCGCCTGAGCGAGAAGCTTATGCTCGGCCTGGTGAGCCTTTAAAATAACACGAGCCCTTTCGTACGACTCCTAAAAACAAACGGACAAGAAATCACTACGAAAGATAAGAGTAAATGACAATATTTATGTGCAGCAATTAAATTCAGGAAAGTATGCAACTGCCAAATTTATATAGCACTGTACAGTAGTAGAACTTCGTTATAATGTGCCGGTACTTAGTGAGTCTGTAAAATTGTGTACGTCACATCTGAGGTATGTATGTAATATCCAACACCATCCAATATGATTGCGCATCACATGGAACTGTACATTGCAGTACGCTACAACCGAGAATGTGCTACAACCGCAGGTACTGCATTATGAACTTGCGCTTTAGAAATGACCACAATAATAATAATAATAATAATAATAATAACAATAATAATAATATTAATAACTGAGTCAGTTATACTGAAGTTCTACTGTACTTTTAATGTGCTAGTCATCAGCTGAAAGCTCTGGTCAATCCAGTGGACAAACAATCACTCCAACAAATTAGTTTAACTGAATTCAGATGCTAAAAATTAACATTGACTTTGGACATCAAACAACTTTCCTACACTAATTAATTATTGTTAAAGCTCAGTTAACAAGGACAATCTAGTGCAAAGCAAAAACAATTTAGTGTAAGAGAAACAGGAATAAAATTCTAAATTCTAAGCATCTTACACATCCCTGCAGTACGACTGCTATGAATAAGCCAACCTGCAAAAGTCGTTTTATTTCGTTGTCAACGGCCTCCGTTGTTGCCGGCCCGACTTCGTTCAGCTTTAGGAACGATAATCCGGTATCGAAATCCTCATCATGGAAAACGCGAACACCAACCTATACCATCAAATTTATCACAAGTAAAGTAAAGTAAAGTAAAATCTCGTGGATTTCTATAGCGCCTTTGAAAGCAGTACAACAGTAGCTGCTTATTCCTAGGCGCTCAAGCATATAGACTCACACTCAATAAGCAGCATCAAAACAAACACACACACACACAATGACACACACACACACACACACTGTACAGAAATCACCAAAAAATAAAACCATTAGCCTGATAATTAATATTACCACCATTGTTTTGATATAATTGTAATCAATAATAACCATTCTATAGTTAAATGACCTCAGATCATAATGTGCAATTTGTTAGTTATCAATTATTATGATCTTATGTGAGGAGTTGAATTTTGTATAGATAATCCATGCAAACATAAAAGCTGACAAATTCTGTCACAGATATATTTTCTACAGGATAAAAAACAATATACAGGGTGGCACAAAAAACTGGACTATATTAAATGCAAACCTAAATGTGACTAGTCTGGTTTTTTTGTACCACCCTGTACAAAGATTAGCCAGAACAACAGTCTAAATTTCACTGTGATATTCAAAACTCATGGAATCAAATTAAGGAAGAGACAATTTACAAAAAAATCATCAAAAAGTAGCATGCAATTCTTAAAAAGTTTTTAAAAAAGAACATAAGCATTCTTACTTTTTCAGACATTCCAAATTTCTTCACCATATTTGTAGCAATAACTGTAGCCTGTTGGAAGTCCTGAGATGCACCTGCATTGTATACAATATAAATGCCTTAAAGTTCAAAAACAGAACAAAATACATCAAAAGAACCCTTGAAAACAGAAAACCTAGAATTAATTGAGAACATAGTACCAAGCATCTGTGCTCATCTTGCATTCTCTTAGAATATATACTCCCTGCTTATGATAACTGTTAATGTATAAGACAATACTTATTACAATCACTTGCTAGGCTACAAAGGATGCAATTAAATATTAATAGTAATAGTGGTAAAGAAGGTGGTGCAGAATTTTTGGACAATTTGCACTAGTTGGTAAAATCATGAAATACAATGGAGAATATGCCATGACTAAACTCTGTAAAAGATTTAGTTAGCTATCCGTAATTTTCACACTGTACCACACACATCATGCGAATATAACGTGAACATTCGGTTACAACGTGAAAATTTGAACGGACAAGGAACTTGGATACGATTTGAATTATGGTGCAACATCAAAATGATCCCGAGATTTCTTTTTCATTTTCCCTCGAATACGAAGACAAGTCGGCACATTTACCGACGGTGACTTTCTCGGCTCCATAGACGAGCTCCTCAGCCACCCGGCCACCCATTGCAACGTCCATCAGAGCGAGCAACTGAGCGCGGGTCACGTGGTACTGCTCTTTATCGTGCACAAACGAAGTCTATTGCAACAAAACACACAACTACAGTAGGACTTCGTTATAATGTATACTCGGCTATAGTGTACCGCAATGTACGGTCCCATGTGATGCACTGCTGTATTGGATATAACGTACTTTGGATATAACGTGTTCAATTTAACAGACCTGCTAAGCACGTTGCTATAATGAGGTTCTACTGTAATGTAAATGCAAATTTAACCTACTATTACCCTGTATTTATCAATTTAATTTAAGTTAATTTTACTGGAATTTACATCAACCAACCGTGCTTCAGACAAAATTGAAGACAACTACCACAAATTACTGAATTACAGGTTTCCCATTTCCTTCATAGTATATCTTGTGGATTGGATAAGGAGTGCCATTGACTAATACATGTATTAGAACTGGTGCTATAGAAGTTAATAATAATGATGAAGATGATCCTCTGAATACTACTACTACTACTATTGCTACTATACTGATTACTACTATTACTACTACTACTACTACTACTACTACTACTACTACTACTACTACTACTACTAATAATAATAATAATAATAATAATAATAGCAGCATCAGTAGTAGTAGTAGAAGTAGAAGTAGTAGTAGTAGTAGGAAGATAACTGCAGAACAACTAACATGGCCAAGGCTTGGTCCACGAGGGATGATAGTGACTTTGTTGATCGGTGTAGCATCTTTGGTGTAATAGGCGACCAAAGTATGACCAGCTTCGTGGTAGGCGGTCAAAAGATTTGTCTCATCGTCAATAATCTTATTTTTCTTTGCCGGGCCTAAACAAAATCCACGAAAATCATAATATACGATCCTGAAAATTGCAGGCAACCACAAATCTCACACGAAGGCAGTTTTTCGTCACAGCTGCACCGATAAAATCCAATAATTTTCTATCCAACAGTTTTAGGCAGCAGCAAAGCTATTTAAACACTATTAAACACTGTATTATGGTATTAAATACATTCATGATGTGAATATGTACAGTATGTATGCATGTATGTTTTGTGAAAAAATAAATTCTTCTTCTTCTTCTTCTTCTTCTTCTTCTTCTTCTTCTTCTTCTTAGATGGTGTCAACTTGTTGAGTGTCCTACACTTAAAATTCTTCATATAGTGAATGACTTACTGTGTTCTAACAACCATACAAATAATAAATAATAATAAATAATAATTTAACAGTACTCTAAAAATGCCATTACGAATACCGTATGACATTGATCAGTTCATTTTAGAAACTCTTTTACAAATTATTGTCTAAAAATATAGACATAAAACAAACCAGAGAAATATTTCCGCCACACCATAATAATTACCCATCAGCACTTTATCCCTGGCGTACTCCATGTGGGCCATGGTGATGGATGGATCGCCGTCGATGGCCGCCTTCAACGCCGCCTGGTTTACCATGTTTTCCAGGTCGGCGCCGGTGCATCCGGTCGTGCCGCGTGCCAACCGCTCGACGTCGACGTCCGAAAATTTCACCTTGTTTAGATAATGTTCGAGGATTTCCCTGCGACCTTTGAGGTCCGGACTGTAGACCTGAACTTCCACGTCAAAACGGCCCGGTCTCAGAAGAGCTCTGGGAGCAACGTTCAATGAAAGATTTTTGCATTAATTCAGGTAATAAATGATGTTAATGTCAAATGTAAATCTTGTATTTATATAGCGCCTTGATAGTAATGAACCAGTTGTCAGCCTAAAGCACCGTGCACACTGTGTTGATTTCCATGAAAGTAGACAGATAAATTAAGGCTCTAATGTTTGGAATAATGGAGAGTTCCAATTAACCCCTTTACTGGGAACCCCGGATATATCCATTCATTTTACATTGAGTTACAGTTAAATACACGGTTAAGGGGTTAAAAGGAAGACCACACAATGGGATGACACTGAAGAATGGTGTGGAAGCAGTTTGCAGGATCTGAGTTTCAAAGCAATGAACAGGAAAGAATGGCAACAAACCATAGAGATGGCACTATACACTAATGGGTGATGAGCCCGCGGTTAACCCTTTACGCTCCATCTATCTGTAGTGTAATGTAAAATGGATGCACACGCGAGTCATGGCCGTTAAAGGGGTTAATGATGACAGGGGTACATGTCAGTGCCTGGAACTCAAAACCAGATGTGTTGTAATATTAAAGGCTTCATTTTAACCAACCAAATAGTCTTCCAGTTAGAAATATTTTAACCATTAAACCGCCAGATCTTTTGCAAAGTAGCCGAGTATATTCGGTCCTGACGGTGTAAGGGTTAAAACTGTTGTTCAATTAGCACAGACTACAAACACCAAGTCATCAAGCCTTAATAGTGATAATGATTTTCTTACTTACTTATCAAGGTTATCTCTTCTGTTTGTTGCTCCAAGAACAATGATTCCAGCATTCTGATGAAATCTATCATACAAACATCACATCCAAGAATCAATAATTAAAAAAACAGAGCAACAATAACAACAACAACAACAACACGTAATTTCAACAAGTAAAATGAATAAAAATAAAATATTACTTCTGTTTAACAGCAACTATATATCCAAGTGTTTTTTGGCTGAATTTCTGGAATTGCAGAATTTTACAGTCTGAGAATAGCACAAATAATTGAAGTTCCAGAACAAACCGCATCCATGCACACTAGCTACTTACTACTAGTTATGTAATGTAATGTGTTCACGCAGTCTTTCGACTAGTCACCACAATAATCTTGATTTTACTTACTAACTTACTTACTTACTTACTACTAGAAGGAAGGCAGATCAGGAATTAATTCAAAATAAAAGTGCAATTAATTATAATAAATGACCTGCCTGACACCAGTGTTTATCCTAGGCCTGTTTTGGGGAGAATTCCCCCCAAGTTTTAAAATTCCCCAAAATTTGTACGTTGGCTTGGGGGATGGAAATTTCCCCCCAAAAGCGTGGAGAGACAAATCTTGTCCCCCCAAAACATTTCAAACTCCCCAATGTCAAGGTGGCTAGAATAAACACTGCCTGGCACAAACCCGTCCATTTCTGACAGCAGTTGGTTAATGGTCTGGTTTGCGTACGGATGTATCTGAGAGCTTGTTCTTTTGGCGCCAACCGTGTCGATTTCGTCGATGAAAACAATACAAGGCGCTCGCATCTTTGCCGCATCTACAATAAACCGTACAAAGCAATCCACCATACCAATGCACAATACATAAACAACAATCACACAATCTAAAGAATATTGGGTCTGTTATAGGAAACCTACAATATGCTTCAGGCATTCCATGCCATCCTCATTGTCATCATAGTCATCATCATCATCATCATCATCATCATCATCATCATCATCATCATCATCATCATCATCATCATCATCATCAATAATCAATCACCATCATCACCATAATCACCATCAATCACCATCATCATCATCATCATCATCATCATCATCATCATCATCATCATCACATCACCTCAGCGCTCTGTCAACCAAATAGAAATGCTTCCAACGCTTCCTTTTTCCCTCTTCCCACGTGCCACCAAATTAACTGATATAGACGGCGAAGAAAAGAACATGTACTAAGAATAAATTCAGCGAATACCGAACAGCTGTCGCACTCGCTTATTTCCGACGCTGCTGGAAGAACCGACAAATATTTCAATACCAACTCCGACCGACCAGGAGCCGAAAAACGCTATTAGAACTGTGGAAGTCAATAATAATGATGAAGATGATACTCATCAGAAGGTATTGTCAACAAAATAATTCACGACAAACCTATAAAAAGTAAAAATATCAAAATATATAACGTTAATCGTAACGCAAGCAAAGACTTTCCAATACCAGGTGGACCGACCAGACTTTGAGGGTCACACCTACACATCTACAATGCACAAGCCATGCAAAATAAAAGTATTAGAACTGGTGCTGATAGAAGTCAATAATTAATTAGATGAAGATGATACAATTACATCAGAATTAGAATTAGCAAAATTTCACAACCAATTATTGTCAACAAAATAATTCATTAGAATTACAAACCTATAAAAAGTAAAAATATCAAAATATATAACGTTAATCAGAATTGCATTTTGCAAGTAAAAGCCTGCCCAATACAAAGCAAGAAACGATTTCATTTTTCTCCTATCATTAAGAATAAATCGTGAATTGATGCTGCAAATTTTACAAAATAATTATGCAAAATATATACAGTTTATATTGGTTGGAGTATATAAGTAACTTTGGAGCTCTTCAGTTTCTGTTGACCCTTCTTTATATCCAAATAGAAGTTTAGCTCCCAAGACTTTGAACTTTTTCTGATGTTTAATTTGTCCTTGAAAGAAAATATCTCAACAATATCCACTTGAGTTTGAATCTCCTGCACTTGCCTCATCCATCTACAATTGTTTTTTCAATTAAGCCAAAATTAGCAAAATAAAAGCCAGCCTGATCAAAGCCCTGTTATATAATGGATTATTCAACCTGCCTGGTGGTGTCCAACATTTGACATGCAACAACTTGTCAGTTTAATCATCATCATCATCATCATCATCATCATCATCATCATCATCATCATCATCATCATCATCATCATCATCATCATCATCATCATCATCATCATCATCTCATCTTGTTCATCATCATCATCATCAACTCATCATCATCATCATTATCAGGTGACCACCATAATAATAATAATTCCTTCATAACTAATAATAATAATAATAATAATAATAATAATAATAATAATAATAATAATTAAAATTATAATATAATAATAATTTACAAAAATCATCATAACCACCGTCATCATCATCAAAAGCTGAGTCCATATTAACACGGGCACAATAATTCCTGTAACCAATACGTTATTAAACCTAAATATCGGCCTTGCGGGATGAAAGGGTTAAAGAAAGCAAATATCCTGTGGATCTGACATAGGTTCTTCTACAACTAACCAACAAACTGATTTAACCCCTTAGCTGGGGATCCCGGATATATCCATCCATTTTACATTGAGTTACAGATAAATACATGCTTAAGGGGTTAATATCTGCTTGAATAGACAAACAACACATGAAGAGAAGCAAAAACAACACACAAACCCCCACACAAACACCCACACCCACACACCCCCAACCACCCACACACATCTGCATGAATAGTTATTCAAGAAATCAATATGTAAAACACAACTCTATATATAACCCTCTAAATAAAACAAATACATGGCTGTTTACATACCCCTTTGACATCATCGAATGTTACAGAGATTTCCTCGGGGTTCACTTCAAATCGTTCCCCCTTCAAGACACTGATTTTCATATCTTCAAATTGAAACAAAAGCACCCAGTGATAAATACATCAATATATTCCTACACACCTTGAAGAATGACCTTTAATAATATAAAAATTATTATTATATTATTAAAAAATTATATAAACAAGGCAAACAAAAGGCATAACATGCTAAGAAAATGTTTTCCTGTTCAAAGTTAAAGTTAGGGTGGTGCAAAAAACACCGGACTATTTAAATGCAAACCTAAATGTGACTAGTCTGGTTTTTTTGTGCCACCCTGTAGTGTTATGCATATAGATGTTCAATAATACCATTTGGCAAAAGGCATTCCATAGTATTTTTAACAGCATAACTGCTTGAAAAGCTGATATAAATTGCAATCGTAAGCACATGTTGACACCAATTACGGATAATATGCAGTGTACAATAAGAGATATTACAATAGGAAAGTTCGACTGTGTCTGGAAATCAGTAACAACACAATAACCATAGCAAAACTCTAAATAGCTGCCCCAGTTAGCTCCAAACAAGGAAGAAAACCCACAAATGAGGAAGAGAAAAGAGTGATTTACACGACATAAATAATCCTTAACCCTTTAACCATGAAAATCAATATTAAATCTTATTACGTGTTGGCTATATGGATCGACTTAGTCAAAGGGTTAATGCTTACTGCCTCCAATTGTAGTGTACATCTGTAGTATCTGCAGTACAAGCCAGAAGATAAGACCGTACCAGGCGAACTTTAACACCCTCTTGCTCCAAGAGCTCGACATTTCCCTCTTGTCCTTTGCCATGTATCCCTCGGCAAATGCAACCTTCAGTTTATCCTGGACCTCGGGCGACAAGTCCGCCTCGCCGATCAAGGTTTTCAACTTATCCGACGATTTTGGCCCGGAGAGCTTGTCAAACACCTAAAAATATATATAAATGACATGAATTCTAAAATTTAATTAAATTACCTGAAAAGCTACTGCAATATTCTGCTTTATGAACAGTCATATGAATGTTGACAATGAGTATTTTATCCCCTTTTTGCCTATCTCTGAAAGATTTCGTATTTAACCCCTTTACTGTGCATTTAACTGTAACCCTATGCAAAATGGACGGATATATTCGGGGACCACGGTAAAGGGGTTAAATTAATTAATAACAAGTTGTTGCCATATTTGTAAATGGCAAATTTAAGAGGGTGCTGTAATAATAAAGATGATAATGATGATAATGATGATGAAAATAATAATAATAATAATAATTATTAGGGTGACAACTTATATAGCACTACCTTAAAGCTCAGGCAGTAGATGAGAGCATAATAATAATAATAATAATAATAATAATAATAATAATAATAATAATAGCATAAAAATTATGCCAAATAGCAGAAGGAATGCCAAAAGGCAAAGATCGTTCACAAACCGAATTCCTCATGAATTTCATTCCCGATAAGAGATCATCAGATGACGAGACGCCCCCCTGCCCGATGCCAACCGGGCCACGGCGGGTCTTGAAGCCCCTCACATGCTGCAAAGCTAATAATTGCAACAAAAAATGCAAACCAAAAAATTATTACAACAAATATAAACAAATAAATTATGCACGTAACTGGTTCTATGAGTTCCAATTACTCTACTCGTGCTGTTTATTGTAAATTTAAGTTCACAAGAGGTCAGTCGGCTTGCTGTTACCTAAGAGGATAAACACAATGCATGATCTTACATGGTAATTTACAGCCGTGAACCAATAATGATTGCAGTTGAGGAGAACGAAATGATGGTGCACCACCGCCAAACTGATTGCTACGTAGATGTTCCTCGGGGAAACCTAATAACAGCAAAACACTAATTAAATTCCAAACTGACACTGATTACTACAATATTTTGTCTGTCTCTCTTTCTCTCTCTCTCTATCTCGTGGTCATTATCACTCAGGATGTTTCGGTTTGTCGATATCTGTGCATCAGTTTCGTTGCACGTTTCATATAATTTGGTTATCACAGCTTAAGGTTTAAGAAACGACAGTATAACGTCTTCCAAGTAATTTTTCAGTTGCTTTCAGTTATTAACAAGCATAGAATGATGGAAAAGATCGAGCGGACAGACGATAAATCAAATGACGAGGTACTGCAGATGGTGAGAGTATGTGAGAACAAAGATCACTGATTAACACCATAAAAAGAATACGGAGGAACTGGATCGGATGTTTGATAAGAGGAGAATCGTTGAGAAAAGTATACAAGAAAAAAGACCAAAGGAAGACCAAGCAGGCTGACAATGGACTGGATGATTACGAAGACAACGCAGCAAAGGGTTAAAGGATGCAGCAAAGGGTTAAAGACTCTGCATCATTACTTCTGTAAAAATTAATCAATGACATTTCTGGTCAAATTTTTTTCAGAATCTCGCAAACCTCACCGGATCTATTTTGGAAAAAGGTGGCGGCAGAAACACTAGAAGACGCTCCCATGGGAACCGTAGAAAGGAACGGGATCAATGAACTGAGGTCATTTGGTGCAGGCAGGTCATCAAATCCAAGCTGTTGGAGCATCTGCTTCATCTGCAATTGAAAAACAAACCCCGTTTACTTCTCAAAAGAAATTGGCAGCGCTGAATTTTCAAGTCCATGGTCTTAATTTTGTTATATACGATTAATGGATAAATCTGAAATTATTATTATTATTATTATTATTATTATTATTATTATTAAAACAACTTTTGTAGCAGATTGAGCATGGCACAGGCCAGTCAAAAGCACTTTCAGAAATGCCACTTGAATTAAATGTTTAAAAAAACATTTGGAATGTTTAACCAATTTCATATGAAAATGCAAATTTTCACAACTAACCCTTAAACCCTCAAACCATCTATACTTGGTTAGAATGCATAACTGCATATAGCTACAAAGAATCTGAAGATTCAAGGGCTGTTAGATAATGTTTAGATTATAATAAAAACAAACAAAAGAGCGTTGCAGACGTCGAGTGTTAACCCCTTGACTGTGTATTTAACTGCAACTCAATGTAAAATGGACGTATATATTCGGGGTTCCCGGTAAAGGGGTTAAAACAATTTCATGGTCAATCTTATGACACACTTACCTGCTCTGACACTGGACAATTGCCCTTCTCTAATTCACAGGCAGAGGACATCTGCTGACAGTTGTTTTCCTTTCCAAACTGCCGCTGCAGCATCGACCTTGCCTTTGTTCCAGCCATACTCCAAGACATGCTCAACTGAGACAATGGCCATACCAGCTGGACAACAGAGAACAATCACAAACTGGTAACATATCAGAATCTGTAATCTGTAATTTGACCGTAAAGCGCTTTTGTTTTTGGCTTTCGACATGTTTACGGCACTCTATAAATCGTCATGTATAGAATAGAATAGAATCAGGAAACAAGATCAATGGACTTGGCCACAAAGTAATTTCTGCTACAGTGGAAGGGCTCGTGGACTTTTAAATAGTGAAGCCCAAATTTCTAAAGTTGCCATAATAAAATTTTCAATATTAACACATCAATTCAATGGCTCCTCCCATCTGCCCATCGGTCCCACCCTCCAATCATAAGTCTTTAAAGTCACCCACCTCATCTTCGCATATATTATTACTACCTCTACTATTATTGTTACTAACATTACTACTAAACTGATGATTTCTTATGCACTACAATACCTAATTAATAAACATCTTACAGTGTCACAACCAATCTGCACATTACCAATCAGTTCTTCTAAACCATTCCCTGATCCGGTACTTAAACTATCTTCATGGTCATATACACTTGCACATGAGGCACATGCAACATGTCTTTAGTGCCAGAGTAGTAGACAATTGGAACGAATAGGAACATTAGATGATAAGACAGCATCAGTTACTAGTGTTACAGTGTAGATGCTCTTCAAAGTAACTTAAGTACAATGCGATATCCAATTACGCAAAACATTCTTGCAGAAATATAAAAACACTAACTCGGCTAAGAGGAGGAAAATTATAGAAACACTATACATGAAATCTCAAAAATTAAGCAGAAAGCTGGCGCTATATAAACTAAGGGCTTCTGATCAAATAAATTCGATGCATAACGTCAAAATGCAGGCATCACTCACTTGTGGTTGAAAATAGTTCCACGTACACATCACTGCAATTTATAAAAAAAATTAAATAAAAACAGAAAAATAACCAGAATATCGCAATTTATAGTCAAAATGTTTATAAAGTCACGGTGACATCGACGCCATTTCACCGGTGAAAGATACTGAAACAAGAACTTCGTCGTCATATAAGGATAGGGTGCGTTCTCATAAACTGGGTAGTTGCTATTTCATCATTATTACCATCACCATCGTCGTCGCGTTGTTGTTATAGATACAGTGCCGTGTTGTTGGCGCTGAGTTATGAGAGGTTTAGTAGGATTTCTGCTGTACTAAAAAACCACAATGAGCAGAAAGCGTTTGAACGATCATTTAATATTTTTATAATATCATTATATCAACATCAGCAATAACTTGGTTCTAGGTGGTTTATTAATAGGAACTCTCCTATGCTAAATCACCGCTGGCCACTGCTGTTTTAGAACCACGACTAATTTATTGCGCATTGGGTCTTACAGAACTTTAACCAAACTTATGCCGTATTGTAAGCAAAATAATTTAAATAAAGCCAATTAAGCGGTTTAAGCCATTGACCAGAGAGTATAACGCATTTTATTTCACGCAATGCACAGTGGCATCCAATAATACATAGTCTGCGAGTTCTAATTTCACTTAATTTCGTTCATGATTTAAACTTATTTTGTACAAATTTCCTTTTGCTATTAAAATCGTTGCTGCAGGTAAATGTGAAGATATTTTATTTTTATTTGCGGATGGATGAGAGAGCTTGTATTTAATATAATATAATATAACAAGGTTTAAAGTGGTTCAGTAGGGACTGCCCTGTGTGAGAACCACTGTTGTTCCCGTCCAATCTTTGTTTTCTTTGAGAATGGAAGCGTGGTTTAGTAGCTTCAGTTAATTAACCTACTAAATTTATGTCGCGCCTCTTTAGAAATGCACTCGGTACTATGTAGAAGGTGTGTCTATGTGCACGTGTTGGTAGTCGACAATAATTGTTGGAGATATGAATTTCCTTAATCACAGTGGTAACGGTTCGGTTGCAACTGAGCTGTGGGGCTCGTGGATAAGTTTTACTTGAAAGTCTTCTAATTTCTTGTGGGTTTCTTTAATTTATTCCTAAATGACTTCGGACAGTCCGGCACTGAATTCTGTATCACGATATCTTGCACCGCCGTATGGACAACGCCTGCATTGATTTTCGTGATTTTGTCTCATTGATATAAAAGGCAGGAATTCTTGGCACTAGATTATGGTCCATTTGCTGTTTGGCAACATAGACTTGCTAATTTAATAGTTTCAATCTTCTCTGCTAAATTAATTATTAGTTCTGTTCTTTGTAATGTTGGCATAGTTGTTATTTTACTTATGTTAACTGTTGATTGACTTTTTAATAACAATTTAGAAAACACAACCATGAGGCTAACCAATGTTCTTCTGAAGGAGAGTCACAGATGGCGCTTTAAGATGCTGTGGGCTCACAAGGCACAATATGTCGAGTCTCCTCTTATTACTCCATTTAAGAACGACAAAGGTGATGTATTTTTATGTCATTATCTTGTTTTGTAGAGATTGTCAAGTTAATATAAGGAATATTTAGTTTCAGGTGTGAAATTTTAAATAAATTTACATCCTTTTGTTAGGGTTTCAAGTAATAAAGGGCGCCGACCTAGTGAAATCAAGACTTGAATTTCCGAAATGGGAACCGCCGGTATCTGATGACGTCCAGTTCATGGATCCCAAGACAGAGAAGGATCATCCGGATTATCATGAGGATCATGTTTACGAGTTCTCGCATGTCACAAGACTAATGGAAGGTGTCAAATACCTTTTTAATATATTTAAGTTTTAAACTGGTTTTTGTTTGCTTTCAAATTAATTAATTGCTTGTTTTTGCTCTTTTGATTTTCAGTTTGTGAATGATGCTGACTTTTTTGGCATAAAGATACTGTAACCCCCTTTTATAACAATGTAATGTAATGAAGCATGACATCTACATTCGTGGAATTCAAACCCATTTGTTTTTTGGCTATAACTCTTTCAAATGTAGTCCAATTTTAATTTAAATGGTTTCACTGCGTTCCCAAGAAAATTTACTCTTTTGAAAATCTGATTTCCATTTGCACCTCTTATAAATACTCTTTTATACACTACAGTGCAATATAAGTAATTTCTGTTAGAAAATGAAGCACGTGCCTTACACATTCATTAAATTGTGATCCTTGGTATTTTGGTTATAACTTTTCCGGCTGCAGGCTGATTTTAATACATATTACATCATTACATAAATTACAGTAACTCGTTACTACCCAGCGCTTTTACCGCCATAGTCATGGTCTGTTTTGCTGTTGTTGTTATTATTACTACATAGTTGTTAATGCATGGTAACCCTTTTGCCAGGCAAACCATATAAGCAAGATGTTTTAGAGCGGAAATATCAGCCTTAGGGGTCCAAAGGGTTAAGCCATTGACAACAAAAAACTTGCTTTTTTATCACTGTTTCTCACTGATCTCTGGAATTACCTGGTCCTTTATGGATCGATTTGGAGTGTCATCAATTGATGCACTTAGAGTATTAGGACTGGTGCTATGGAAGTGCATAATTGTTTCTATTATAATTATTATTCTTATTTAATTTGGCGGTTGTCTCAGTTTGATTTGATGTAATTGAATTCCAGGAGAGCCGCAGGCGTTGCTACTGACAAAGTCAAAGCCATTTTATGAATTGCCATCCGCTGTTAAGGATCTAACGGAGCGCTTGGAATTTCCAGATCAGGTTAGGAATTTCTTGTTCATTTAGGTTAACCAGCTCCTTTATTTACACTCACTCAATCCTGTTTAAAAGGACAATAGAAAGTTTTCAACAAAACAGATTAAATTTCTGAACTTGATTTGAACTTGTTTTGGCATGGCATTCAAATCTCTAAATAATAAATATGGCTTCCTCAATGCAGGCACATCTGCGTATTTATTGTTGGTCTTTTGTACGCTATTGTGGTTGTTGATATCATCTTGTAGTCGTTATCAGTGCTTTTTTCTAGGAAAAAGGGTTTGGGAACTCATTCCAGGGCCGTCGTCGAGAGAAATTCCGGGTCCCCGAGCAGAGCAGCGATGGGCCCCTAAAAAGTTTTGACGCTTCATTTTTTAGCGGTGATGACCTCTCTCTAGTCATCAGGTGTCAAAAAGCGGTGATGATCTTTTTTGCTCATCAACAAAAACAGTCGTGGGAACGCCGTACCTATACGTTCCCAAATGCACTATTACATAATTATCCTTAATTAAATATACAATCTGGCAAAAAAGGTGTGGGAACCCACTGAAAAATAGCCCTGGTTGTTATAATTTTGAATGAGGTATTCAGTCAATATGCAATATGACTGCATTTTCTATGGATTGAGTTGATTTATTTTAATGCAGGATCTCTTAGTACAGCGCGCAATCATGCAGGCGAACGTCTGGAATCCGACCAATCTTAAGCTGCCGAGGCGGTTCAACCCCAAGTTGCCCGGATGGCATTTCAAGGCCGAGTTTGGAATTCCTGCCCTGCAGGTGGCGTGAGTATCACCACGAATAACTTCTCCTACAAGTCAACGTAACTGCCGAGCAGTTTACGTGGGCATTTCAAAATTCTATGGGTATATGTGAGCAGAATAGAAGCTTTTTGTAGATGTTATTGTCTGCCTATATGCATGGTTTTCATTTACTTTTTGTCAATGCATAATTGAGTTATTGTCTGCCTATGTGCATTTACTTTTAATTAACCATGGGTCCATCCATATAGTATGTACACACCGAAGGGGAGGGTGTTGGATTTAGGAGATTTTGCATATGTACGGTGTGTACATGGGGCGAGGGGGGTTGAAAATATGCCTTTTTTGCATACGTACTGTATGGTATGGTTGAGCCCTGTGTTCATGTTTGCTGGGTCAATGAGGAAATGTTAGATCATTTTAAAGATTTTTGTACTAATTGATTTGGAATTTCAACGATTGTATAATCATGTACATTTATAATTTCTGCCAGGTCAATAACGGCGAAGAATCTGCTGCGGCTGTGCGAGTCATTTGGCGCCTGGCATCCGGACCTCTTATTCTCACGTCGTCAGGCGATCGATTCCTTCTTGTCAACCTTCTACTACACCCAAGGTCTGTGAAATAATGCCAAATATTACACACAAGGTCTGTGAAATAATGCCTTCTATTACACTAAAGGTCTGTGAAATAAGACCTTCTATTACACTCAAGGTGTGTGAAATAATGCCTTCTATTACTCTCCAGGTCTGTGAAATAATGCCAAATATTACACTCAAGGTCTGTGAAATAATGCCTTCTATAACACAAGGTCTGTGAAATAAGACCTTCTATTGCACTAAAGGTCTGTGAAATAATACTTTCTATTACACTCAAGGTCTGTGAAATAATGCCTTCTATTGCACTAAAGGTATGTGAAATAAGACCTATTACACTAAAGGTCTGTGAAATAATGCCTTCTATTCAAGTCCAGTGTGTGTTTGATTTCATTTGCTGTGTTTAACATATGCATACAGGAGAGAAACATGTTATGATTCGTGGAAAACAGACGGCAACCGTCTTTTCAAACGGGCCGATTAAGCCCTTCGCCTCTCAGGACGTCGTGGACGAATCTGCCGTTTACAGTTTGCCAGAAATGTACCCGCTGATTCCGACAATCGATCTCATAAAGCAGCATATCTGGCGGACCGAGGATATCTCAGGTTATAGTATTGATATTAGTAGGAAGAGCAGTAAGTTAGTCCTAAAATAACCTAGACTTTCAAGGAATTTGCACTTGTATCTTTTGTCTGTTATAGCATAGAGCTCTCTAATGACCTGGAGTTTGTTTTTATGACAGTATGCAGTAAGTGAGGTTGTCTGTAATGAATGTGGTGTTCTAATGTTAATTCTTATGTCTAAGTGTGGAATTTCAGTTTATCTGGTGTCTTGCTAGGCTATTGGAGCCACATAGCTTGAATTTTTGTATTACTTTCAGTGGGAAAAAAGAACCATTTTGATGTAATGCTTAAGTGCCTGCAAACATGAAATCATAGAAATAGTAAGCTAGTAAGTAAAATCTCATGGATTTATATAGCATTTCAAAAAGCAGTACCATAGTAGCTTCTTAGTCTATCTTCAGATGTCTATAGGCAAAGTGCAGCGGTTAGCCACGCAATGATTGATATATCCATAGGGTGGTAAGACTGGGTCATTATGGCTAAAGCGGAAATGACTTTTTAAACAGGAAGGATTTAAGTTTAGATCGAAAGACTTTAGGAGACAGTGCGATGGGGGTTCATCCATATAGTACATATGCACTGAGGTGGGGTTGGATTTAAGAGATTTTGTGTGTGTACAGCATGCAAACGGGGGAGGGGTTGAAAATACACATTTTTTGCATTATGTACTATATGGATGAGCCCTAGATTGGGAATTCTTTTGATTTTAGACAAATATCTTATAGCATAACTGGCCTTGTGCTATGTTTGATGGGAGATTATTTTATGCCTTGCAAATGTTAAGAATGCACTCAGAATTGTGCTTTATTGGTTCACTGACCATTGATACGGTTGGTGTAACAGGGTTTAAAGCGGGGTACACTCATCCGCATCCTCATACAGTCGTCATGTGTTACGAAAATTGGTGGAACGCGTCTCAGCACAACGCCAAGTCACTCATGTTCTGCTTTGGTCATGCGTTGGCATCTGCCAAACAAAGATTTGGGGTAAGACTTGGATGCAATGTTCAGTAAATAATGCTGCAAAATAATTTTAATTTATTTGACATAAAAATTAATATACTCTGTAGCTATCATTTAGGGCTCATCCATATAGTACGTATGCCAAAAAACATATTTTCAATCCCTTCCCTCCATTTGCACACCGTACATACACAAAATCTCCTAAATCCAACCCCCTTTGGTGCATACGTACTATATGAATGTACCCTTACTACAGAAGTAAGTTTATGCAAGTAAACATTGTTATGTACAGCACAGTTGTGATACTTTTTCGTTTTTAGAATTTTATACATTCTCATTATAATATTATATTAGTAAAATAGTTTGAAGATATGCAAGTTTTGATTTTGTAGGATATTCACCCAGATCTCAGACTTAATTTCAAGTGTTGATAATTTGTACAAGGGATTTCAAAACATGTCTTTGGTACTACGGTACTTTGTGGCACTGCAGATGTCTTTTACTCTGCTGGTTTCTAAACAGCTTTCATCTCCTGTATTATTATTATTATTATTATTATTATTATCTTTTATTTTCAGTCTGATGTGAAGACCTTGCCCGAGCCAATCTCAGTCCAGTGCATTCTGACGAACGGGTTCAAGTTTCATTTCACGTGCTTTCAGCTGAACACGCTGGATTTCAGCACAAATAACGGCATCAAAAACCTGGTCTGGTTTGATTCAGACAACGCTCTCTTCAACAAGATCCTGCCAAAGCGAGCGATGCTTCGCAATACAAAGTACGAAGACTACAACCCAGAAGTGTTCAAGAAGTTTCTAGCACTTTATTTGAATGGAGCACAGTTGGCAAACAACAGCTCATAGACTTATTCTTCCATGGTAGGGGTCCATCCATATAGTACGTACGCACTGAGGGGGTCGGATTTTGGACATTTTTCCTATGTACACTATGTGCAACGGGGGGTGAAAATATGCCTTCTTTTGCGTACGTACTATATGGATGAGCCCTAGGCAATATAATCTGTTGGCTTGCTGATGATCGATTAAATCGTTTAATCGTGGCACAATTCTTTTGATAATTGAAATTTTTCTGCTTTTACAAGTGATGTCTTCTATCATTGACTACAGTACATGGTAAATAGAATACACAATGAATTATAATTTATTTATTTGACAGTTTTTCTTAACCAGAAACACAACACATAGGCAAGATGTACAGTACTGTATGCTGAAAAGAAATTGTTATATCAGGTCATTTGTATTTTTACAACAGCCGTTCCTGTATGAATCAGGCAAATCAACTTCCTACTGCACATCACATTTTTTGTATTGCAAATAATTACGTTTAAGCTAAAACTCACTCCACAGCTATTGTTTTGTTGATACTTTATACCATGTCCTACCCAGGGTGTGATTTGTGACCTGGAGCAGTGGGGAGGAATGTGTCAAGCTCGGAGGGTATGTAGTTGTTGGGGAAGTGTAGCAGTGGGGGGGATGTAGTGGTTGGCGAATGTAGCAGTAGGGGATCCCCCTCCCCCCTACAAATCACACCCTGGTCCTACCAGTCAGTCAGTCAATAAATGTATCTTAAAAATTAACAGTAAAATTCAGCATATTTGGCACGCGCTTTATGCGTCTTTGTGTATGCAAATCCTAGTTCGTAGTACATCACCGTGTCCTAATCTCGTTTCTTATCGTGATGTTCACTTAGGAGTTTTTCCGGATGACGGCCGGCCAAAATCCACTGCTTAAAAGTCTTGCAGCTGACGGCCTTTTCGATCCCAATGGACGCCGGGTAGTGCCACAACAGGCCGAAAAATAATCCCATTATAGTGACGTAGAACAGATGTCCAAAGATGATGTATCGCTAAAAAAACCCACAAGTTAGACCGATGTAGATTAAAACCTCTTGTGTTATGTCAATGTCCTTGTCTAGCTCCCACCCAAAGGCCAGGCTCATAGGGTGGTGCTGACCTCTGTTTCAAAAGCCCTCGGGTCAGACGTGTAATACCGAGCATATGGGGCCGGTGTATTGTATTACCGCTGCTACTCGTTTTGCCACTGCCCTCTAGCAAGTGAAAACTGAGTCAACTTCACGGCGGGTATCAAACCTGTAACCTCTGGATCACCATGCCAATGTTGTTACCACCCTGCTAATGTTAGTTTCTGCCCCTTGTGCCAAGTAAAAGATGTAAAGCAAACTGTGTTTACATATTGAATGTATTTCAGGGATGCAGATAATGTAAATATTCGTAATTGGTTTACGATAAAATTCATTACAGAAAGGTTTTTATCAATCAATCAAATAATATAGTATTAGAAAAATGAGTAAATCACAAAAATGCTGTTATATTAATCAATAAGTAATGAGTAAGCAGCTAATTAACTAAAAACTTCTATAGCGCCATTTTACCAATGCACCAGTTGGTAGACATGTCGCATGCAAGAAAGTGTGTTTATGGATAATTAGTACGTTTACCAGCAAAGTGCTAAATTTCGCTGCAAAAATTCGATATCCTCCGTCTTGACTCACCATGTGGTAGTCGTGAACGTACAGCAGGATGCGGTTCGTGTACACGTATCGGAATATCATCATGGCCGACGTGCAGAAGGTAATGAATACGAGTCGACTTAGCGGCATAAAGAGATCCCAGCCAAGAAACCTACCGATCACACCTAAGACACACAAGGATCAACTTAACCAAACGTGTGCAGTAAGAAATCTTAAAGAATTAACCCTTTTGCCTCCGTAAGAGGAATGCTCTTGACGCCAGTATGCGTGGCTTAGCAACTCCTAATTCTATGGCCCTCTTTTTGAAACGACTTAAAACTGATCTCTTTGTCAATATACAGTAATTTGCTGTGAGAGCGCTTCTGAGAGATTCTCCATAAGAGGCGCTATATAAATATCTTATTACATTACATTACATAATACACAAGGCCAACATTTTGGCTTTGTAATTACAATAAGACAATAATTATAATAAGAAGGTTATAAGAATCTCACAGTCAAAGGGTTAAGAAACCTGGTCCATCATATCTGTCCTAAAAGATGAGTGCAAATGATTTAATTCAATCCTATCAAAAAATCTCCATTATTATAAATGTTATAATAATAATAAGTATTATTATTATTATTATTATTATTATTATTATTATTATTGAGTACTATATACTGTATACTAGTATTATATATTGAATGCCAAGCGTAAATGCTTGCTGTGTACCTCCATGTCCTGTGCTGCAGGCGACGACAACCCAGCCGAGCGCCACCGCCCAAGCAGAACGAGCAATGGTGTCGTAGGCCGCATGGGCAGTGTCTGACCATCTCTCCCCTCCCTCCTTAAACTCGGAAAAGCTGGAGAATACCACGGCGGCCATCGTACCGAGCGCACACAACCAGCCAACCAGTGTGATGGCCTGGCAAAAACATCAACGACACCTGCATTACACTACCAAGCAGGGTTATTTCTAGGATTGTGAATTGGGGGGGTGTCGGTAAAATTTGGGGGTCTCTGCCAAATAAGTGTGAAAAATCCCACAAAAAAGTCTGACAGGCAAAAACCCAAAAACCTTATAAAATCTCACAAAATTCTGACAAGCAAAAAAGGTAATCAGAGAAATAAAGTTGGGGGTGTTACTTCTCGAATTGGTGGGTGTTTGGGGCTATTAGGGGGGCCGACCTGAAATTGGGGAGGGGTGTTGGGGGGTGTAAAACTATCCCTTCCCTGCTATTAAGAGCCAAACATATTATTTCAGATTACTCTAAAGAACTGTTGTTTACTTTGTAATACATAAACAAACATGGCACGAAGCCAATAATAGTGGAGAAAGATAATCGGTGGCCAAGATAATAAAACTTATCGATATACAACGGCGGTTGACAAGTGCAGATTATCAGCAAGGTATTTTGACCTAAAAAAATTTGACTTTGTACCCAGGGAGCAAATTTCAACAACCACACCACAGCATAAAATTAATTACAAACATGAATCTACTGAAAAATACAGTAGCATCTGATAATAATACTTCATGAATGATATCAAGGCGTTTCTCTCTTAACAGTGCAGAAAAAAAGTAGACAGTTTTCAACGCACTTTCAGATTTGTACTGCAACGGAACATAATGTACCGTAATGTGACGCGTATTTTCTTACCCAATGCATCTTTAAATGGCATTTGGTTTTATGAAGAATTATTCCCACGCACAATCCAATGATAGCCGGGCCAGCACGACACCAAGGCGTCAAGTAATACTGGGTGAACATACCGCCAGGGTCATCATTTTGACGCCTTGAAACACGCAAAGCAATTTCCAATGTTAAAGCTGACAATCAATGTTTATGTGCTGTGGAATAAATGATCCTTTTAAAAATGACTTTGCTTTGAATAGAGTTAATTCATTTCTGAGGCGAACTTTGACGAATCATGAATGGATACACAGTTAAACCCGCCTAATGTCATTCTTGATAATGTCAAGCACCTCCTAATGCTATGCAAGTGACTTGAACAGCCCTTGGTTGTGGGTTAAGCACAGTTTCCCCTTAAAGAAACCAATGACGCTCAACTATAAGGACAGAATAGAATAGACTTTACTTACTTACTTATTTTAGAATAATGATTACTAACTCAATTATTATAGAGAAATGAGGGGAAACATGGATAAGAAAACATATGACAGAGAAATATAGCAGAAAACATACATCTCAACTAAAAACTACAAAAACAAAGATAAAAACAATGCAGCAAATATCAATAAAACAACATTTTTAGATAATTTGTGGCATCAGTTGTAATATACTCAACAGTTCTGTGGTTATGGCAGCAGTAGCTCCAATGTGAGCTATGAACATTGCAGCAAGTAGCACATAACCAACAATAGGGAATCTGTCACCAGAAAAAAAAAACATAGAAAAGATATTTTTAAAAAATCCAGCAGCTACCACTTTGATTGGTAAACAACAAGAAAAAGTCTGCTTTCAAATTCAGGTAGTTTCGAGCAGGTATCCACCAAGATATTCCACTAAGTGAAACAAGCCTATAATATCACTGGAATGAAAGTCAAAATATATGCATAACATGGCTGGACAAAATGTCCGAGGATAAAATGTCATGGACAAAATGTCATGGGTTAAGGTTGGGGTAGGCTTAGGGTTACATTTTATCCCCATTACAACCTGTTCGTGATATTCTGTCCCCATGACATTTTGTCCGTGACATTTTGTCTTAGGCCATTTTGTCCTAGCACCATGCATAAGTGTCTGAAAACATGCAGAAATGATTGAAAAATAAATGCTAATATTTAAGACAACTAGAATGTGCAAAAATTCTACCTTCATTCAAAGAAAACATAATGTATCTGAAAGCATTGAGAGAGACTCACATTACTAGCGGAATAAGAGCGATCAGAAAGAAGACATGAAGCTGGAAAATTAGCGGAATATAGAACAACCAGGTCAAGCACTGAAAAGAAAAGCATTCCATCCATTACTTACTTACTTATTCAAAAATAAATAAGTAAGTAAGTAAAATCTCATGACTTTATATAGCGCTTTTGGAAGTATCGCCACAGTAGCTACTTCTTATTCTCAGATGCTTAGTCTAAATTTGAAATAGCTATAAAGTCCAAAGGAAGTTAATTTCAGCCAAATGGTCATCATGACATGGATGTTATGGCTATGAAGGAAATGAAGTTTTAAAGAGAAATACTTTAATTTTAAACAGAAAAACTTAAGGAGATGGTGCAATAAGTGAAGGAAATTGTGACTGAGAACTTGTACAAATATAAGAATATGCTTTAAAAAGCTGCAAAATAAGAAAGATCAACTTAAAGATATCAAATCGATAACCAAATTAACCATTGAAAATCACCAACTCAAATGTCGAGTTAAAACAAAAGTTTTTTCCTATTTAAAAAAAATTAAAGATGAAAACTATTCTAACATCAAAGAATAAAAAATTGCATACACTCTAACAAAGTAAGCATCAACACAAAATAGGAAAAATCTAGAAAATTACAGGGCGGCGCAAAAAAACTCGGACTAGTCACATTTAGGTTTGCATTTAATATAGTCTGATTTTTTTGCACTACCCTGTAGGCTGACAGCACAAAAATATCCTATTAGCCAAAATTCAACCTACCAGAAAGTCAGTCCTGACCAGATTGTGTACCATCAGCATGTCAACCCACCAGTTGACTCGACAGTTGCCGGCGTCTCCGATGTCCTTCGGGAACAGCGGACCGTCGGCAAAATAGCGGTAGAAGCACGTGTAGAACATCAGAGTCAACATCATCGCCGGAAACAACCTACGACAAAAGAAATCGTAGAAAAATCTGCGCAAATCACATCGACTTCGGAAAAGCCGAGACACAGAGTATATGAAACATCAACGTGTGGAGATATTGGTGCAAAATACCAACACGCATTTGATTGTTTCATGGAAGAATTTGCTGGAAATAAGGTTCCGAATGCCAACATAGTGCAAAAGTTGAAAAGACCATTATGTAAAAGTAAGTAAAATCTTGTGAATTTTGATAGTGTTTTCAAAGCAGGTACCATAGTAGCTGTTTATTCCTAGATGCTTAATCTACCATTCAAATAGCTATAGCCGAAGTTAGGTGGTCAGCTGGGCAAAGTCAATTCCAGAGATCGGTTAGATTAGGAGTGGGAAAACAGGTGGACAGACTATGAAAAAATAGACAGAATGAGACATCATTTAAATAGTATCATCACAAGACAAGAATTGTCTGAAAACTGTCTTACATTCATGAAGTAGCCAAGGTATAACGCACGTCTACAGTCAAACTCACAACATTAATACAATCGTTACATAAAACGGGTTTAACGGTAGGAGGTTGACCAATCCACTTGCAAATACAAAGCACACACAAGATGCAGAATCTTTACCTCCAGAATCGGTGAAGAATATAGTGGATAATAATTCTGATGGACAATTTGTTGTCATTTCTTTCAACTCGCTTCAGAAACCAATACGTTATTAATACACCACTGCAAAACAAAAAACAAAACAAAAATATAATTAAGCAGATTTTTTTTAAAAGTAGTGAGGTTCTGACTAGACTGTCCCCACTGCAAAGTTGTTTTCCCTCCAGTGAGGGCTGCACACAGTTTAACCCTTAAACCACCAAATACTTTGTAACTATATGCAATGTATCCGAGTATACTCGGTTCCGGCGGTTTAAGGGTTAAAACCCATCCCATCAGCCTTCGTGTTATACACAAACAATGCTAAGCTACGTATATACTATGCATTCTCAATTTTGCATTCATGACTTGACATTTCACTCTTAGCAAACAATCAACCAACAAATCAGCACTGCAAAATTATACTGGCGCTATAGAAGCTTACCAATCAAGGTATAAGAGCAAATGAGCACGGTCAACCTACGTAGACATTACATAAAGTGACAGTCACACCTGATCAGAAGAAAAGAATCGGTGTTGAGGTGATAATTTATCACAACTTGAAATTTGAACTTTTTTGGCAGGTCAAGAAGAGCAGATACGATATTTGCTAGAGAAAATATCAAAAGTAAAAAATATCAAAAGATTCGATACACATAAATGCCACAAAACACCTCACTGGATTCATTCTTTGACTGATAAAACCTTTATTATAATATTATTAAATTCAAGACGTAAAAGTAAAAACTAATTTCAAATTCCAATATGTTTTGATTTGTACTTGGAGCGTGGGGTGTGTATTAGGATGGGCATATTGTTTTGGCCTTGCATTTTGTCGTGGTTGATTTGAATACAGAGACTTTTGTATTGTATTGTATTTTGTTTTGTATTGTATTGCATTGTACTATTGCCACCATAAATAGTACTTTCAACAGAAGAAAACGGAAAGAACAAGTTTATGCTAGCTAGTTCAACTCCATCTCAAAAGCTTTCATTAAAAAAAATGTATGGAAATTTAACACAGTACAACAAGGTTAATTTCAAAAATGGCTTTAATACTTCTTGATTACAATTAAATACAATGAATCGACTTCCGTAACACAGATGTATTAATTAACGTAACATTGAAAGCAAAGCTCATTCAGTGAAATACCGTAATTTGAAAAGGTGAGTAATGTCTGATAAACCACCGATACCCACCAGAAGTCCAGGCTTCTTGGTAGAGTGGCCCAAACACGTATGTGTTCCCGCAAACGACCCACACATACGACAGATATCGCATGCCGTTAAGAACCGGCAAGTGGTGCGGTTTTTTCCTCGTGCTGAAAATCTTCCTGATGTTCGAATACCAAGAAAAGCCGACGACAACCAGTTCCAGGCGATGCCAAATACCTGACCAATCAATCAATCAATCAATCAAACAATCAATCAATCAATAAATCAATCAATCAGTTAGATGGATCAGTGTATGTTTCTGCCAGCCTCACTTCTAACCAAAACTCATAACCATGACAAAGCATGTAAGTTTATCAAAGCCCAATACCTTAAACTTCAACCAACTGTCATTTATAATAATAGTATAACATTTATGCAAGACATTTATTTATTCTGCATTCAGTATTTCCATCTTTCACAGATTTTTCTCTATTTTTAAAAATTCAGCCTTTACCACTTCAAAACAATTAAATTACTTTACACCACAACTAATTGAAAACACTACAACTGCAAAAGGAACTAGTCAAAGCAATAATGAACATCATCACTAGGCAATCAGTTAATTTATCATATGAAAATCATCATTACATTATCATCAGTACTACCATCACCACTACCACTACTAACTTTTCTTATAATTAATTTTATTATCTTAATTATTTCCTTATCAAGTTTTAATTGCAATGTTCATCTTAATCTCTGATGTTTTTAAACCAAATGTGTATCGGCCATGTGAGACAGCATAACAAATATTTATGATGACTTCTAATAGTCATGAAAATCACGAATTATAAAATAATAACCGATATCGTCTTCATCCAAATGCTCAAGAACAAACTTCTCTTTGTTCTCTAACTTTTCCAGCGAACCTTGACTAATTTTCTTCAACTAAAATACAAGAGGCCATTCAAAATATAAGCGTGACCTTACTGTGTATATATCAGATCACAAATCTAATGATACAAAAATTGCATAAGATAAGATTGTCTGGGCACAGCCTCTACCAAAACAATCTTTGTCTGGGCATATTTTGCCACTTTTTCCTCCCTAAAACAATCTTTTGATTTTTAATAAAATAATCATAATTTGCCAAATAATTTAATACCACTTTGTAATAATAATAATAATAATAATAATAATAATAATAATAATAATAATAATAATAATAATAATAATAATAATAATAATAATAATAATAAAATAATAATAATAATAATAATAATAAATAATAATAACAACAACAACAATAATAATAATAATAATAATAATAATAATAATAATAATAATAATAATAATAATAAGCACAACACAGTCTTGCAATAGATAAATGCAAAGGGAGAGATGATCTTCACCAAGATACCGGTAAGTACCAGAAACCAGTACTAAGATAAGGGCGATGGTAAGGGTTAGAATTGGACTATTTTGGAAGGGCTAAAGTAATGAACAGGACTAATAAGTCCACTGTAAGAATAAGGGCCAGACTTCCCAGAGTTAGGACCAGTGCTAAGATTACAGCAGTAGTGGCAATGGTGCTATCGCTACAAACATCATGTTATTTTGTGCTCTGTCTAAGAGTTCTTATGATAAAAATAATAAAATCATGAGGAAAGTCTGTATAGTGTGGAATTCAAGGCTACTCTAAAATGTTCTTCCTGAAATGACTGTTGACTTTAAATTTTCAACCAGAGAAGTTGCACATTTAAGGAAAAGAAACTTTAAACAGCATGCATCAAGTTCAACGTTCAATCTCGGGCAAAAACACATTCTGCAGTCCATGGTGATTCACACATTATCAAAACTGACTGAATGACTACTGACTGGCTAATGACAATGTCCTGTTTAAGCAAATTTCTGTGAACACAGTGTATGAGAAATAGCTAAGTATCTAAAGGCAGTGTTTATTCTAGCCACCTTGACATTGGGAGGATTTTGAAATGTTTGGGGGGGGGGAGGACAAGGTTGGAGTCTCCACACTTTTGGAGGGGAAATTTCCATCCCCCAGCCAACATATAAAACATTTTGGGGAGGAATTTTAAAACTTTGGAGGGGGAAATCCCCCCCGAGAAGGCCTAGAATAAACACTGATCTAAAGGCATCAAATACCTGTCTCTCTACGACCAAAATGCGAAAAGAACTATCATAAACGGTGCAGAGGATCCCAAAAATCAAAAAAGTCAAAAGTACACCACTACAGAACAATAAAACAAACACCGAGATGCAACATTTAAAATATTCCTCACTATGCTGCTTTCCTTCAACATTAGGCACTAAGATAAGGCTTAAAAATCATCAATTTCATCATTTTCATCACCAACACCCACCATCATCATCATAATCATCATAATTATAATCATCATCATAATTATAATCATCATAATCATAATCATCATAATCATAATCATCACCATAATCACCATAAAAACCATAATAATAATAATAATAATAATAATAATAATAATAATAATAATCATAATAATCATAATAATAATCATCATCATCATCATCATCATCATTATCATCACCATAATCATCATCATCATCATCATCATCATCATCATCATCATCATCATCATCATCATCATCATCATTGAGACAATTTTTATAGCGCCGTGGGCTCATCGCTGCAGAGCCAAAGGAACTTTAACAAACATGACTTGAATGAATTGTCAAACAAGTGGGTCACTGGATTCTAAAATAACGGACAGAACTGTAAATATTTATAAGAATCTTTTCGCTTACAGTCCAGCCTGAAACGGTATGTCGGTCGAAGAATCCAAGACCTGGCCACAGTAGACCTGAGTGATTGTCATGTTGAGAACCTCGTTAAGCACATAGCTCAAGACAATGTTGTCTGCAAAGCAAGTTATAACTTAACTGATGACAATAACAACAAAACAATACAAAAAAAATTCAAATTATACACTGCTCATGCATAAGTTGTTACTATGCATAGTCCATAAGTGCAATCATTTCTTAACACAATGCTTACATATCCATAAGAAGTCTGCATATTACCGGTCATGGATATGTTTACACCCCCTAATGCCCCCCGCCCCCAATTTGAGACCGACACCACCAACACCACCCCAATTTCAGATATAGGATGACCTTTTTTTGCTTGTCAGACTTTTTTGGCAGGGGACCCCCAGAATTTACCGACACCCTCCCAAATTGATAATCCTAGAAATAACCCTGTTACCGGTAGTAGTGTGATCATGTCTCATGTCTTGGGGCGGTTTACTGGGTCTTGTTCTTGGGCTTCTTCGTCCCTTTCTTTCCTTCCGTCGTTCCCTAATGGGTTGGACGATGGGTCTGAATGAGTTCCTTCCATTTCTGTCTGTCTCTTGCTGCCCTGGTCATTTGGATGAAGTTCATTTGCATATCTTCTCCATCCTCTTTAAAGTTTTCTATCCATGTTTTTCTTGATCTTATTTTTCTCCTTTTACTTCCAACAGTGTTGTATAATGCTTTCTTTGGTAGTCTTCCTTCCTTCATTCTTTCAACATCACCAAACCATTTCAGTTCTCAGCCAGCCAAAGGGGTTTTGACCCCAAAATCACATCCGAAAATGAAAAATGTATGGAAAAGCATGCAGAAAATTTTTTGGCTGCAGCCAAGGGGGTTTAACCCCCCTCCCCCTGGCAACGCCACTGATCCATGGCAACATTATCATAATGCCTAAGACAGCAAAACCAATGCAAAACCAACATGGCCTTTTCATCAAGACAGAATCTCAGTTATCATTTACATTTTTCAGTAGCGTGAAGTCCATGTTAACAGCCATTCATAACTTTTAGAAAAACTTTCTCACCCTCTGATATATAAAAGGAAACGTTCTCTGGACTGCAGTTGTCTGGTACACAGACTCCTAACTGCAAAGGAAGTTCCACGTCCATGCTCAAAAGTGTCTGAAAATAAGAACAAAATCCCGCTGTTTCAAAATATATAAATTATATCATGACCATACATCCAGAAATTCTGACCAAACCGAACATACAGCGAGTACTTTGTGATTAGTCACACTTCTCATCAGCTCGGCAATATGAAAATCTAATCTACTACAATTGTGCCTCCAGCCGATTATCGGCCGACCGATTATTGGCCACAAACAATCGGCGATTACCGATTATTGATTGTTTTTAGTTTCTTTGTTCATTGGTGAGTTTAACGCATAGTCAAACGAACTGGATAAATGCTATGCCATGCTATGTCATTTGGTCCCTAGTTCACACTCGCCGGCGACTGCATAAGATTTGAAGAAAAAAAATCAGCGATTATCGACCTGTACCAATTATCAGCC
The DNA here is from genome assembly GCA_018105865.1 of Metaphire vulgaris. NCBI lineage: Eukaryota > Metazoa > Annelida > Clitellata > Crassiclitellata > Megascolecidae > Metaphire > Metaphire vulgaris. The sequence goes on along the minus strand of CM030859.1, from coordinate 11,539,315 downwards.
GATTATCGGTGCACCACTATTTAACAGCATTAAATACATTAGTGCCACATAAGGATGCATCTTTCATATAGACATATACTGCTGTATGCAAATAGTAAACTGAATGAATACCTGAAAATCAGTCAATGTCAGACACTGGGAACAAGAAAGTTGTAAAATAATATAAATAATTTGGAAAGAATTAATTGTAAATATGTGATATTAACAACAATATTATGCACTGGGACCCAGGCAGTTTTGGTTGAGGATGGTGGTAACAAAAACATTGAACTTCTGCCAAACAATCCTTAACTGTGGTAAACATTTGTATCTTTGCTTGGGAGTAAATAGCCTATTTTCAATGGCATTGTGTTTTGTGTCATGACTCATTACAGCAAGGCTCATAAGTATGCATAAATATGGTAGTTGAATTATTGTCATATGTGAAAAATAGTGGAATCTGTGAAAGTTTCTAATACGTGGCACAAAGAAACTTACATTGGACGACAAGTCTAGGCGACAGTATTGGCCAGCGAACTTCCTTTGCATCCCTTCACTCGAATTGTTCGCGAAGTAGGTGTAGTTGACCTTCTGATCCAGACAGTAATCAAAACCCCCAACCCAGTGCAGTTTGCCTTCGACAATTCCTTCCGGAATCTTTCCCATTGCATCTATCACTGCCCACACAAAGTGTAACACGATGTTTATATCGAAAGCACAAGGTTATTATTATTGATTATTGAAGTTATAAAACACATACAGTAGAGACTCATTATAATAACAGCGATTATAACAAGAGACTTCTTACTTAGACATAACCGTCGGGGTCATTTTTATCTTTTGTAGGCCCATTTCACAAATAAATTAATAGGTCCTGATGGTAATGCTTTACACAAAAAATGTCTTTTACATATGAAAGAATAATATCGATATATTTTCAATCGATGAAATGATTATGGCAAATAAGACTACTGCAAAACATCACAAACATTGAAACAATAGTAGAAGCTCTGGGACAAACATACTTACTTTTACGGCCCCAACTCGACTGATTCTTGATATCGATGTACGACGGCAACACACTGCATACATCAGGCAGAGCGCTTGCATTACTGCACTGACTGTCCTTATAGGCCTGAAGCAAACTGTTGGTTATCGGCTCCACGAATTCCGCGTAGTCGATACGGCATTCATTGTACGGCGGATCAAAAGATATATTCGTGCGTACGGCTCTGCTCGAAAGCATTTTCTCGACTGCAAAGTGGTCGCCGAATAAATTGTCCTTGATCAACTGCAGGTTCAGGTTCGTCACGCTCGATCTCCGGCAGCCTCGCGCCCTTCAGGTACTCGCCGAGCACCGAGCCACGAAGGTCGAGCAGCCAGGTGACCCGCCGGATGTAGTCGTACTCCTGGTCGTCGAGGCTTCGCAATCCCGGATCCCCGTCCGGAAGCGGACCCAGGAATCCATCCGTTTCCGCAAACCGAAGTCCCAGGCAGACGAAGCAGATGAATATCGACTCGGGAAGCAACCTCATGTTGAACGCAAGCACGATTCAACTCAAATGCGGAAAGTCTGATACAGAACAGACAGTCTCTTCGTTTTTCAAGTAGAAGACTTTTGACATCAAAGTCAAAAGTCAATGACAATCTCAAAACAAAGGCCAATTATTGTCAAAAGAACCCAAGATAATAATTAATGTTTTGAAATGTTTATCTTTTGATGAAATAAAAGATAAATTCATTCTCAGATATTCTGATAAGAAATGACACCCAGTACTTTGACCAGAAATAACAGCACATTTGTTAGATATGCGTGTCTCATTGGTTGTCTGTGTGTATGGTTGTGTTCCACCAGTCACCTCACACCAGGCAACACTCATAGTGCCTTATCACATAAGAGCATGGCCTATCTTTAGTGCTAGCCTTGAAACTTGCAGAATATATGGCTACATTGGTATGCATTTAGGGCTCATCCATACAGTACATAAGCAAAAAAGGCATATTTTCACCCCCTCCAAGTTGCACATACAAAAAATCTCCAAAATCCAACCCCCCCTCAGTGTGTACGTACTATATGGATGAACCCTTAAGAGGTCTCAAGTATGCTTACCTTCCCCGATACACAATAAACTGCAGTATAGTTTCAAACATGAATGGACAGAGCAAAGACACAGTTTTGAAACTATATTTTACTCTTATTATTACATTAAGTTATTGCAAGAGCTCATTTTCAGAAAGTAAGTAAGTAAAATCACGTACAAATATATACAGTGTAGTGTTTTGGAATTTAGTGCAGTAGTAGCTTAAGCAATCAAATTTGGACAAAGACCCTAAAATCTGATAAGAAATGACAGCCAGAATTATCGTAACTCAGATTTTGAATGATTGAGGGAAAGTTTATTATAACAAATACAAGACCGATTCTTTTCCAAACAATCAGTCAAGTTTTGAGGAAGCTCCATTATCCAAAGCAATAATCATCCACAAAGATATGGCATGGACTACAAAAAATGGACAAAAGTGGTCCAACTGATGTGAATTTGATGCTCAAAAAGCATCAAGCAAGTTCACAGAAATGGAACAATGACTTCAAACATGTATAAAGTGAGGCATAGTATTAAACATCACAAAAATGCTTTTTCCAATTTAGCTTTATGTTGCATTGCTTTTAAAATGTCTCTTGATTAGCCATGACTGTGAAAAACTATTGTCAGCAATCATTTTCTTCCCAACAATCATTGTCTTCCTTGAATAAAAGACCATACAAAATAAAAGCTTTGAGACAAAGTGAATTTTTATTTTTTATTCAGTGGAATTCTGGATGAGGTTGTGAACAGACTACATAAACAAGAACTTTCATTTATGTCCATCCAGTTTAAAGACTACACATTTTAAAAAAACACAAAACTATGTATGCTAAATGACACAGAAACCAGTAGATATACAAAAAACACATCAAACCATATTATAAGCATCTAATATTTATTTACTTAAATGTTGTTCATCATAAATTTATCACACTAATTAAATCCTACAACATAATAATCAAAAGATGCACGGAATTTGGAATGTACCTGAGGAATTTTATCTATACCGGGTAGTCCATGTAGCTATTACATCCATACAATTTTAGAGAAAAGGCATGACCTTTAAACTCTACACAGTGTACAAATACAGAACAACAAAATGATGCACCATGCTCTTCAGTCAAAACAGATTGCCTAGATTTCTAAATTTTATTTTAAATATTCCCTGATAATTATATGCATGAGTAAACTGGCTCAGAATTCAACGCATCCAAAAATTATGCAAATACAGTACGACAAGTACAGTACGACTCTTTTAAACAACATTGTCTATAATGATATTAATTTTACAGCTTCATAGCAGTTGTTGTAACAAATCTCTACAACATATAATTCTCATGTTCATGATTAATTTTACAAAGGCATGTACACAAAGATTGTGATCCATACAGAAACAAAACACATTTTACGATATGGATACATATACATAAACAACAAATCAGTTAACAAACCCTGTACAATCATACAAAAATGGAAACCAAAGGCATACCTGAGACTAAATACTGACCAAACATTTGAGCAACAGCAAGCCTTAACAAAATCAAACATAACTAACACAGAGCACAAAGTTTATATAAGTGATAACATACAGGCAGTCATATGATAATTGTCAAAGGTTCTTAAACAGAATTCTGCTGAATTATGTTCTCCAAGAAAATAGCAGATGATGACAAATCTAAGTGAACACCAAATTTTCGACTAAAAACATAATTCACACAGGCCCAAATGACCCGTGAAGCCATCTCCATCTTCCTCTACAGTATAAGTTTAAAAAATGGTTTAATAGAAAAATGAAAGCAATGACTGAATTATGTAAATGGCTCATACTGCTGACTTAAAGACTGCTTGTAATGCTAGAATGTGTTAAAGTATACCAAGACATTAATTTGGCAAGGCTGGCAGAAACAAGACTTTTTTTATAGAGATCCCAATAACATGAACACTGAATGTTAGGAAATCCAATATCAAGATCATCAATGAAAAATCCTTTTACATCCGATGCTTAACTTTCATGTGCTTAGGCAGCTTGCTTGTCAACTTATATGGGTCAGCATAAACTTGTCAAATATTGAAAATAGAAATAAATTGTCAAATCCAATCTCAAATAAAATCCATATCCAAAATATAAACGAAACCACAAAAGCTACATTTTCCAATCTAATACTTTCAATTTCAAAACCGAATCAAAACTCTAATTCTACCGTTAAAAATCTAATAATTAGCAAATCAAACTTACAACATTACAATATGAAAAATTCATCAAGACCACTTTAGTGTCCATCATTGAATACTTGAGTCGCTTATCTAGCACACTGAAAAATACCTAGAGGTACTTACTTACCACCTACCTAGAGGTACTTACTACGACTTTCACAGAAAGTATAGAACAAAGGTACTTTACGCTTTGCTCATCTCGTGTACTGACCAACATTTGTCAATAGTGTCACTGGCATCGCGAACTTAGTACTTGCTCAGACAATAAAACCAACTGATTCATGGGCACCCGCACATTGGGACAAGAGGGGGCACTTGCCCCCTCCTGGAAAATAAAAATGCCAATATCTCCCATTGAAATTTGAAAACCTTGCTAAAATATTAACCACGACCATTGTGTTAAGATGTGTTTTGCCCCTCTTGGAAAAATTTATGTGGGTGCCCATGAACTGATTTGTAGGCAAAGAACTGTCTTAAAACCACGTGAACCAGGACATGATCTATTCTTTGTTTTTCGATTGACTCCTCTTTGCAACTGCTGCTATTATAACCAGAATTCCACCGAATATCTGAGAAGAACCCCCAGTGTAAAAGGGAATGCTGTAGTTCAGGGTCCTGTCGTAAATGAAACCTACAAACATAACCACAGGAAATCCTGACCAAATCACTGATATAACCACAGTGAACTGACCAAATCAATTATATAACCACGGGGAACATAGGAAATCACTTATATAACCACAGTCATCATCATCATCATGAGCCCACGGTTAATGATGATGATGATCATCATCATCATCATTAACCGTGGGCTCATCGCTCGTTGGTGTATAATGCCATCTCCACAGTTTTCTGCCATTCTTTTCTGTCCGTTGCTCTGTGACTAAGATCCTGTAAACTGCTTTCACACCATTCTTCAATATCATCACACCATTCCTTGTGTGGTCACCCTCTCTTATTGGCACCCTCCATTATTCCAAACATTAGAGCTTTGATCATTCTGTACTCTTTCATTCTGCATATGTGTCCACAATGAACTGACCAAATCAATTATATAACCACGGGGAACCTAGAAAATCATTGATATAACCACAGTGAAAAGACCAAATTCCTAACTGCAGCTTCTGGTAAAGATAAAGCAAAACAGTTGACCAAAATTGTGTTTTCATCATTTTGTTCCAAACCATTGCGGGAAAGGGGGCTGCTGCCATCCAGCAGGTATCAAGAAAATGCCAAATCGACTCGGGTAATTTGCCTCAAGGATTGGCAGCGGTAAAGTTTGGAAATCACACAGTCTAAGCTCTTTATAACAACTCGGGATATTTCTAAATTAGCATTTAATCGGCTCAAATAATTCCACCTGAAGCAACTCGAGGTAAAGTACTGTTAACCCTCTGAACTAAAGTCAGCATATCATCAGGTAGCACCCGAAGAACAGGAATATCAGCTTTCACACAATAAAAACACAGTTCTACGACCAACATCGCCAGTAGCTGCTAACCAATAACATTTTACACACAGTTCAACTTTTATAGGCAAACCTGAGCAAAAGCTTTTCAATTAAATAAATTCTCATCAGGCAATCACAGAACAGACTTTGATCCACAGAGAGTTCAAACTGGGGTCAAAGGAAATAAAAGTTCTGCATGAATGATGAATTGGAACCACTCCAGTGCTCGGATGTACTTAAATTTGCTCAATCATTTTATCTTTGCCATCAACGTGCTTGTCAACATTCACTAATCTAAACAATGTGTTTAGGACTGCAAACGGCCATTTATTTACATATTAAACAACAGGGGTATAATGTGTGCTGCGTCCAAAAAACTCCAGTCTGCCTTCAAAGTTTCATTTCCCAATCATTACGATGAATTTTAAAATGACATAAACACAAAAACGGTTAACGCTGGGTCATTCATTACGATCTACTGTTATATAATACCAATGCAGAGACAAAAGACTAACAAATTTTATCACAAAGCCAGAGTGCGTTTTATTCCTACCTGCCAAAGGAACAGCAATCAGTGCTCCAAACCCAGTGGCAACAAGCACAAACGCCTGTGCACGAGCTACATTCTCTACGCCAACTATATCGGACAGGACATTCTCTGAACTGCCAACTATAACCTGGAAAAGGCACGGTTGTCTGAACTGTATGCAATAAATAAATAGCACAACCTGGAAAATAAATAAATAGAAAATGTCACATATAAATAAATAAGCAAACATAAATAAATAGCACAGAAATGTATGCATATAAATAAATAGCACAGAAATGTATGCAAATAAATAAATAGCATAGAAATGTACCGGTATACATATAAATAAATAGCATAAAAATGTATGCATATAAATAAATAGCATAGAAATGTATGCATAGAAATAAATAGCAAAGAAATGTATGCATAGAAATAAATAGCAAAGAAAAGTTCCTATATATTTTATATTATGTCACAAAATCCAAACACTTGCAACTGTCCGAAACACCAATCATTGAAACTCCAATTAAATCTGATGAAATAATAACTACCCCACTAATACTAAGAGGGGCGGAAAGTTAGCAGAGTGGTAATGACATTGGACGATTGAGCAGAAGGTCGCGGGTTCAACTCCCGCAGGAGCCCTAAGGCCAACTCAGCCTTCTTTCGCAAGATAGCAATGGCAACTGAGTAGCGGATTAATAATCCACAGAGTAAACAGGCATGTTGCATGAGAACACTGGCCCTGTATCATGTAACTTGCACCAGTTGCCTGGCTGAGGGTCTTGGAAACGGAGATCAGCACCAACCCTATGAGCCTTGATGTTAGCCTCGAGAGCTCAGGAAGGACTTTACTTCTTTACCTTTATTTTAATGTACTTTTGCTTTGTGCATGAACAAGCCTCATAAGTTTCTTTTTACAGAATTTGATTTTGTTGACTTCCAACAGACAATTCTAATATCTATTCTTAGAAAAGAAGGCTTCACAACTAGGAAATCATGTTTAAATGACTGAAATGCAACTAGAAAAGACAAAAGAGGACAAAAGAGGACAAAAGAGGACAAAAGAGCTGCATATACCTAATAGAAACCCGATTGCAGCTCCCATCAAAGCAATTGCCGCAAACGACAAAGCGAGCGTGTTGAAGATGAGAAGAATACCGCCGAGAGCAAGGCATACGCCACACTGCAGGGTCCGATTGACAAACTTAAGGTCACCGATGAAGCTCCCAATGATTCTTGCCACCAGGGTGGCGGTCCCGATGGCGGCCGGCAGACGCGCTGCGACTTCCTTCTCCATCCCCAGCGACACCGCGCGGCTCGGCGTGTGCTGGTAGAAGATAACTAGACCGATGTTCATGAAGAACGTACCCGCAAAGAACAGCGCGAACGCCAGGTTTCTGAACAAAGCAAAGTTCATCATATCTTTGCACAGCTGAGCAAAGACCTTCCTCAGGCCTTCACCTTTTGTAGTTTTAGCGTCATTTCTGTTCGATCCCGTGAATCTTTCACGATGCTCCGCTTCGGGGTGCTTACGATCGGTCGATAGAAGCAGCCCAATAGGGTACAGTTTAAAGTGATTCCGGACAGGATAAGAAGCGCCCCACGCCATCCCAACGCAACGGCAAGCGTTGCAATAATCGGGCCTCCGCTTAGGGTCCCCACGGATATTCCGGCGGCGGAAATTCCCGCCGCGAGGGCCCGATGTTTCCCGAAATACTGTTGCACAATGACAAAGCTGGAGAGTGTAACCATGTTGAAACCCATCCCTGTGAGAAAACAAGCACAGACCCTAACACATCAGGGAGACAATACTGGTAATTCTACAACAAAAGTAATAGCTGCACATAGAATGAACAGCATAACATTTGATACGACTAACAGTATAGTATAATTTATGAAGAGAACTATAAATAAACATATTTAACTGCCCTGCATTATAACAGTTAAACAGTACATAAACAGTTTACAATATTTAAGTTAGCGACACAAAGTACTTGACCAATGTTGTTAACCCCTTAAGCGTGTATTTAACTGTAACTCAATGTAAAATGGATGGATATATCCAGATAAGGGGTTAAAGAAGAATATCGAATACGTCAGCTGGAAGCACAAGGTGACTAATGCTAAAGTCAGATAATCATACTATAATGAAGAATTTATAGCAGAATAGGAAGTAATAGAAGCCAACATATGGATAAAAAATAAGTAAGATTTTGATAGCATAATATGAAGAAAAATAAGCCAAAGCAAGATTGAAACTACAGAAAAATGGCACGATGAGCAGCAGTATAGAGCCATAACTGATAGTTTCTTTGACATGGGTTTTAATGCTCAAATACTCAACAAACTAATCTTGTGTTAAAGCATAGACACATTTGTCATTACCCTTGCAAATTTACTTACTTATTTACTTACTTGCTTGCAAATTATCATCACTGTCATATAAATGAAATGATAAGAAAACTCGCAAAATAAAGTATAAATAAGTATTTCTACAATAAAAACATAGATTCACAGAGTTTACATGGCTAAGGATGAAGTACTAGATCTAAGCACATTGTTTACATTTCCAAGGATGAAGGAAAGACTCCTTCCTGTCTTTCCTTCATCCTTGGAAATGTAAACAATGTGCATAGACCTATTACTTTGTATTTCAATTACCCGGTACTTTCAATTGCAAACCTTCAGAAGAGAAAAAACTTTGTGTCAACCATTAATAATGTGATCTAAAGTGGTTTAGGAGGATAAGTAAGCCCGCAAATACATTCTCATTATTTGTCACTGAATGAAAGCATCTAAAGAAATTGAAAGACCATTAAAACTGTTACCTGCCACTAATCCGTAGCTAAAGTAGAGGAATGTAATGCTGGGAGCAACGGCGCTAATAGCAAACCCAAAGCACCACGTCAGTCCACCGATAACTGCGACCACGCGACACCCATAGAACTTGACGAAAACACTGAAAACAATTCCTATGAACAGCAGAAAATCAAAACATAGGAATCAGAATTTGTCAAAGAAAAATAATTATATATCATTCTGTTTGATCATTTATCATAGAGGGACCACAGCGGAGTAGTGGTAAAGTTCTTGCCCTTGCAATCGGAGGGAAGCGGGTTCAGATCTGACCATAGCCAATGTGTAGTCATCTTTGGCAAGTGGTTACCCCCCCAAATGTACATGAGAAGGCAACATGACTTCACCTCACTAACCTCATCTCTGGATGGCACATACCACCACCACCATCACATTTAAACTGCTACAAGAAAAGATTTAAAATATTTCCTAATCAAAGCAAACTGCACAGTGAGAACTAGTTTAACCCATAGAAAAATCTAAAGGTAAAGCATCTTCACAGAAATACCCATACCATGCCTAATACATTCAAATATCTTCATACCATACCTAAGATATTTCCAGTTGCCAAATATAATGAGCCAATCCAACCACTGCTTGCTTTGTCAGAATCAAAATGCTCAACTAAGTACATGTAGAAGATCGAAAAACTGATATAAGAAACGCCAACAACAAAACAACTAAGAAATGAAGACAACAGCACAGCGTATTTCCATGAGCGGAAACCATTTTTCGACAAAGATGTCTTATTGACGATAGCCTGAGTTTGATCACCAGCTTGTGGCGTTTCAAAATTGTCAACAATATCAATTTCTTCTGGAATGTTCGGCGCAACATCCGTTAACGAGACTTCAACGGCCGACTTTGTCAAATTTGATTCTGTGGCCATGTCTGCTTCGTAAAGCAAGTGCTACGCCTGAAAATAATGCCATAAAAGACCAACAATCAACCTGTCTAAGAATTGTCAAATTGTCCATAAAGCCACGTTGTCATTATTTGACGCATCTATGCATTTGAACTGGTGCCAATGATAAATTCATTTTTGTGTTTGTGTTTGAAATTGAAATAAACGGTTTCTTCCTTCCTTTCTTTAAATTCTTCACCATGCGACACCCATATAAATGCATTTCTTCCATGTTAAAGTTATCCCAAGCCAAGTGTTTGCTAGTTTAATTATTTAATTGGCACTTGTACAGAATTCACGCGCACTTAATATTCAACTATATGTTACAATGCGCTACGCTTAACAATACGCACCACATTAAAAATCCAGTACACAAGGGGAAATATGACAAAATCACATTTTTCTTTTAAAATGTATCTTATTTTATTTCACACTACATATAGTTTAATATTAAGTGCATGTGAATTCTGTACAAGTGCCATTTAATTAACTATATCCTTAAAGTCAACTGCCAAATAGATTTTTCATTATTATTATTATTATTATTATTATTATTATTATTACTACTACTACTACTAAAACAATTTTTATAGCACTGCAACAGGGTTAACATGTAACATTATATCAAGTATTTTCCACAAGAAATGTAAAATACTGCTTAATTTTGCAAACTGACGACCTTAATTTATGCTGTATGCTACAAAATTATTAAATGATGAACAATATAATTATCAAATCCATCTAATCTCTGAATATTAACGACTGTAACTAGAGATGAATTCCTCGGATTATAAAATCCCTTCCATGCTAATAACAAGTACATTATGCTCTCAAACAAATATGCAGCAATGCTGAGGCTCACTTGTCTCTTCTTTCGGCTAACTCGAGAGAAGTCTGAGGCTCTTATGCTGACCAATGGTCAGGCAATCCCGTTGGACAAGTGTTGTCCCGTTGTTGGTCCAGCGCTGACCCGTTGGTACAGTATTGCTCTTTTCCTATACGATTAATAATTTGTCGACCTTTGTCTTTTTCGAGTTTAAATCAAGATTGAATTCTCGGCACATCTGCAGAATGCCGGCGCTGATTTTCTCAACGGTCAATTAATTACTTCTATAAAATTCGAGTCCCGACCCGACCGTCGAAGGGGGAATCGGCGACCTCATGGGCTACTCGACCTTCGATCCGTGCCCCGTCCAACGCCCCGCCTTCCCTTCAACATTTCGGCTGCGATCAACTCGAGACGTTTATTGCTCCATATAAATTAATTAACTAAAGAGCGAAGAATTGAATTTCTACACGTGATGCAGTTTATTGCTTGGAGGAATGATACCATCATACCATGATATTGCAAATCGGTGAAATCGCCATGTTGGGCAATATAATTTATATAGCGATTGATTTCCAGAAAATTACAGCGCACTAGTTTACTCTTAGTTTAATTTTACCCTTAGTAAGGTGCCTGCCACAGAGCGCTATGGAAATTCAAGATGTTTTTACTTACTTACGTAATTAGGCCTTACATAGGCCATACTATAAGCAGTTATAAGCAGCTACTGCTGTGCTGTCAGCAAGGCGCTATAGAAATCTATGAGATTTGACTTACTTACTTACTTATTGTCCAATTGGCGTCGGTGGACATGCAAGTTCTCCAAATTCGAACCGAGATCGACGGCTCAAGTTTTGACCAGGGACTAATTTAATATCCTATAGCTATTTCAAGAAAGATTAAGCGCATAAGAATAAGCAGCTACTGCTGTGCTGCTCCCCGGGGCGCTGTATAAGTTTACGAGATTTTACTTACTTACTTACTTAAATGGCACTTGATCCAGGGATTTCCGAATTTTGTTTCGAATATTATTATTTTGTGTTTTGTGTATTTGTCGATTGAGAATTGCTACAGCACGACGAATAAATAGTAAATCCCTACATAGTATTTTGGGTTATAGTGGGATTCTTAGACTTGGGAGTCTCTTACTATGAACCACATGGACACTCGCCCTTTTGATTAAATGACCCGGCATGAATGACCCACCTTTGGCTATAGCTACTTCATTTGAGATTGAGCGCATAGGAATAAGGAGCTACTTCGGTGCATCTTTTGGAAGCGCTTTAGAAATTAACGAGATTTTACTTTACTTTACTTAATATGCTATGACCCTCACTCTGCTGACGCCTGACGCGTTTTGGTTTCATTGTTGACAAAGTCAGCAGTGAATCGCGGCAAAACCGTAGAATGTAAAATGTTATGAAATTGTATTGCTCTGAATCAGCGTAAGATCTCTATGTCAGCCGAAGTAGGGAAAAAGTGGGGTCAGAGGACCAAAAGGAAAATGTCCTGTTTCTGTTGTTTGCGATGGCCTTACTACGACACGTCGGACTATTCTACGCCCCACCAACGGCTGACCAACGACCCAGAGGTCCAGCTGGACACCAGTCGAATGGGTCAGTCGGTCGGGTTGTCTACCTCTATTATGACCCTCCATATGATCATAGTTTGCCCCTCCCCACTAGCATAATTTTCTACTGTTATTGAAGTATTGCAGTTATTTGTGCAGCGCATTCGTAGATATTAGGCAATACTCCTGTTTCTTACTGTCTTGAGGCGAATCACTACAGTCAATCGACCGCATACTTCTGTAGCGCCAGCATAATGCATCTGCATTAGTCTGTGGTCTCTTCAGAGTGAGACTCATTTTCAGAAATCTTATCAATGGTAGTTCGTAGTTGAAAGTCCAGAGGTCAGTCCATAATTCCTGGTTCTGGCTAAGGAGGGTGTGCTGTCAAAAATCGATGCATTTTTTGAGATAGAGATATGAAGGTTGAAATGGATTCGTTCTGGCTGACCTGTGCCAAAAAAGAGTCCGACCTTGCCAACATTTGTACAATATAGCGATGCATTTATATAGTATGCCTTACGGAAGGCACTCCAGCAGCTGCTATTATTTAGAACTCCAGTAAGTTAACAGCCTCTACCTATTTGCTCTTTTCACTGCATCTTATGTCAGCTCTGTGACTGGTTTCAGTTTTGCCTCCTTGGATGTAGATAACTTCAAGTTTCTGGCCTCTGTCAAATTACATCAGCCTACACACTCGGTTACAAAGTGCCACAAGCCGTCCTCTTCTGCGTCATGAGTGATGACTGCAGTTTACGAATATAAAAGCACTTAAGTGCCTGTATGATTTTTGTCATAGGTCATGGAGTTGTCATTGTTAAGAGCGGACTCAGAATCTGTGGTTCGGGTGCAGCGCTAGCAAACGCGCCAGTGCAACAAAGCAAGGCTTACTTTGAAGCGAAGTTACAGTCTTCAGGTGGTGCCCAGTATCCAAATTTACAATTTGTTGCACATGATAAGCCAAGAACTGGTCCTCAACTTGTGTTTTATAATGAAGAATTTATGCAAAATTTTTATTCATTTGTTTTACTGAGATTGATTTGCTGTTAGAATACACTTAACATGATGTTTGCTTTTGAATTTCTACCAGTTAATTCTCCCTGGAAATACTCATAGCATGGCATCTGATTATATAGTGCTGCTGAGAATTATTCAATTTCAGTCTTTGTTGTCTTCCCTGGTGGTATAAGAAAACAACTTTGAAGATTTTTATGTGAACATATAATCATATTTACTTTCAGTCAATATTATTATTACTGGGGTCATGAGCATTCCAGAGAATTGACCCGACTGACTCAAAACCTTTTTTCAGGAACAAGGAGGTTCGTGCTTGGGCCACAATGAGGAGACCATGAGCTGTGGACCAAAGGCATGGCCAGCATGGGATAGAGCTAAGAGGATGGAGTAGATCTGATAGATGTGATGGGGCAGTACCAATAAGAGAAAGTGCAACAGATTTCGAGACATGAAATTTAACTTTGGCAGAACAAGGCTGTCAATGTAGAACAGACATTTGTAACATCACTCTTATTAAATGTGATGATCTTTACATTATTCTCATTGACAATTTAAATTGGAATACCAGCATATTCATCGCCTGATAATACAAACTTGAGTGGATATGGCCCAGTTTGAGCAGTCTCACACATGCAACTTTAAACCGGTCTGATGTTATTTTATCACTTGTGACCAATGCCATATTGTGTTGTGCCTATGTAAAGTTAATATTTGAGTAAACATAATAATAATAATAATAAGGTTTAAAGTGGTTCAGTAGGGACTGCCCTGTGTGAGAACCACTGTTCCTCTTGTGTTGCATTTTCTTGTAGGGGCAATTTTTTTTTCTTTTTGTGTTTCTAGGAATCTGGGGTGTTGGACTCGCTTCCAGAAATGCCAACCTGCAAAAGGCGCCGCTTGGTACGGACTCTGAGAGTTGGGTTCTGAGGCACGATGGCACACTGTATCATGGCGGTCAGGAGAAAGGAAAGCTCAATGGTGCCGTTCAGGAGGGAGACATACTGGTAAGATCCTGTCATTTGCAACAGTTGTATCTTTTTGTTTATTTTTTTTTCGTGGACAATTTCTATAGCGCTGTAACAAGGCTGAGGCCCACAACAAAAGCGCTTTAACATCTCAATTATACCCCAACCCCAACCCCAAAAAAATTATATAGCAAGCGATTCAGTTATTACATTAGATGTTTGGCGTTTGTCTCTTTTACAGGGGTTTACTTACGATCATGTGGAATTCAACATTTTTCTCAATGGCAAACCAGCCAATGCTCAGTTCACTGGTATCCGTGGAACTGTCTTTCCAGTAGTCTATGGTGAGTGAACGTGCAAGTTGTGTAACCTGGTTTGTCTTTGAAATTTGATGTTTCATGTTGCTTGGATGTTGGAGACTGACCAAACCCTAACCATAATCCTGATGACCGTTCATCTTTGGTTCGGTGCTGGTTGTGGCCTCCAATCTTGAATCTTATCTTTCAATTGTGCAGTGTCATAACAGAACTTGGTACAACACGCCACCATAATCATTATTATTATTATTATTATTATTATTATTATTGTTGTTATTATTATTATTATTATTATTATTGTTATTTTTATTTTTATTTTTATTTTATTATTATTATTAAATTATGTTGTTTTTTATTTTTATTAATTTTTATAAATGTACTTTTGATCAGTATCAAGTGGATTTTTGTCACAATCAGAGGATGTATTTATGCGTTTTGTTCCAACGTAGTAAATTTTCCAGACCAAGCAGCTGCTATATACTGTACATGTGCCATATATTATGCATTGTTGAGTATTAAATGTGAGTGCATGGCATATGAAGCTACCAGCAGTTCATGTTTGTTCATGTAGGTTGACCGTAGCAAGTGTGTCGTAATCTTTTAAAAGCCATTGTTACCTTACATCCTGTCTTGGCTGCAATTGGCATATAATGCTTAATGTCTTTCATATTGATTTCCTGTCACATGTAAACTAATCTAAATAAATAAATAAAAACTTGCTGCAATTTGCTTGATCTGTTTGCAGATTACGATAAGAACAGTTGACATAGAGCACATTGAAATGCATTTGTTGCTACTGGTTTTAAACACGGATAGATCCTACTAAAGAACTTACAGTAAAACCCAGCTATTATTATTATTATTATTATTATTATTATTATTATTATTATTATTATTATTATTATTATTATTATTATTTTATGGAAAGACTTGCTAACCAATGCCAAACTTTTATGTCCTCTTAAAATTCTTCTTCTTCTTCTTCTTCTTCTTCTTCTTCTTCTTCTTCTTCTTAATAATAATAATAATAATAATAATAATAATAATAATAATAATGTGATTTTAAGTGGTTTAGGAGGCTAAGTAAGCCAGTATGAAAACCACTGTGAATGCCCTATTATTATTGATGCTGCTGCTGCTGATGATGATTATTTTCTGTTTTTGTGTTTTTCAGTTGATGATGGTGCTATCATAGATATGCAGTTCTCTCACTTTTACCACAAACCACCGGACGGTTATGAAGGGATCATGATCGAAAAGTCTCTGCTATAGCCACATTCCCAATCATCACTCTACATCTATTCCATTTGCTTGATGTGACTAATGAGCCAGAACAGTGGAACCATGCCTTTGTAATGTAATAATTACTTACTGTGTCTAAGAATAACATAACAGTACAATCTTTCAGCTGGCTTTTAAGCATACGTGTACAACATAAGCCACAGAACTGCTTGGCTTGTCCTTAAATGCTTGTGTGTGTGATGCGAGCGCAGGTAAGATCAGTTGAAATGTACATCATTGTACGAATTGCGCGTACGGTGCGGCCGCTGATTTGTATAGAGAATTTTGATGTACATGCTGTGAAGCTATTCCAATATTCGTGAATTGGTTGAAAATTTTCACTTTATCGTCGTGCTTTAGTGAAGTTTAGCATTTTCGATTAAATTTTATTAACAAGTGCTGATGTTTGTGAAATTGAATTTTCACAATTCAAACTTTGTATTCTATGATATTTTGTGTATTGAAAACGGGGGAATCGGGTCACTAGTCTTTTTTCTGCTGCACTTACTTACTATTGAGATCACTTTGGCGATAAATATTGTTCTCTAGTAAATGGATTTGCATTTCTGCTGTATTTACAGTGGCAGATTTACCACGGTACAGATGGTACATTTGTACCGGGCCCACCAGCAAAATAAATATTCAGGGGCCCACCTTTTCTATTAACAATATATCGTAATGATTTTTTATGATTTATTTGTTTAAACAACTTTATTTTCCGTAATGCAAAAATGTGTCATGTAACATGTCTTGGAAAAGGAAAAAAGGTTATCGCCACTACTACTCATACACCTGATCTGTAACTCTTCCGCTCTTCCGAAAGTTTCCCAAGAAAAGCTTAAAAATTTGACAGCAAAGAAGGTCATCTCGTCACTTTTCATAACTTGGTCTGTAGCTTTTTATAAGAAAGTGTACTGGGGCCTATAATATGTAAATCCGCCACTGTGTATGTAGATGTATTATTATGGATGGTTAGCAATGCTTGGTTGGTTGGTTGGGGGTTGTAAATAGTTAGGTAAATTCTTGTAAAATTACTTATTTTGTTGTCCTGTTATCGGCTATGTTTACAATCTTGTTAGATTAAAAGATTGTATGTGGCACTAATAATTATTAACAGTGGCATAGCCAGGGTTCTGGAATAGGGGGGGGCGTTGGCATTTTCGAGCAAAAAAATCTACAAGCAATATAAAAAAGGCACATTCACTACGTCCATGCAGTATATTGCTTCTGTTCCCCTGTCTATCCCACTCCCGAAAATTTCTCAATGGTTTTGTACAAATCCTATGACTGGGCCCAGCCAGAAAAAAGGGGACATGGCCCCCCATGGCTATGCCAATGATTTTGAATGACTTGAAGTATTAAGTTAATTAGCAAAAGAGGGCTTTTGTAAAAATATTTATTGTCCTGATTATTGCATGACTATAACTGACAATTAATCATTGGCTTTTTCTATCGATAAGACCAGACTATTTCTATGGTTGGGTGTTGACACAGGAAGTAATACCGTACTGGTGAAACCGCACGGTCATTAAACATTCTCGAGGCTCTGTTTAAGGATAGGCGTAACTCTATTGTGTGGCAGGCACACTACCAGAAAGGAACTATCCCGGTCTGCACGTTTAATAAACCTTGATGTTTGTTCACCTGCTGTGCAAAGCTGAACAGAGAAATTTTCCTGGAATTATTAGCCTCAGGTTCTAGATTCTGCCTATTGTCACCTTTTGGAAATTCAAATTGCACTGCTGAACCTAAGCGTTGTCGGTATTTGGTCACGCCAAATTTATTTAAACGACAGTCGTGATTTTGTGGATAACAACGATCGGGTGTAACGTGAGCGGTTTGTTGAGGGATGCGCATGCTTCATGAAATTCCAAGCATTTGGACTAGGGCCGATGAGAAATCGACAAAAGGAAAAAAATACAGTTGATTTCGTCATTCGATAAATTCTTGACTGTACTGCTAAGAATAAATTTAGTAGTATGACTTGATAGGCACGATGTAGGGCCTACTCAATGCGTGGGAATTTGTGGACGTGACTGCCTCATAGGACCTATAGTTCTATATATTATCTCCACTGAAATAAATTGTCTCCACTGTTATACAATTCACGAGGGCTAGTCATAAATTTTACCGGTCTGTAGATACAAACCGGGAATTGTGCTAACATTGACAGTCAGTGTTTATTCTAGCCACCTTGACATTGGGGGGATTTTGAAATGTTGGGGGGGGCAAGGTCTGAGTCTCTACACTTTTGGGACGGAAATTTCCATTCCCAGCCAACATATTAAAAATTGTGGGAGGAATTTTAAAACTTTGGGGGGATTCCCCCCAGAGAAGGCCTAGAATAAACACTGATTGACAGTGCTTCGGACAAAGTGTTGTTCAACAGCCCATGCCTTTTCTAATGACTTGTCAAATGGCAAACGGTATCCGTTCTGGCTGAACTTGTGGTCGCGATATTATTGGCACTTCACTGGGACATCGTCTGTGTTGTGGCGACGGTGCTGATCTGTGCCGAGTTGCAAAAAGCCATTAAGCTAGGGACACATTCTATGCGTCTTCCCGTATATAATACAGACTATTTATGCTAACTATATGTCACCCACGGTTCAGCGAACTTGCATCCCCAATAAACTCGCCTTTCTTGCGGGCATACTGTATTATAATATATCGAGAGTTTTATTTGCCGGGGCTAAGCGAGTCGAAGCGCCGTCGACCGTGACACCACCGCGAATGTCCACCGCATCACGACGTCACTCCTCGCCGACGACACGCGGAGGATCTCTGCCATCATCACTCTTGCTGCCGGCCTGGTCTCCGAAGTCCTCCCGGCGGGGGCAGTCAGTGAAGTCACTCGGGGGGTCGAGCACCGTTTGGCCGCCAGTTTTCACACGGACCTACGCGATGGCCAAGGGTAAGTTGTTCGTTCGTTCTGCGTTTGGAATTCTTCGTAACATTTGCGCATACCGACTCCTCCGATCATGCACGTTGCCGGGGTTGAGCCTCGTCCAATGGTATGCCAGCTCTTGTAAGTTCTGCTTGACCCAATGGCGGGCGCGCTGTTGTTATAAACAGCATTTTGCGGCGTCGCCTACCTACGCATGCAAAGTCTACACGACCCATTGTAAAGGATAAAAGTTGGCTGAGCAGTGAAGCGTGGTAACATGAAATCACGAATTGCATGCATGGTATCACGATGCCGCGTCTCTGTCTCTCTCCCTCTGCCTGTCCCTGTGTCTTTGTCTCTACGGTCGGACCGATCCGCCAGTGACCTCGAAGCACATCAAGTTTGCTAAGACCGTCAAAACCGACAAGACGATGTTCTAACCACTGCACGATTTTTTTGGCGAATCATTTATGTTTTCTTCACTTTCTCGTTCTTTTTCCAGATTTAAGTTCGGATTGCGGCGCGACAGAGGATTTCTAGAGATTCCCTGAGAGCCACCCTCCTCCTTGCCGTGGTGTCTACCATGGAGGACTCACATGGACTCCAATATTCCTCCTGCAGCACAGTACTTGTAACGTGGAAAACGATTCTTTCGGGATTTGTGTTGCTGTTATTCGCAGTTGTTCCAGTTTCGTCGCAGGGTGACGGTGAGTACGGAAAGACTGTACCGTGTTTTATTTATTTATTTATTTATTTATTTATTTATCTATTATCTATCTATCTATCTATTTTAAAATTGCATCTCACTAATTTTCTTCCATGTATTCTACGAATCAAGTGGGCCAATAGCATATGAGGCAAAGCAGGACCTTGGAAGTATAGGCTACTCTGCAACTGACAATACCGGTATCTATCTGTTTTATTTATTGAATTATAAAGAGCTAGTGGATATTACGGTTATTTAGCACAGCGGTAGACGCGGTTGTTTTCGTCTATGGTTTTAACGGGACATTTAAATAATAATAACAATAATAACAATAATTATAGAGTGGTTCGGTTTGGATTGCCTTGCGTGAGAACCACGTGAGAACCACCCGTTTGTCCGGCCGGATACCCTGGATTTGACCTGGATCTTTAGTGATTTTGGATTTGGTGTGCCATCGGTTGATGCTTCTGTGCATTATGTAAGTGGCGCTATAGAAGTTTAAGATTAGATTAGATTAGATATTTAATTTTAAAACCATTAATTGCTGTTAGACCAGAAAAATATAAGTTATTGATTTAAATTAAAGAAAAACATAGTTTTTAAAGAAATCCTGGAATGTCAATAGCAACCCACAATAAAAAAAAACTAAATTCTAGTTTGAAAGGATCTCCTGATTTTACAAATTAATGAACAGTTAGTTTCTTTGCAGTCACCCCAAATTTCAAGTTCCTGTGGAATCAAGTCCCCACAGCCCACCATTAGCAAAAGCCTATATATATATATATATATATATATATATATTATATATATATATATATATATATATATATATATATATATATACTATTTAAAGCAATATTTGATAATTGATAGCTGAGATTTGAATTTTGAAACTGTATATGTGAAATGGTACTTACCAGGTATGTACAGTCAGAGGACTATTAACGCACCGGGGCACTTAAAACTGTTGATTAACTTATGTAACATTATTAGATGAGTGGACGTTACTGATTTTTGTTAATTGTGATATCAATGTCTCACTGTCTATGGAAGCATCATTGTGAAGATTTCATTAAGAATTTGAATCTCTATGACAATTTCCATTCTTCTACAGTGACTGATTGTGGGGTTAGATGGGGTCAGGGGCATAAACCTGATGTTAGCATTGGGGGGGATCAAATAATATTTAAAAAGTTGACATATTGCATATAACATGAAATACGTTAATAACATAGTAGCCCATGCATTGTCTAGTCTAGGACTATTTTGCATGTATGTTCATTATCTAATATACACAATATCTTTATTTATATCAACATTGACAAAACACGAGGTCAAAAAATACAAGTATCAAGTTTACTGTATAAATCAAATGTACTAAAATATTAGAAATTACAACATAATCAAACATTTGGATGCTCGCTTTGGCGTAATCCTTGCATCAACATCATGGGGGATATAGAATTTTTTTACCATAAGCACAAATCATGGGGGGATAAATGACATTCTATCCCCACATACTATTTTTTTGGGGGCGTCACCTGTGGTTTACGCCCATGGATGGGGTGGATGAGCGGGGGCAGCAACAAGACCTTATTTGTCAAGGAGTTGTTTGATTCAAGGTCATGTGATATGTTGTGTAGGTTTTGTGAGTCATGCATTGTAGAGATCAATCATAATATTATAGAGACCATTTGATAAGATGTAATGAATGCATTAGAGCAGAAGATTCAGGGTGGACAATGAAGCAAAATTATTCTTTAGAAATAATCAACTAATTCCTTTTTAGCTGGTAACCATACAGCATAACGAAGAACTATATAAGAGAATATTCAAGCCAAGGCAAACCATGCTACAAAGATAAAAACAAAGGAAATTCCATGTATTTGGACACATATGCAAATTGAAAGAGGACAGAAAGATCAGAGTTCTAAAGTATTTACCCGTAAGAATGGAGGGTGTCAATAGAAAAGGTAGACCACAGGTGTGGTGATATTGAAAAATGGCATGGAGCAGTTTACTATGGGGATCTGAGTTACAGAGCAATGAACAGGAAAGAATGACAGGAAACTGTGGAGATGGCATTACACACCAAATTTTTGTCATTGTCTAACTTTATTACCAAAGGCTATGAATTGTCTTGAGGTAAAATGACCATTTCCTATACCAAGAGCTCGAAATGGTCTGAATAGTTTTTCACCAAGTGCTATGCTTGACCAGTTCTGACCGATGAAATGTATAACTGCAGAGGTGTTGAAAGAGCAATGCATTGTTTTAGGCACTGTTGCCTCAATACAATAAAATCACTTGTTAGGGTAATAGTCTTTAGTCTTCACATCGTTTCAAATGTAATGGCCTGTCCTGAAATGCTACTACTACTACTACTACTACTACTACTACTACTACTACTACTACTACTACTACTACTACTACTACTACTACTACTACTACTACTACTACTACTACTACTACTACTACTACTACTACTACTACTACTACTACTACTACTACTAATAATAATAATAATAATTATTATTATTATTATTATTATTATTAATATTATTATTATTATTATTATTATTATTATTTCTTCTTGTTATACATCTTTTGTCAACATTTCTTTCATCTTAATGTTAACCACAGAGTTGCCAATACACCATTCACAAGTGGTGAGTGAGTGAGTGAGTGAGTGAGTGAGTGAGTGAGTGAGTGAGTGAGTGAGTGAGTGAACGAGTGAGTGACTGAGTGAGTGAATGAGAGAGGGAATGGTTAGAATGTAGAGCAAAAGAATATTTGTATAATGCCATTTCAGAAAAAAATTACTGCACAATTACTTCATATTGTATGCAAAGTGTTAATTATACTGAGAAGCACAGAGCTAAATACTGTCAAATGCCAGAAAATTCTTGACTGACTGCATGTCTGTTGTGCCTGTAAGGAGTAATTTGGCTTCACATGATCTTGAGCCCGATTTCTGAATCTTGTTTTGGGTTTAGCCACAAATACATTAGAACTCCGTTATAACGGACTCCGGCTGTGGCATATACTTGGGTTATAAAGTACCAAACTGTGCAGTGATGTTCTACAGTTTTGGATGGCATATTGGATATAATGTGTCTCAGATATAACATACTCAATTTTACAGACCCACTTATTGTATCGTATATTTTATACTGGACTATTTATGTAGTGCTGTAAGCATAGCACAACCGGAAAATCCCCCCCCCCGGGACTCAGAGAGACAATGGACCCTGTCTCTCAGAAGAGGTGTTACACTTGCCTGGCGCTCCTGGCAGTAGATTAGCCTAGCGGCGACGTTTAAGATGGCTAGGTGCGTTATAACGAAGTTCTACTGTACTTTGCAAAGCTTGGATCAAGTAAGTAAGTAAGTAAGTAAGTAAAGTAAAATCTTGTGGATTTCTATAGCGCCTTGGAAAGCAGCACAACAGTAGCTGCTTATTCTTAGGCGCTCAGCCTCTGTTAAAAACTTAAAATAGCTATGGGGGAGGTATATTATCAGCCAGGCAATAGTCAACATCCAAAGGGCAGTGAGGTCAAGGACAAGGATCAAGGACACTATTGAAGCAATAAGGAGAAGGACTGCGACTGAATTTGAGGGTGATCTACTTACTATCTAATCAAGTCTATTGCACTGTATTAGAACTGGGAAAGCAAATCATACACATATGACATCAGACTTTACTGTTGTCCAGCATGTTAAAGGGAGTACATTGTATTTTTGGTACATCGATGATTAGTTATTGATTGAGAGCAAAATCTCAATTGATTCTTGTATGTAATTATGTGTTAGCACCGGTTTAGAGGATAGCAGTTATTTGCTAAAATGCTATGCTATTAATCTTGTTCTGTGTTCCAGCTCGATTTATACCTATGTGTCTATGCTACCGGTTGCTAACTTGATAACTCACTGATGACTTAATGAATATATCTTCTTAGATTCCTTTAAATTAATAGAGAAAACTGCAGATATCATATGGCCAATTTTTTATAGCTTCACAATATTTGAGGCCCAAAATGGGGGAGTAACAAATCGTTTGTATTACCTCATATTGGAGGTAGAGTACTTGTCCATGTATTTGTGAGAAATCGACCTCTAGGCCCTAGGCTTCTGGCTACAATGTAATCCGAGGAAAATGGCCACAGAATAAGATAGCCAATGTTGAGATGTGATATACAGTATTGAGGCTGCAAAGGGTGATTAATAGCATAGGTATTGCCGGTTGAATGGCTGTGGTAGAAAGTACATCTGTCAACACAATATGATCACTTAAGTTAATGTGAATTTCTGTTACATTCTAGTTAAGTTGATTGTGCTGGACAGGTCAGTAACTGTTCGTTCAATAGATTTGCATTAAGAGATTTGTGAATATTTTCCAACATTAATATAATTAATTAGCTAGTGGACCTCTAGTTTAAACAAACATTCATCTAATTTAGTATTATGGCTGTTCTAGTGAAGCGAGTGCAGTATTTATTCTAGGCCTTCTCTGGGGAATCCCAACTTAAATTTTTTTATATGGGCTGTTCTAGTAAAGACTCAGACCTTGTCCTCCCCAAACATTTAGATTCAATGTCAAGGTGGCTAGAATAAACACTGAGCGAGTGTATTAGATTCTATGCTCTGTCCAGTTGTGGAATGGTCATGTTTTCTTGTCATTCCAAATTTGTGTGCATGAGAACTCATAGAATTGACTTATTTTTTCATAATATGGTTTCTTGTCCCAGAAATAATTGAATCTGTTTTTAATTTTGAGCATCAATTTACCAACTGTATACCAAGTGGCTTTGTTCCTTTTAACATTATTTAGGGTTGTTAATGATTTATCATATAAGAATATATTAGCATTGTCAAGATATAATATAATTTTGAGACTGTTTTACTTACAGTTAGTTTTATTCTAGGCCTTCTCTTGGTGGGGGAATTCCCCCCAAGTTTGAATCCCCCAAAATTTTGACATTTTGGCAAGTAGTATGACCTCCCCAATGTCTTTTGTTCCCCAAATTTTTTAACTCCCCCTTGTCTAGGTGGCTAGAATAGCCACTGGTTCATTGATCATGTCTAAACAGTAATGTAAATGTTCAATTTATTTATATGACGCCTTGGTGCTAATACTGTTGGCATGGTACAAACTGCGGCAGATTATTGTCTACATTGTGAACAGGGTAATGTCCAAGATACTCAACTCTTCCATCAGTGGCATAGCCAGGAATTTGATTGTATGGGGAGGGAGGTATAAATCTTAACTAGACATTGCTATTTCAAAATCAATACATATGTTAGTGATTTTCGGGGGGGGGCATATATGCCGATATACCCCCCCCCGTCACTACGCCGCGGCCTTCCATCTTCATTGGTATGATTGAAAGGCATTCGGATGGAACTGGTGCTGTTGGGTGCATACATAATAATAAATTAATTAATAATGCAAATCATGGTTATTATTTGTGATTTTTAAAATGATTTGCTTTGAGCAGTTATCTATGGTGCTTGTCTGCAATGGTCTAGCAGCAATATGGCCCACGTGGCCCAGGGGCCATAATAAGGTTGTGCCAGTTATGCTGCTGATTGTCCACTGTGGGGTGGGCAATTTTTTTTGTGCTTGAGGGCCACATATATGCTTCGAACATAACTGGCGGGCTGCACTGTATAAGGTTCATAAACTAAAAAGTATTATATTATAGAAAGTATTAGGCTTTTTAAATATAAGCATTTGTTTTCATAATGGTCTTGTGACTGGTAGTTCACGTTAGGTAATGATATTTATATAACGCCTGTAAAAGTCTGTTGGAAAATGTTTATATTATGGGGAAATCAGTCATTTTGTTACATTTTTATTAGAAATTTAGGATATGCTTGACGGGCCGGATAAAACTCTGTCGAGGGCCGCATCCGGCCCGCGGGCCGTATTTTGCCCCCACGCCTGGTCTATTGTATGTTTGCAAAACACCTTTCTGTAGCTTCATTTTAAAACTATTGTTTTCTCTCCTCAAAGTATGAAGAGGATCCGATTTTTATAACTGATAAAATTTTATTTGTGGTTTCACTCAGCGATTATCGGTGGCATGGTCAGGGTTCCGGAATAGGGAGAACCCAGCCCTCTGAACCCCCCCCCCCATGACTATGTCAATGGCAGCTATGTGTCGTGTTTTCCATAATAAAAGACCCATGTTGAATAATAGTGTCTTAACTCTGTCATTGTAGCTAGATTCAATGATTAACTATTTTGTGCTTTTCTTTAAAACAGACCACACCCAAATGCATCTGATTTCCATGGGGTGTGGCTTTAACCCCTCCAATGGTCAGGGGGTGGGCGAGAACCCAGGGAGGGTTGGAAATTTCGGTGCTTGCATGTTTAGCTCCCTAGAGTTAGTAAATTAGGCGACGGGAGTGGTCTGACCCTTACTTACTACTGCCTTTTTAAGAAAAAAAACTTGACCTTTGATTTGGCTGCATTGAAATCTTTAACGTCTGTGGGTAACAGACTCAGGGTTTTACTAAGAATGAAGAAAGATGTACACTTTGTCATTATTCTATTTGACAATGCCAATGAAAAATGCATATTTATCACTTCTGGCATTCCTATGCACATAAAAAGAGGCAGACAGACTACAAAAGAAAGAGAGAGAGAGAGAGAGAGAGAGAGAGAGAGAGAGAGAGAGAGAGAGAGAGAGAGAGACAGACAGACAGACAGACAGACAGACAGACAGACAGACAGACAGACAGACAGGCAGAGACAGGCAGAGAGAGACAGATAGACAGAGACAGGCAGAGACAGAGACTTTGCTGCATTTTAGAAGTGGTGTTGTATTCTAGAATTATCCTGTATTTGTTCTCAAGTTTTCTGACAATACATCAGCAACAGTTTTATTTCAATGAATGCATAAACCTGTGTTCAAGAAATTCAAGGTAAATACCCCGCCAGAAAAGAAGAAGCGGGGAATCCTTTGCTGTATTCAAGAACTGAGGACAGAGACAGACAGACAGCCAGACAGACAGCCAGCCAGACAGACAGAACTTTATTTGGTTTTGCCTCTTGACTTGAATCTCAACCAAGAAGCCTTCTGCTTTGAGCTGAAAGTTATTAAGTCAAACAGCAAATCTAGTTTTGTTTTTTATGCCCCCTTCCCGTGGGCATTCGTTCGGACAGGCTATTTCCCAGGAATTTGCTTTCGGGAAGGGGGGTGTCCAGGGTATTGCAGGGGGTGTCAATGTCCAGTATTTCATCTAGACTTCTTGGACCCAGAATGGAAAAGAATTGGGCGGTGGAGGTGGTGGGGGGGTTCGATGCTTGGGCCCCAGAAAAAAGGAAAGTGCAGATCAAGAATATGATGTCCGCTGTCATCTCATCCGTTTTCAATTTTTGTGGAGTCAGTTATATAGTGGCTCAAGTTTCAATGTCCAAAGGTTAATTTCCCCCTTTAGAATTTTGAACGAATAGCTTTAACATCAGTCTGTTTTGGTGATAGCCAACACCATCCCTGGGAGGGAATGGGTGTAGGAGCAGGGGAGTGTATGTCACAAACCGGGACAGGGGGAGTACCGTGTAGGAAAATCCCTGTACTGAAGTTGAAATAAGTTGTTTTGGATAACTGGACTGTTCCTAATCACCATCTCTAATGCACAAATGTCCAACTGATATGGTGTGACAGCATGCATCTGGCTTCCAAATACTGTAGTTTGGATTCCACTTTGACTGGTAATAATACTGTGATTTTAAGTGGCTTAGGAGGCTAAGTAAGCCTGTGTGAAACCACTGATAATATAGTATTTGAATATAAAAGCCATCTCAAAGATCACAAAATTAGATCAAGGCAAGTTTACATTGAGCCGAGAATAACAATAATCGTGGTGTCTGGATTGACTTTGGTACTTTGCAGATGGATTAGTACCATCGATTGATACCTTTGAGTATGAAAACTAGTGTTATATAAATGCACGACTATTGTTATTCTCCGCTCACTGTAAACTTGCCTTCATCTAATTTTGTGATCTTTGAGCTGGCTTTTATATTCATATACTATATTTTCAGTGGTTTTCACACAGGCTTACTTAGCCTACTAAACCACTTAAATCACATTATTGTTGTTATTATTATTATTATTATTATTATTATTATTATTATTATTATTATTATTATTATTATTAATTATTATTATTAATTATTATAAATATTATTATTATTAATTATTAATTATTAATTATTATTTATTATTATTAGTATACCCCATTCGGTGCCCAGCTTCTTTTCCTCAGACATAATTAGATGACAGTGTTTATTCTAGGCCCTTCTCTGGGGGGAATTTTCCCCTCAGAGTTTTAAAATTCCACCCAAATATTTTTATGTGTTGGCTGGGGGAATGGAAATCCCCCCCAGTGTGGAGACTCAGACCTTGTCCCCCAAACATTTCAAAATCCCCCCAATGTCAAGGTGGCTAGAATAAACACTGATTAGATGGTATGATTAGGATGGATTGGCAATGGTTGACAAGATTTAATTGTAATATTGGGCTTCTACTGTCTCTCTTTCACGTTGTTGTAATATTGGGCTTTTACTGTCCCTCTTTCATGTTATGTGATTGAGGCATGGATATTTTTACACCCACCAACACCCCCAATTTGAGGTCGACACCCCCAAATTTGGTAATGTGACAATGGTATACATATCAAATGCATACTAATTAGCTCCGGACACCCCCTCCAAGTTGAGGTCGACACCCCTCAAATTTACAATCCTAGAAATATCCCTGGATTGAGGTAATATGATGGAAGTGAACCTCAACCCCTCCCCCTCCCCACTCAATTACACTAGCACCACTTTGAGACTCCAATGTAAATTGTCTCTTTTCTTTTGTTTGTTGTAATTTGTCAATGGCTTTCCTAATATGCTTTTGCATTTTTTCAACGGATGCTGACACAAAGAGAAAAAACATACGGTACTTTACAAAGATGAATGAAAAATTTATTATATGTGTTTTGAATGCCTTTAAAAAAGTTTATTGAAATCACCCCGGGTGATCAGTTTCACCCCCCAGTTTCCCCCACCCCAACCCCCAATGGGGAAAGTGGACACGTACAAAATTTTTAAAAAGTAGTATTGCACTGGCTGTGACCTTCTTCATGTGTAATGTCATCCACCCAACCCGCCAGGACCAAAACCCTGAATGAAACACTGGTCATATGTTCTTATTAATTTTGAGATATCGTTGTCTAAAACAATATGTGGACAGTTTTTAGCGTATTTCTGTTTATTGTCATTATTTTGTGATTGTTATTTTACAGTTTTGCCGCCAGAGTATGTGCTACCAGGTCAGTTCTGCTACTATCTTATTGCTTATAAGCAGTGTTGCTTTGTCAGTTAATCACATGTAGAGCAAAAGCATTAGACCCTTAAGTTGATACAGTGGATCCCACTTAATCGCATACTGCTTAATTTCATAACCCGCATAATCGCATAACAACATAAAAACCCGAACCAGTGTTTTGTGTGTACAAATAATTATGAGATTTCCTGGTTATTCGCATAGCCCAGTTAATCGCATTAACAAGGCTTGCATGGCACCTATGCAATTAAGAAGGTTTCACTGTATTGCTTTTACAATCATTTGGATACTTCATTAAGGTCCAAATATAAATAAATGTAATGATAAAGTTGTACATTTATATAGCGCCTTGATAATAATGAGGGAACTAGTCATCAAATTTCTGTGAAGGGATTCTTATTAATTTATCATGGCTTAAACATGTATATTTTATCATTTATTTTCAACTAAAATGCTAGAATTTATTGACCATTAACACTCGCATAGTATGTCTGATGTGATTGTGAACCCTCACGCACTTGATAAGTAAAACACAGTGCAATACATTGGACATTTTCTTATTCATGAATTTGTTTCGATAAGGCAGTGGTTCTCAAACTTGGGTCTGTGCGGTCCCACAGGGGACCCCCAAGCGGTTTTAGGGGACCGTAAAGGGATTACTTTCTCAAGATGTCTCACCAACACCCAGTGTTGGAGTTGTGAAATTTGAGCTGGGGGGTGAGGACTGAAATTCAATGAATGACAGAGACTGCATGTGCCCGATATGCGATTTTTGTGAGGGGTTGAAAAGTTAACTGGGGGGTTCAACCCCAACCCTCCCGGCAACTCCAACACTGCCAACACCTCAGAACACAAAACACACTGATGGCTCTTGGAGTGCTGGTTCCATTTTAATCTAAATTTGATGACTAAAATATGCAGTTTTCTGATTAAATAACTGGTTAACAAAACAAACAGCCTATTTGTTAATTGCAGTTAATTTAGAATTCAAATTTTATAAAGTCTGCGATTCATTGCAAAATATCTAAGGGACTGCCATGCAAGAAAACCTAAAAAGTTTTAGAACCGCTGGAATAAGGCATTTTGTTCAATAGATCAAATATATCAACACCACTACAGTGAAACCCGCTTAATTGCATAGGTGTCGTGCAAGCCTTGCTTATGCGATTAACTGGGCTATGCGAATAGCCGGGACGTCTGATAATTAATTGTATGCACAAAACACTGGTTCGGGTTTTTACGTCGTTATGCAATTATGCGGGTTATGCAATTTAGCGGTATGCTGTTAAGTGGGATCCACTGTATTTCTATTATAATTATCAGCGTAATAGCGCAACGTACGTAATTATTTCACGCAGGTGGTAACATATCGTTCGTCAAAAATGGGGATCAAAATTACTACGGCAACAATGTGACCATGAGAACCACGGATCTTCAAGACTCCTCGCAGAAATGTTGGGTCGACTACGAGACCCCGTTACCTTCGGGCGTTCTTGTTAGATATTTCTTGTACGTGCACAGCCTCCAGTCGACTATCGAGAACGACCCGCAGAACTTTCGTTTGAGGCTACAAATATGGCGACCGGAGGATTTCATTTCGCAGTCATTTATGCTAGTTTGGGAGCAGAAAGTCGTCATTAATTTCACGAGCGTAGGGGCCCTGTATTCGGTGAGTTTTCAGGCGTTGGCTAAACGGATACTTAGTATGTTTGACATTTACCAATGCATTTTAATTTATCTGACAGAAAAAATGTGTATATACATTTCTTTGGCGCATCCTGGGGGCCTGACCCCCCCCCTCTCCATTCAGACTGAGACCAGTCATGGGATTTGAACAAATCCGTCAAGTAGTTGGGGGTGGGGGGTAGGTAGTGTTATGAAATCAGAAAGAATGCGCGATAGATGAAAGTGGTTGGCAGGACAACCTTGTTTTTGCTCGACATGACTTTCTTACACCGAAAATGTCGATGTCCCTCCCCCCGCCCCCCTTTCCGGAATTCTGGCTGCGCCACTGGTGCATTTGACGACTGCACTATTAAAATATTGTGAGATTACGTGAGCAGCGTTTGAAGCGTTCAGACTTGCCCACGAGTCTTGGCAAGTCACATGCTCCTTTATAGCAAGTATAAGTATTTTTTTTATTTGTTGCCAGTTCTATTATATATATATATATATATATATATATATATATATATATATATATAATATATATATATATATATATATATATATATATAAAACAAAATATATAACATATATAACAAGTGTGTATATATATATATATATATATATATATATATATATATATATATATATATGATGTTATTTATGTATTGGAGTCAATGATTCATTGGTTTGGTTTTCAATGCCTGTGCTTTTGCCTGTCTCATTGTTGTTATGGTTTTTGCCTTTTTTGGCAATGGTTGCTACAGACCCCAATGAATGCAGACGGAAAAAATGTGCCTCTGCACTTTTTACTTTTCAACTGACGCAGTTCTTTGCGCAAGTTTTGAATTATACGGAGTGGTGAAAGATGATGTTGTCCAATTATATTCATTACCGGTATACACTGTATTATATTGTGCTATATTCAATGTTCCCTCTAAGGTGGGCGCGTGGGCGTGCGCCCACAAATGGGGAGACGCGCGCCCACCCCCCAAAAACAATTTGATTGCCCCAAAAATGTGAAAATTTTCCAGCTTTATTTCATTTTTATGAAATGATATACTTTGAAATTTTTGAAAAGAAAGTGATCATCATCACAACTTGACCTGTATAACGTATATTATTTTAATACATCATATCCGTAACGTCTGATACCAAAAAAGGTCATCACTGGCTTTTAACACTTGGCGTCAGTGTTTATTCTAGGCTTGTTTGGGGGGAATCCCCAAAGTTTTAAAATTATCCTCCCAAAATTTGTATATGTTGGCTTGGGGATGGAAATTACCCCCCCCAAAGCGTGGAGAGACAAATCTAGTCCCCCAAACATTTCAGACTCCCCCCAATGTCAAGGTGGCTAGAAAAAACACTGATTGGCGTGCTGCCGGTGGTGATTTTAGAAAGAAAAATTGACCAAAAGTTAGGGGAGAATTGTTGCCCAAGACAAATTTCGTGCACACGTGGACCATCAAAAATTATAGGGAACATTGGTCATATTATTATATTACTATTTAATTATTTAATTATATTATATTATTCGGCAAATGTTTCAAATTTAGTTCAAGCTCAACACAACGATAACCGTTGTCGCCGGAGACCGAATAGGTTGGACCAACGAAGGTCAGTACGGACCGATCAGTTTCAGGTACGTGGAACAGCACCGCACTTATTTTGCGAAGATTAACCAGACAAATGCCACTAACCCGCCGTCTCCGAGCTTTCCGCTCATGGGGAGCATCGTCAAGTTCGACCAGACATTCTTGCCGTCAGTATTCTCTGTTGCTGTGGAGCTGGACCCTAGTAAGTCTTTGGTCTTATATTTATTTATTTCTGATTAATTAGCTCATATTATGAGTGGACTATGTTGAACACGTGCTACGACTAAGAGGAGGAGGAGGAGGAGGAGGAGGAGGATGATGATGATGATGATGATGATGATGATGATGATGATGATGATGATGATGATGACGACGATGGTGGTTATGATGGTGGTGGTGATGATGACGATGACAATGATGATATTTATACTTTATAAGTCAGGAGCAGTAGCAGATGCAGATATGAACTAATGTCATCTTCACAATACATTTAATTGGTTTTTCATTATAAAAATCTTAATTTTTTTAAATTATCAAGACAGTTTTTATTGCCAGTGTACAAGTTATGTGTTCATATATTTATATATACTGTCAAATTTGTCCTTATTTTTATATTTGTGTTTTTATTCTGCACTTTTATGTCACAGTGGGTTATCAAATTCATTTAATTGTGCTCCATAATTATTCATCCCCAAAGATCAAGTTAAATACAAAGATTGACTATTTTCGTTAGATCTCTGATTATCAACCGTATTTTTACTGTGTCCTTATACAATTTTGATGAAATTAAGAACAAATTTTCTAACGTAGTTAACCCTAAGTAAAACCTTGGTTTTATTTGCACAGAATTGTTGAAACTCGCAAAACGTACAGTTGAATAGGCCTATTACCATAAATGTTGTAGTTATTATTATGCATGAGTTCCAAGTAATTGCTAAAAAACACAATGTCTGTGACAGTTGCGCCACTCAAAAACGCCAACAATGTCTTGGATTCATACTTTTATTTGCTTTTTTTCCTCGAACAGCTCTTCCAGGACCTCCGGGGCCACCGGGACCGATGGGCGCCACGGGAGCCCCTGGTCCAGCAGGGTCAATGGGCATGACAGGTATGAGTCATTCTCACCTGATCTAGCCAGAACTTATTCCCTAGCGGTGGCGTAACCAGGATTCCGGAATGAGGGGGGGGCAGCAACACTTTCAGGTGAAAGTCTTGACAAGCAAAAGAGAAAGTCGGGCGCTTTGAACATTCACCCATTTTCTTCTAGCATATTACCTAACCCTGCAAAAAATCCCATGACTGACCCCAGCCCGATGGGGGGGGGAGAAGGCTCCCGTTATGGCTGCGCCAACGTTTCATAGTGTTTTAAAGGTGTCTTTCAGGTTATTGTATGTAGCGGATTGTAGCGCCGTTTTTTTATTTATTTAAGGGGCAATGCACAGTGTGATACAAACTCTTCATGATCAAGAATATTAGCAGTGGCGGCTCCAGGATTTGGCAAGTGGGGGCCGCTGGGGTGGCAACTTCGAAGCATGGGGGGGCAACAATTTGTTGACAGGTATGTAGTAGTAAGTATAGGGTCCCAACAGGGGGACCACTGGGGGCCGGCATTCAAAAGGGGCCCATGTGGAGTCGCCACTGAATGTTAGAAATTCATGTACAAGTCAGAATCTTTTTGTGGTCGTTTCTTAACAATATCCCAGAATTCTGTGTTAAGTGATACGATTGTGTTGTGTTTGACATTGACGCTATTCAGGATCACCTGGATTACCTGGAGCAACAGGACCGCCAGGAGTCGGAATACCTGGGGCAACCGGCGCATCTGGAGCAGCAGGAGCGCCCGGATCCGTGGGTCAGACTGGTCAGACTGGCCCTAGTGGTCCAGCTGGGAATGCTGGCGCAACCGGACATTCTGGAGCGGTAGGTCCAACAGGGCCGACTGGACTGGAAGGTGCTTCTGGAGGCGTGGGGGCTACGGGTGCCACAGGTGCGACCGGCCCTGCCGGGTCACCTGCCGTCAACTCCATTCCAGGTGATACGGGAGCTACGGGTTCCTCGGGAGCAACCGGACCAGCGGGAAGCGCAGGCCCACCGGGTTCAGGTGGACCACCCGGAGCACCTGGAAGCAGCGGCGATCCCGGTGCGACCGGTGCGTCCGGTAACACCGGGTCGACCGGAGCGACTGGAACAACCGGGTCCACTGGAGCAACTGGAAATATGGGATTGTTGGGCAGCACCGGTTCCACCGGACCGATTGGAGCCACTGGAAGCACCGGCATTCAGGGTCCGTTGGGCGAGACTGGTCCCGCCGGGCCTCCAGGACCGTCGGCCAGTGGGTCGGGAGGAGTCAACATTCCAGGCCCAAGTGGGCCGACTGGTGTGCAGGGACCGAGAGGGCCACTGGGGCCAACAGGCGTGCGGTGACACCGGGCCAAGCGGTCCGACCGGTTCTACTGGAGTGCAAGGTCTTTCAGGTAAGACCGGTGCCACCGGTGGCACCGGGCCTGTCGGCTCGACGGGAAGGATCGGCGCTTCGGGCTCCACCGGACCCGACGGCAGCACCGGAAACCAAGGACCGACTGGTCCCAAGGGAGGAACGGGGGCTACGGGTGTTCCTGGACCTGCAGGTACTTCGGGTGGTGGAGGTGTGGGATCCATCGGTTCCACAGGAGCAACAGGTGCCTCTGGAGGTGTTGGTGCCACAGGTGCCACCGGTCCAAATGGACGGACTGGTGTGATGGGAGGCACTGGTTTTTCGGGCCCCGTGGGTAGCAGTGGGGCAACTGGCCCCACAGGGCTATCTGGAGCCACTGGAGCCACCGGCGCTGCAGGAACAACAGGAGGAACAGGTAAATATGATAACATGAGTTACTTCTCTACCTTGAAACTCATAGGACTATCTTGGTTACATTGCTTCTTTGAGAAATAGTAAATAATAATAATAATAATAATAATAATAATAATAATAATAATAATAATAATAATAATAATAGTAATTAATAATGATAATATTCAGAGTAGTAAAGTGGTAATAATAATAATAATAATAATAATATAAATCATAATAATAATAATTTCAACAATAATAATAATAGGAGGCTAAGTAGCCTCCTATTATTATTTATTGACAGGCTTATTCTGAATTATTATCAATTAATAATTATTATTATTATTATTATTATTATTATTATTATTATTATTATTATTATTATTATTATTATTATTATTATTATTATACACTACTACTACTACTACTACTACTACTACTACTACTACTACTACTACTACTACTACTACTACTACTACTACTACTACTATCACTACTGCTAAAACTGCCATTACTAATACTAGTAATATTGATAATATTATTATTTTTTAATTTTGATAATACTTTTTGTCATCATCATCTTTCAATGTCATCATCATCATTATTGTCACAATGTTTATTTAGACATCTATACTAATACTAGTAATATTAATATTATTATTTTTTAATTATGAAAATACTCCTTGTCATCATCATCATCATCATCATCATCATCATCATCATCATCATCATCATTATTGTCACGATGTTTAGACAGCTATATTTCAAGTAGATGATTTTTTCAACTCTAGCCATGTCTATTGTGTCTGTATGTACAGGTTTTCCAGGAGCAACTGGATTGCAAGGAGCTCCAGGAAGCACAGGCCCAATAGGACCCACAGGTAGCTCCGGGCCTTCAGGCAATACTGGTACAACTGGGCCACTGGGCCCACCTGGCTCTCTTGGATCAACCGGAGCGACAGGTCCAATCGGTGCTACAGGTGTAATCGGACCATCAGGATTACCGGGAACACCTGGATCGACAGGTGCAACTGGAGTAACGGGCATAACTGGAGTCCAAGGAGTGGTTGGCGTTACCGGGTCGACCGGAATTCCTGGACCCAGAGGCATCACTGGGTCGGTCGGAGTCACCGGTCCGTTTGGACGCACCGGTGGCACTGGGGCCACCGGTCCCACAGGGCCGACCGGTACCACTGGATCCACCGGTCCCAGCGGACCGACTGGGGCGACTGGGGCTAAAGGCAATGTCGGAAGTACGGGAATCACCGGGGCCACTGGACCTTCGGGTGTCGGCGGGGTGACTGGGTTCACCGGACCGCAGGGTTCGACCGGCAACACGGGGGCCACCGGTGTCATCGGAGTGACCGGTGTAGTTGGAGCGACCGGAGTAACGGGACCGCAGGGCTCCGTCGGTGCCACCGGTCCTGCGGGATTGGCCGGTGCTTCGGGTGCAACAGGATCGACTGGGACCGGTTGGTGCGACCGGACCAAACGGAATTAACGGCGTGAACGGCACTCAGGGGTCAACTGGCGCAACGGGTCTCGTCGGGTCGACGGGTCTACCGGGAGTGATGGGACCAACTGGTGCGACCGGAATAACAGGGTTCAGGGGTAGAACTGGAGCTGCTGGGGCTACCGGACCTACAGGTCCGACCGGAGCGACGGGTAACACCGGATCGGCTGGACGTACTGGCGGGACCGGTACGATCGGGAGTACCGGATCGACTGGATTTACGGGGGCCATAGGCAACGTTGGAGCGACCGGCATTACTGGTCCGCAAGGTCCGTCTGGTTCCACCGGTGGCACTGGTGCAGTGGGACAGACCGGTTCCACCGGATCTACGGGTTTTACGGGATTTTCTGGGAATACCGGTTCGTCTGGACTTCCTGGTGGCACCGGTCCGCAAGGATTGTCCGGATCAACCGGCGCGACTGGATTTACAGGTTCCACAGGAAGCACCGGATCAACTGGACCGATCGGGGCTTCCGGAGCATCCGGTCCGTCCGGATCATCCGGAGTTCAGGGCTTTACGGGACCGGCAGGAGCAACAGGATTAAGCGGAGACGCCGGCGTGCCCGGTCAGGCCGGACCCCAGGGAGCCACCGGTGTCACAGGTACCGTCGGTCCTGCCGGTGCCACCGGCCGACAAGGCCCTCCTGGGGACACTGGTAGTTCTGGCGGATCGGGTCTGCTTGGCGACCCGGGACAGCCAGGTCCCCAGGGGAATACGGGATTGAGCGGCCCTGCCGGAACAACTGGTGCCACCGGACCTGTTGGGGCTACTGGTCCTCAGGGCATCTCGGGTTTCACCGGTCTCCAGGGAGACCAGGGAGTCCCCGGTCAGACGGGCAGCACGGGACCCACCGGTCAGCAAGGTGTTGGCGGAGCAACGGGGCCACAGGGAGCCACAGGTGTGTCCGGACCTGCAGGGCCATCGGGCAGTACAGGTAGGCCCTACTGTTTCTAATGTGTCATATTGTGAATGCTAATCTAGTCTGGTCTTGAACTTCTATAGCGCCACTTCATAATAATACATCTGCTTAGTTTTGAGCGCTCGTGAATAGGCCGGTGCACTGCACCAAGCTTTCGATCAGCGCTATATAATTTCGTTTTTACTTACTTACTTAGTTTTAGTTTATTGTGAATTGATGAAAAAGTTTAATTAATTAATTATTAGGTTTGAAAAGAATACAGAGAACATACTAACCGGTATTTTACTTAAGCACTGTGGTCTTGTATCCTCAATGTACACAGTCATCATCTGTCAGTGTTTATTCTAGGCCTTCTTTGGGGGATTTCCTCCCAAAGTTTTAAAATTTGCCCCCCCCCCAAAAAAATATATATATATATATATATGTTGGCTGGGGGGATGGAAATTTCCTTTCCAAAAGTGTGCAGACTCAGAGCTTGTCTCCCCCAAACATTTAAAAATACCCCCAATGTCAAGGTGGCTAGAATAAACATTGATCATCTCTGCAAGTTATTTGACGTATTTACGCTAATACAGTATTCGCTCCTTTTTTATTTCGAAGTCTCAATGCATGCATTTTGGGAATAGCATGAGATGTGAACTGTTACTCTTTCACTGAAGATGATGTGTCCATTGACGTGGGGGGGGGGGTGGGGGTGGGGGGGGGGGTTGAAGCAAACAAAAAATAGTTGTATAGGCTGTCCTCTGCTCTCATATAAATAACTTAACCAAGTGAAATAATAAGTTGCAAACATTTCTTGCCTGTCAGAGTCAGGAGTTTTTTTAAATTGGAGGAGAATGGTCGTTTGTAACCCCCCTCCCTCCCCTTCTGAAAGTCCTGGTTACGCCAACGCGTGGTATTGAAGCAGTGTTAGTGAAAATACTTCGAACAGACAAGGAGTCATAGAAAAAATGCCAACAGTCTAATGAATCTCAAGTGTATGGCTCATAACACTGTGGGTTTTTTCTAACTGTATATAGAACCATTGTGGGTTTCTTACAGGCGCCAAAGGAACCCGAAATGTGCGGTTATAAAATATAGTAGAGCCATATACAGTCTCATTGTTATTCTCATCAATCATGCCTGCCTATGCTAAATTTAGGCCTTTACCGTTATTATAAATTTTTTCTTAGTTGTTTTTTTTTGACTACAGAGATCTAACAGCTCTGTCTTTTTCTCCGCCAATTGCTATATTTTTCATTTTCATGTCTTAATTCTGGTGTGTTTCTTCTGGTGTTGGCAGGGGCGTAGTGCATCAAAAAAATAAGGGGAGTCTAAATTATTTTTTAATTTGTTTTATTATAATTTATGTAAAGTATAAAAAAATTATTAATAACATGTAAAAAATTTTTCTGTTTCTCAAAAAGTGGGGAGTCTCCCCTAGCCACCATTGCACTACGCCTCTGGGTGTTGGTCCAGTCTTGCTTTCTGTTGCAGTGGCGGCTCCACCGGGGGGCAGGTGAGGCCCGTGCCCCCTATTGAGTGCCTGCCCCTTCCAGTGGCTCCCCAGTTTGGACCCTATACTTAATGCTACATACATTAAACAACAAATGGTTGGCCCCATGATTAGAAGTTGCCACCCCAACGCCCCCCCCCCACTTGCCAAATCCTAGAGCCGCCACTGTTCTGTTGTGGAGGGCGTCAGTTATATGCACGGGTTATGAGTTAATATTTCTTGATAGACTGGTTTTGCCCATTCTTTGGTCACGTGCCATCTGTGCATCATTATTTGTTTCCACCATCAGGCGTGAATCAACAACATCAGTGGCGCAGCGAGGGTGTCTGGCGCCCGGGGGGCAAAATGTACTAATTTCATCACCTACAGGGTGGCGCAAAAAACAGACAAGTCACATTTAGGTTTGCATTTAATATAGTCCGGTTTTTGTGACACCCTGTATATCAGTTAGTTAAGGCAAAATACCGGTAGCTGATCTATCAAAGATGACCTTTAGTTGCTTGTCAAGGTTTTTCCAAAGTTGATTTAAATTCTCAATATATCCTACCCATGGTAAAAGACTATCTTTAAAAATTGAGGGTCGTTTTGGTGCCCTCCCCCCCGTCGGTACGCCACTAAACCACACATTCTATTTTCTCCATATTTGCTGGTAGAATGTTTTCTGAGGCTGTCTGAATTCTCTGTTCTTTGTGAAATCTTATCGAATATCGCGTCCTGAAACTTTAGTCATTTTTGCACTCCTGCTTTATGTCACTTTGTAAAAGTGCATTCATCAGGCCATTGGCGGCTCCAGGATTTGGCATGTATTCTCGTTGGGGTCTTTCTTGTAATCATTACAGTTCAACCATTTGTTATATGAGTTATAAATTGTTATGTATGATTGAGTGTAGCATTACAGTGTTTAGTCCCAATAGGCCTGTTTTTGTTGTTTTTTTTTTTGGAGGGGGCAGTTCCCCGGCCCCTGTGAAGTTTTAAAATCCATCAGGCTTGGAGAGAAAATTTTGTGTATTCTATATCTTTCTTATGTTTCTCACAGAAACGGATTGAGTTATAAATGTATGCAGAATGATTGAGGTTGAGATATTCTTATTGTCTCGTTTCTTGATTGAAGTCTCTTCAGTTATCTGTATAATCCGGAGTATTTTACTTATGCAGGGTCTTGAACCTTCATCACTTTCCCCAAAAGTATATTGCAGATGCCAACCTAGATCTCAAATGTATATTATATAGATATATACCTATATATATATATATATATATTGTTCCACACTCTTGCTGCAGAAAGTGCAAATAAAAACAAAAGACAAGATGAAGCAAACAGAAAACAGCCAATGCTAACAAACATATTTTGGACGAGTTGGGAGTGACAGTTGAAACAGTGAACGGATTCAAAGGCTATCTATATAAACTATTATAATGCATATATTATATCATGGTTTTCATATATAAACCACTATATATATATATATATAAAAGGGGTCGTCCATAAATTACGTAACGCGGTTGGAGAGAGAGTCCGGCCATTTGTTACGAAGTGTGACGATGAGGAGGCGGGTGACGTAACGCCAAAAAAATTAAGTGATGACCTTGACCTTTTTTTGCTTGTCAGAGATTTTGGAGAGGAAAAAATACAAATATTACCTTTTTTTGCTTGTCAAGACTTTTCGTAAGACGGCAATTGGGTGGGGGTCATATTTTAGGGGTCTGACGTTTTGTTACGTCGCGTTACGTAGGGGGAGGGGGTCAAAAAGTGCCAAAATCGCATTACGTAATTTATGGACGACCCCTAAACAAAACAGACAATTATACGCAGACATGTAACTTACATATTTGACAAACTTACACATGTGTTCAATATCCCTGGCGCTATTCCTGCACAGACTGATTAGGCAAATTGTCCATAAACTGCATAATGACTATTGTACTAACAATCTCGTTAACCAGCTGAATTTTAGAAATACGCATTTATTCTTGTCTGTAATTGAAATTACTTTTTGGTGCAGGCACTTTGTGCAGGTTGAATTTAGTTTTCACACGTGTGACAGTGTTTATTCTAGGCCTGTTTTTTATTTGGGGGGGAAGGAATCCTTCCCCAAGTTTTAAAATACCCCAAATTTGTATATGTTGGCTTGGGGTGGAAATTTCCCCCCCTCAAAAGCGTGGAGAGACAAATCTTGTCCCTCCAAACATTTCAAACTCCCCCCCAATGTCAAGGTGGCTAGAATAAACACTGCGCGTGTGATTTTAATGTTTTCCATTTCCTAAATTGTTTTCCATTTCCTAAATCCGGAGTTCATATTGATGATGATGATTATTAGGTGCTCCCGGACCCGCCGGATCCCTTGGTGCTACCGGATCAGTTGGGCTGCGAGGACCGACCGGTGCGACGGGGGCAACCGGGCTGAACGGAAGAACTGGCGGCACCGGTTCGACCGGTCCCTCGGGTCCCACGGGCGCCGTGGGGTCTACGGGACCATCTGGCCCATCTGGAGCAGTTGGCTCCAGTGGATCTTCTGGCCAACCCGGTGGAACCGGAGCCAGCGGTGCCACCGGGATGCTGGGAGCTACCGGTGCCACTGGAATAACAGGAGTTACCGGCACACCCGGTGTCATCGGCAGTCCAGGCTCCGGCGGATCGACCGGAGGGACCGGAGCAACCGGAGTAGCGGGACCGATTGGTTCGACCGGAGCGTCTGGTCCTTCCGGTCAGCAAGGCTTCACCGGGCCACCGGGTTCAACTGGACCTCAGGGTCTTATCGGTTCGACAGGTCCTACGGGAGCTGTTGGCGTGCCCGGCCCTCGGGGTCCGGATGGTACTGGCGGTGGGTCGGGTACTCAAGGAGCCACAGGAGCTACTGGAGTCCCCGGTCTTCCGGTCGGACTGGAGCTTCGGGTGCGAGCGGTGCTAGCGGTGGACCGGGTGCACCTGGAGCGACTGGACCGTCTGGGCTGACCGGTGCATCCGGGTTGGTAGGTCCTACTGGTCAGGTTGGTTCTACTGGATTTTCTGGTTCGCCCGGATTTCCCGGAAATCCTGGTACTCCGGGCGGCGCTGGAGCTACAGGAGCTACGGGATTTATCGGAGCCACTGGAAACACCGGACCCATTGGCGCCACTGGTTTGCCAGGAGCTTCCGGAGCAAGCGGAACTGTTGGGGCCACCGGTCCTCTTGGACCAAAAGGAAGTACTGGATCTACAGGTGCTACTGGTCCAGCTGGAACGCCAGGTAGTAATTTTTGACAATAAGATGCTTAACTTGAAAATGTTTGGTCAGAAACTGCAGGTGTTGCTTAGCTTTTCTTGCAATTATGAATCACTCAATAATAATAATAATAATAATAATAATAATAATAATAATAATAATAATAATAATAATAATAATAATAATAATAATAATAATAATAATAATAATAATAATAATAATAATAATGAAATGATGATAATAATAATAACAATAATAATAATAATAATAATAATAATAATAAATAATATTATTATTATTATTATTATTATTATTATGTGATTTTAAGTAGTTTAGGAGGCTAAGTAAGCCTGTGTGAAAACCACTGTAGTAACTGATATACTGGCAGCGTTTTATCCAGGCCTGTTAGAGCAAGGAGATCCCCCCCAAAGAAAAAACCCACAAAAATCTCTCACAAAAATCCCAGTACTGACACAAATTTTTGCACTGAACTGACTCTTCCCCTCCAGCCAAGTTTATTCCCCCCGAAAAGGCCTGGAGCCTGAATGAAACACTGTATACAGGAAAGACACTGCTGTAATTAATTTAGGTACGCCTGGATCGAGTGGCGCCGTGGGGGCCACCGGAGTGACGGGCGGTACCGGAGCGTCTGGTTCTGGCGGCGCTCCTGGGTCTCAAGGACCGACCGGTGCGACCGGTGCAACAGGTCCTCAGGGAGGCTCCGGTTCTGCCGGAGCGACGGGCCCCGGCGGTCCGACCGGAGCCACCGGTATTGCTGGACCGCGTGGTTCGACTGGTGTTTCCGGTACGTCGGGGCCCCAGGGCGGCACAGGCGCTACGGGAATGACGGGTCCCATCGGAGCGACGGGACCCGTTGGAACAGGAGGACAGACTGGAGTAATCGGATCTCCCGGAGGAACGGGTGCGGTCGGTGTCACCGGGGCTCCTGGATCTGGTGGGGCGACTGGACAGCAGGGACCCCAAGGAGCGACTGGTTCTGTCGGAGCAAGTGGAACGCCTGGAGCAACAGGTAAATTGCGCTTGTTTTAGCAGTTTCAATACAAATTACTGCCTATTCTACAGTACTGCTCAAAAAAATTGTGAACACACGAGGATTTCGAAGCAAAAGGAAGTTTAAGGCTTGTTAAAACATTGCACACACAAACAAGTCCACCAATACTGTATGTTTTCATTAGTGATACTATTCTACGATTGGTGTACAGAAGGCTAAAGATATGAAAAATTCAGAAGACTGTTGAAACGAATTTTACACACATTTTCTTGTGTCCCCATCTTCATTGCATCAAAACGTACTAAAATAATCAGTATATTCGGTCTCAATTGTATTCTAGATTGTTCGAAATGCCACGAAAAATGGTCAAATATTTTTGCATAGGGCCTATCTATAGCCTTCTGTGCATCAATCGTAGAATAGCGTCATTAATAATAAAAATACAGTAGAAAAAATACATTTTGCTTCAAAATCCACGTGTGTTCACAATATTTTGTCCAGTACTGTAGAAGGTATTTTTTGTAAACTGTAAACCGTAATACCGGTAGTTTCACTTTATTTTTTGAAGTATTTATGAATGTTGATTGTAGAATTAACTGACACAAATCAATTTCTTTTAAAATAGCTTTTAAAGTTATTCTGTTTCATAATTTAATATTGTTAGTTAGCCTATACACTGTTGTCTGTTCTAAATTTGTCCCTCAGGTTTGTCTGTAATAAGCTGTTGGTATACTTGTTACACATTTAAGAAACTGTAATAATAATAAATAATAATAATAATAATAATAATTATTATTATTATTATTATTATTATATTATATTACTATTGTTGTTATTATTATTATTATTATTATTATTTTCAGCCATTTTGAAGCAGATTTGAAAATTCTGTCTTGAGGTTTTCACTGTTATGCTAGTGAGATGCTTGTTATTAATTTAAAGTTTGACTAGATCGAGATTAAATTTGATATATTAGTAAATAGAGCTGCTGTATAATATCTTGTAATTTTATTCTTGGCCTGTTTGAAATGTCTGGCAATTTTTTGTTGTCTTTTCATAGGTGTTAGTGGAATACCAGGTACTGGAGGATTTACCGGAGCAACTGGTGTCGCGGGAGGTACTGGAAATACCGGTGCGACTGGATTCAACGGACGCACTGGCGTACCAGGAGGTACAGGCACCCCAGGTACTGTGGGTGGTACTGGAGCAACTGGACCCAGTGGCCCAACCGGTGCCTCCGGCGGCACAGGTACACCCGGTGTAGGAGGTGCCACTGGTGCCACCGGTGTCCCTGGCCAGCCAGGTCTTATAGGTAACACCGGTGGCACTGGGGCAATTGGACCTCAGGG
This sequence comes from Metaphire vulgaris, assembly GCA_018105865.1. Lineage (NCBI taxonomy): Eukaryota > Metazoa > Annelida > Clitellata > Crassiclitellata > Megascolecidae > Metaphire > Metaphire vulgaris. Next base: position 11,494,807 of record CM030859.1, on the reverse strand, counting down.
CGGTCAAGGAGACACGGGCGGCCCTGGAATGTCTGGACCTTCGGGATTTACCGGAGCGACGGGTTCGTCCGGTGCAAGTGGACAACCGGGGACAAATGGTAATCCAGGTGCTTCTGGATCACCTGGACCTTCTGGATCTACAGGTAACTTATTGCAAAGATCTAATCTCATGTTGATGTCATGATTTCTCTTGTCCATTCATCTGGTATATTCTACAACAACAGCGATGAAAGTCGTGGTAACCATGGGCGTAGCCAGGAATTTGATTGTGGGGGTGTAATGTGATTTGGGGGGGGGGATAAATCTTTAAAAACATTGAAAATCTTAAAAGACACATTAAAAACTTTGAGGTAGCCTGACATTTGGGGGTATATATACCATTTGGGCCCTGGTATTAATATAGGAGACCAGAATACAATGAATTGATTGCTTTGGGTGAACAGGAAGACAGCTGGTAGACACAGGGGCGTAAATCACGGGGGGACTGTGGGGGACGGTCCCACCCAATAATTTGTGATGTGGGTTATAGTATTGTTTATCCCCAAATGTTTTGTGGCCTATCCCTGATGGTAACTTAATATTCCCTGAGTACTCATGGGCCAGAGAAATGCCAGAATACAAATATTTATATAAATTGAAAATTGCTTTAAATGCTATGATGAACAGGAAGACAGTCTGCACAATCTAATTCTGCCCGCACATAAACTAAGAGCTGTGCACAGGGGCGAAAAATAAATCAACTGGGGACTCATCAACTCGGCGTTGAATTGTCATTCTTGACAAAGGGACTAGCGTTTTCTGGGCATCCAGATGCTTAGGAGTCAATCTCTAACAAAATCTCCGTCTGCGAAAGGCCGTGAACCTTGCAATTAGCTGGGCCACTTCGCAGCTGGCCCGTGTAAAACACTTATTCTTACTTCCTTGTGAAAAAACTCGTTTCGGTTGACAGAGTTATTTAACAGTTCAATTTTTATCCCCAGTTCGTCATAAACAGCGGCAAATGTTTTGTACTTCTAAGTGATTCATTAAACTTTGATTAAACATCCATAAAATACAGACATTCCTCACTAAATGTCGCTGTTCTGCATCAGTCTTACGTTTTTAATCTCGAATTTAGACAATAATCACTAGAGTTTGGAGTTTAAACAATGTTATGGATTTGTAAGTAGTCCAACATATATGAATAGGTATACTTTTTTATACCAAAAATATTCTATCCTCAATGCCCGCGGGCAGATGGCAGGCCGGATTTGGCCCGCGGAATATGCCCCTAGATAGACAATTGACAACTGAGCTTTATTTTAGCAGCTATACAGGGTGGCACAAAAAACCAGACTAGTCACATTTAGGTTTGCATTTAATATAATCAGGTTTTTTGGTGACACCCTGTACTTGTGCTTAGTAATGTATTACTGTATATAGCAGTAAGAAATCGGGTTTTTATCCGGAATATAGATTTACAGATGGCAGTAAAAATTGTTAATGGTGTTAATGTTATTTAAATGACCTGTGACCTGCCCTCTATTTATATGACCTGTGACCTGACCTCTATATTTTTTTCTCAAAAGGCACCACTGGATCAACCGGGGCAAGTGGACAGCCAGGTGCTACAGGTGCCACCGGACTTAACGGCCCGACCGGTGCTGTAGGCGGAAGTGGACGTCCGGGTGGTACCGGTTCCACTGGAGCCACTGGACCTTCCGGTCTCACCGGTGCCTCTGGTCAGCAGGGTGCTTCGGGAATACCTGGCGGCACCGGTGCCAGCGGTTCACCTGGTGCCACGGGGTCCACTGGAATTCTTGGCGCGACAGGTAGTACGGGCGCGTCCGGAGCAAGCGGAGCTAACGGGCCCGCCGGAGCGACTGGATCTACCGGATCAACAGGACCGCCAGGATCAACTGGGGTCATTGGTCCTGCAGGCACGCCGGGGTCGCCTGGTGCAACAGGTCCAGCTGGGCCACAGGGTGGAACAGGTTTGCAGAGCTGATATATACTACTGTTGAATATGAAACTAATGCATAAGTACTTAACTTTTCATGATGATGATGATGATGATGATTTCTGATGATTTATGAAACGATGATGATGATGATCAAAATCAAGAGCGATTTATCATGTTCATAAGATGCGCGAAATAAGTGCGTCTTGATTTTGCAATTTCTTATCTTCTTAAGAGTGGATGTGATGGATGTTTTAACGCGGGAAGAGAGTTACCAACATATGAATTTTGTTTGCGTGTCATGATGATGATGATCATGATGGACGATGATGATCATCATCATCATCATCATTGATCGCATCATCATTGCACCTTCTTCTTGATTTTGTAATTTCTTATCTTCTTAAGAGTGGTCGTCTTGCTCAGAATTGACGTTACTGATTTAATTACCAACATGATGATGATTTTCATCATCATCATCATCATCATCATCATCATCATCATCATGATGATTCTTCTGATCATCATCATCATCATCATCATCATCATCATCACCTTCTTCTTGATTTTGTAATTTCTTATCTTCTTAAGAGTGGTTGTCTTCTGTTTTAACGTTACTGATTTAATTACCAACATATGAATTTTGTTTGCACAAAGAAAACATGTTTATGACTGAAGGTTGACAAGTTTTAAGAGATTAATTCAATTGCATTCGATAACTTTTTGAGCTGGTGGTGTGTTGAAAAGTTTTCCCTTTTCTAAGTCATTGTCAGTTTTCTAATGAAATCACAGAAAGTAAAATCTTATTATATTTGATACGAAATCTTGTGGATTGAATTATCTCAGTTTTGAATGTGATGGATTGAATGTGGCTTGGAAAATCATGATCAGAAGTTCCAGTGACGACGGGTTTTTCCCCATTAATTTCAGGTGGTTCTGGAGCCGTTGGCGCCACTGGTCCTCCCGGCACTGGAGGCGGTACAGGATCGCCTGGGTCCACCGGTGGGACCGGTTCTACTGGAAGCACCGGAGCAACGGGACTAAACGGTCGAACCGGAGCATCTGGCGATGTAGGTGCGACGGGCATTCCGGGTGCAAGCGGAGCCACCGGACCCACCGGGTTGACCGGTGCCACCGGATCGACGGGTCTGACCGGTTTCACTGGATCGACCGGTTCCAGCGGCTCTGCCGGTGGCACTGGAGCGTCCGGCGTGCAGGGCGCCACCGGTCAGACTGGAGCAACCGGACCTTCCGGGGGCACAGGAGCGACCGGACTGACCGGTTTCACCGGAAACACCGGACCGATCGGCGCCACCGGTACCGGCGGAGCGAGCGGAGCACCCGGAGTTTCTGGAGCGACAGGTTCGCCTGGAGCCACAGGGGCGTCTGGACCGGCCGGGCCCACGGGAAGTCCCGGAGCATCGGGGCCTGGTGGATCGGGGGTCCTGTGGGACCTGGTGGAGTCCAAGGCGCACCGGGTGCGACGGGAAATCCAGGCACACCGGGATCGTCAGGCATGTAGCGGCTTTACGTCAGCTTTGCTGGAATTTCGATTAGAATCTTTAGCTCAATACAGTAGAACTTCATTATAACGGATTCCGTTATGACACAAGCACTTGGGATCAGTGTTTATCCAGACTCTCCAAGTCTTTGGGGGGAAATTGAGGCTTTCGGGGGAAAATCGACTTGGTTGGAGGGAAAAGAGACAGTTCAATGCAAAATTTGTGTAAGTGCTGGGATTTGGGGGGGGATTTTGAGTTTTTTTTTGGGGGGGGGGAATCTCCCCTCCTAACAGGCCTGTATAAAACACTGGATCGGTTATAACGTCACAATTTACGGTCTCGCATGAATGGTGTTTGATAAAACATATCGTGGATTTTCTCTGTCTCTCTTTCAGTCTTTCAGTCATCTCCGATTTTGTGCGACGTTATGGACTTTGATGTGCCATCCTTTTCTGTCCTCAACTGCATTTCTCAGTTTTTTGATGTACCGTACAAAATCTAACAGATCCACTATATACACGTTGTAATGAAGTTCTACTGTATATTTGTAAACCATTTTTACATGCTTTATTGTTTTATGTATACAGATGGTATTGTATATTGTTAGCTTGTAACAATTCGTCGACAATCACTTGGTGATTTTTTTACTTTAGCGCATAAGGAAATGCTGTTTTGTAATGTAATTTAAGTAAACAGCTTTTATCATATTTAATTGTTACATTGGAAAAGAGGGCTTTGTAGAGTAATTATTTTTGATCTTCTTCTGCTTCTCCATTTTAGTATCCTAATTCTTTTACCATTATGCTATGTACTGTATCTTTATTATTTTTTAGTTACTGTACCTAATTTTTAGTTGTTAACCATACATTTAAATGTAAGGACTTACTGCATTTACATTTCATTAGGGGCTGTCCATTAATTATGTCATTATATTGTTGACGTAATTAATGTACAGCCCCTTATGTGAATTTTCTTTGATGTTAATGAAATGATTTTGATTTGATTTGATATTCTTGTATTCAATAATTAATTAATAATAATGATACAGTTGATACTAGATTTTGTCCAGAAATGAATGATGATAAAAAATGATGATTGAGACTGTTAGTCAGTGTTAGTGGTACCTGTCCATTGGTGAAGCTGGAACACCTGTGATGTGTGTTTAAATTTTTAGGACCCAATGGTGCTCCTGGACCAGCTGGGGCAACTGGAGCAACTGGACCACTGGGACCATCCGGACCATCTGGTACTGCTGGTGGTACTGGTTCAACTGGAGCCACCGGTCAAAATGGTCAGACAGGTGTCGTGGGAGGCAGTGGACCGGTCGGATTTACCGGTGCCACCGGATCGACAGGGAATGCCGGCCAGTCGGGTGCCACTGGATTGTTGGGAAGCACCGGATTTACCGGATCTACCGGAAGTCCGGGCGCTAGCGGTACCTCTGGTGCCACCGGTCAGCCCGGAGCGACCGGACCAATTGGTCCTGCTGGTCCTGCCGGTTCCGCCGGTGCCACTGGATCATCTGGAGCCACAGGTGCTACCGGTCCTTCCGGTTCCAGTGGCCCGTCTGGTGCACCTGGAGCGTCAGGTATACAAGGTGTTCCTGGATCGAGCGGATCTTCTGGCACACCTGGTCCGGTTGGAGCGACCGGTCCTCAGGGATCCACTGGTGCTGCAGGAGGTAGTGGAGGACCTGGAGTGCAGGGCCCTTCTGGTGCGACAGGTAAACCAATTGAATTTGCTTGATGTCAGGGGCGTAGCCAGGAATTTGATTTGGAAGGGTATAAATATTTTGGGTGGGTATAAATCTTAACTATAAACCATATAAGCCACATATAACAACATGTAATTCACATAAAAACCTTATAAGGTAGATTGATTTTGGGGTTGGGGTATATATACCGATACACCCCCCCGTCGCTACGCCCCTGCATGATGTTCTTATGTTGCATGCCTGTGAATGTTTCAATGATTGTATACAATGGGTGCATGTGCATGTGCGTGCATGTGTCTGCGTGTCTGTGTTTGCATAAGTGCATTTGTCCGGATAGAAGTTATTCATATCACAGTAGCTCATGTTAAACTGCGTTGATAAAAATAATAATGATAATAATGATAATAATGATAATAATGATAATAATGATAATAATGATAATAATGGTGACGGTGGATAAAAGATAAACAGATGCTTTAAAACAAATTAATATTTATGTATTTTTTTATTTATATTTATAATTTAATTTATAGGATCCCCTGGAGGAACTGGTTTTACTGGAGCCACGGGTCCGTCAGGACCACAGGGAGCAACGGGAGGGACTGGTAGCTCAGGTGCGACAGGTTCAGCCGGTGCGTCTGGATCGCCTGGGCAAAGTGGTGCACCTGGATTCACCGGTGCTACAGGTACAAGTGGTTCGACAGGCGCTACTGGTTTACCTGGTGCCACTGGTTCAACTGGAGGAACAGGTATGGTGCTTGGTGGATTTTCCTTAAAATATAAGTGCGGATATTATGAATATTATATTGTATGTAGAGTCCAGGGATATTTCTAGGATTGTGATCTTGGGGGGGGGGTGTCGACCTCAAATTGAGGGTGTCGGAGCTAATTAGCATGCATTTTGTATGCATACCATTGTCACATTACAAAATTTTGGAGGGTGTCGACCTCAAATGGGGGGTGTTGGGGGGGTGTTAGGGGGTGTAAAAATATCCCTGATGTAGACATTAGTTTGAATGTTACGTTGTTATTTCTTCTATACAAGGTTTAATAATGTAAATAAAAGATACCAAAGGGGAGTAAAATCCTGCCAGTGTGTACCTTGAATAAAGTAATTAATTTGAAATATGTAAGTAACAGTTAGATGGCATTAAAACAGACAAATTTATTAATTAAAGGTAAAATAGGGGTAAATATAGAATGAGTACACTTTATATAATTATTGATTTTCTCATGCAGGTCAGACTGGTTCTACTGGATCGACAGGTAGCACTGGCTCACCTGGTTCCACCGGGGCATCTGGCGCTACAGGAGCGCCTGGTTCTACCGGGAATGCAGGACAACCTGGTGCCACCGGACAGGCTGGCACAGGTGGCCAGACTGGAGCGATCGGAGCCACCGGCCCCGCAGGCCAGCCGGGTGGCACGGGTTCCACAGGAGCCACTGGCTCCTCCGGTCCTGCCGGATCTCCTGGAATGACAGGTGCATCCGGAACACCAGGATCGCAGGGATCAACAGGCCCGGGCGGTGTGCCCGGAGCTCCGGGAAGAACCGGGACAAATGGAGCAACAGGAGCAACGGGACAGACAGGTCCGGCCGGTCAGACGGGATTTACTGGAGCTAGCGGAAGTCCCGGTCCATCTGGTTAGTTATGACCTGCATTTTGTTCGTTCAGGCATGCGACTGCGCCTTAGGGGTCGTCCATAAATGACGTAACTTATGGACGACCTCTTAGACAATATGCACTGGCATATTTCTCCCGTCACCATTGGGGGAAACAAAACAACAAAAGTTTTCTTGTATTCTTTTAGACCAATGGTGGTGACTTCAGTTTTACCTGTATGCTGCATACTGATGTTGTAATTTTCTGGATTGTGTGATATTTTTCTTTGTTTTGGAAAGCTTGAGTTTCTCAACTGCTCGATTAGATAATAGATTGCCAGACAGTAAGTTTGACTAAATGTAGAGAATTGCCGCAGCGTTCAACGTAGTTTTTGATTGCGAGTTACCGTTGCACTGTGGTGCACGGTGGAACTGTGGTTAGTGCACTGGTCTGCCAATCTTGAGGTCCGTGGTTCAATCCCCGGCCGCGGCAGAAACGTTTCGGTTGTTTCTGTCCCAAGCGCCCCCCCCCCTCCACCCCAGTCGACTCAGCTGTGAATGAGTACATTGGGTATTAACTCGATGGAAGGAAAGGCGGCGAGGTAAAGGCTGGCAACCGCCCTCGTTCAGCCGTTGCTATGCAAAACTGAAGGCGCTAACAACCCTTCGGTTCTCCGATGGGCCCGTGCTGGCCGATGGGGTATATACCTTATCATTGCATTGTTGCAGGTGCTATGGGAACTATGGGAGCCACCGGAGCTACTGGAGGTATCGGTGATGTCGGTTCTACCGGTCCACCAGGATCTCTTGGTACTGTTGGGGCTACCGGTGGAATTGGTTCTCCAGGAAGTGCTGGTGGTACAGGTGCAACTGGTCTACCCGGCGCTTCTGGTAAGGAATGTTTGCTTCTTTTAATTAAGCAGTGTCCGATTTAAATAGATGCTGTACAGGTTATAGTAAAATTCTGCCTGAAAGTCATTACTATGTAAATCATGTCGCTTCTGCGCCGCTTTGTGCTGGAACTTTTCTGGAATTGTAATTGAAATTCCTACGATCACAGTCGTTCTTAACCCCTTTACCGGCCGTGACGCACATATGCGCCCATTTTACATTATGTTACAAATAAATGGCCAGTAAAGGGGTTAAGAAGCGCGCTTGGAGAATATGAATATTCGAATAAATTAATTTTGCGAATGGCTATTGTTATAGCTGTTATGATTTCTCACAATATACTTAGCTATAATGGATTTCATGGTATAGAGATAGCAATGAATCATTCATAATCACCCGTGTGACCAATTGAACCCCCTTGACCCATGACCAATGTGACCCGATATATATTTATATATATTATATATATATATATATATATATATATATATATATATATATAAGAAGGAAGACGATTGACAGAAGATAGAACTTCTTGGAAACATTTTGTGTCTAGCTAAATGAGCTGGCAGAAAGCAAAGATGATGATGATGATGATGATATATATATTATATACAGTGTTAGGAAAGATCACTTGTAAAATGATCCTGATCAAAGATCAAGATCACTAGAGAGAAATTGATCTAAGATCAAGATCAAAGATCACTCAATGATAAATCAAGATCACTTTAAAAGTGATCTAAGATCAAAGATCATACAAATATAGTTATTATATCATATGACGTATCATCACGTATGATAACGATACAAATGTCCACTCTCTTTTGTAATACTAAGTTACTAACACAACTGAAAACAGTTCATAACAATTTTAGCAACTAACTGTCAGTTCACAGTCAGTGTTAAACACGCAGTTCATTTTCAGCATGAGCAGACGCTCAAACGTTGCGTCAGACAACCTGTTTCTTCTCGTGTAGCTATCAAACCTCCAATACTAAAAAGTCTTTCACAGGCGCAGAAGATGGCAGGGTTGTCTTATATTTCACAAATGCTGCCTTGACATGTGGGTATGCCAACAAGCTAGAAAGTTCCTTATTTGGGTTATTCAGGTAGTGCATGACCTCTATCTTGACTGCATTTTCACGACCAGTTGCAACTGAGCAAGCCTCCCCTGAGTCCCAGTGGCAGTGCCAGTACTAATGTCAGGCCATACCCATAATCCTCATCATCTGCACCATTGCACTAACATGTAACTAACATGTAACTTTGTAACATAATCATTGAGGTCCGAATGCTTGATTTGTCCGCCATTTTACTCAATACACATAGAAGTGCTTTGATTGACTTAGTTGGGAGAATACATATAATTTGATCTTTGATCTTCTGTTGATAATAAAGATCAAAATCACTGAAAAAGTGATTTCAAATCAGAGTCAAAGATCACTAGTAAAAAGTGATCTAGATCAAAGATCAAAGATCATGAATTGTGATCTTAGATCGACTCTTTGATCTTTTGATCTAAGATCACTCCTAACACTGATTATATATATATATATATATATATATATATATATATATATATATATATATATATATATTATAACTTTGATGACCCTTTTGACCTTTGACTCTTGCTAACTTGGGTCTTTGAATGAGCGGCACAATATTGAATGTAGTCAAGAATGAATGCATGACTTGGTCTTGTTAGCATTTAAGCATTATCAATTAATCATCAATGAATAAAGTTTCTTTTCTCTTAATGCTACCTACAACTGTTTTATCCACTTGTGTGTGACAAACTGCTTCCAAATCATTCCTGTCTAGGTGCAACCGGCCCAAAGGGAGACAATGGCCCATCGGGAGCACCCGGCGGCCCTGGTACAGCTGGTTCGCCTGGACCATCAGGTAACCCGGGCGCATCGGGCAGTCCTGGACCCCAGGGTGCCACCGGATCGACCGGTTCCCAGGGCACCGTTGGCGCGTCCGGAGCGACAGGTTTTACAGGTGCTAGCGGATCCGCTGGAGCTACCGGTGGTACCGGTTCGAGCGGAGCTGCCGGTGGTACTGGTGCGTCAGGGGCCACCGGTGGTACTGGTGCGACCGGACCAAACGGATCTACTGGAGCGTCTGGAACTCCCGGAACTGCTGGACAGCCAGGAGCTTCGGGGGCGCTGGGTGCCACCGGCCAGACAGGGACACCCGGATCCACTGGTGCAACTGGAGCGACCGGGACGAAGGGACCTGGAGGCGCGACCGGTACAGCCGGACTGCCTGGCGGCACCGGTTCTTCGGGAGCCACTGGATTACAAGGTGAACCTTTTACTAATGTCGGTGACGTCGACTAAACTAAATGGATCCTAGATGATCCTAGCAGCTAGCGTTAAACATCCCGCTTGATGTGACCAGTGTTGGGTGAAATACCGCATACATACTGCCCCAGCTGCAATATATTCAGGTCAGGTCTTCGTCCTCCAGCTGTGTCCAGCTATCCATGACATCTCTCCAAAGTTCTCTGTCCATTGCTATTTCTTCCAAAGTCATTTGGTGTCTTCCGTCAGTTTTTCCGTTGAGATTCAGCCCTGCCATGTGCAGATCCTCTTCCAATCCATCGTCCACCCATCGTCTTTTCGGTCTTCCTTTAGATCTTCTCCCCTCTGGTTTGTAGTTGAAAATTCGTTTTGAGTTTCTTATTTCATCCATTCTGAATATATATGTCCAGTCCATTTCATTCTTGTCTTTCTGATGCTACTGTATCTAGTGGTGCAATATATTAATGACAATAATACAGAGGAAAAAGGTATAGAGCATAGTATGTGTGTATGTAATATCAGTGGCAACCGGGGCCAGGGGCAGAGAGCCTGGCCCCCAGTGTGCCCCCAGTTGGGACCTTATACTTAATGCTACATACATTAAGCAACAAATGGTTGCCCCATGATTAGAAGTTGCCCCCAGCCTCCCCACTTGCCAAATCCTAGAGCCGCCACTGTGTAATATGTATGTCTTGTATTGTTTTCCATTGATAGTACTTTACATTGCAGTCACTAGCGTTTGTTGAGTTTTCGCATCTTTGTCACATATTTTTATTGGTTGATGATTTTTGATTGATTTTCTGGTTGACTGACTTCCAGGTGCTACTGGAGCGTCAGGTTCAACCGGCGGAACCGGTGCTACTGGGTCTAGCGGTGCAACCGGTCCTTCCGGCCCATCAGGACCTGCTGGTCCATCTGGACCCCAGGGAAGTGCAGGCAGTAGTGGGGCAACTGGGGCCAGTGGGGCCACTGGACCAGCTGGTGCGCCTGGACGGACAGGGGTGCAGGGTTCCGGTGGAATTTCTGGAGCAACCGGAGCGACGGGAACAGGTGGACCGGTCGGTGCTACCGGGGCGTCTGGATCGGTTGGAAATACGGGTGCGCCTGGCTCTACAGGTGCTCCAGGCACTAGTGGTGCAACTGGATCATCGGGTGCTTCAGGTACGAACTTTGACAGTTTAAACGTTTTTTGAGACGTTTTGATGACACTGAAGTAATTCTTGTCTTTGTTTTATTTTTTGGTGTTAGCTTTTTTGATATCCAATAGCAGATTTGCTAAAAAATGTAGCTTCTATTAAACCAACTGCATCATTTGATATAAGCCTTTTGTCTCAAAGTACGAGGTTTGTTTTATCTTAATGCATATTTAGAATCAAGATAATAGTGAAAGTTAGCAAATGTAAAGTGTAAAGCGCTCTTGATCTTGGCCTGCTATGACTATAGCGCTATATAAATTGGCTCAATAACTAACTGACTAACTAAAAGTGATTACGATGTTTTGGGGAATAAGGTTTTCCTGTCAAAATTGCTGCAGATATGTTATATGTTTAAAAATAGACTTCAAGGTGTTTTTCACAGTTATAATAAATAGAATGTTTAAGTTTTAGTTTTCCACATTTTCCACTGAATTTGAAATGGTGCATAACATTTTATTTTGGGGATGCCAAAAAGAGATTTACTCTTTACAGTTAAACATAATGTAATATATGTCATGAAGCAGCAGCATAGCCAGGATTCCAGAATATGGGGGGGGGTCACATCGACATAGTGGGCCAAAAGTCTTGAAAAAAGATTGTCATCCCAAGCACTTTGAGGGTTTGTGATTTCTTACTACCCTACCCCTATTGCTCACCTGTTTTGCACAAATCTTCCAACCCGTCCCGGTCTCAATAGGGGCCGCCCCCGTGGCCATGCCAATGACAATATATGTGATTTAAAGTGACTTAGAAGGCTAGGTAAGCCTGTGTGAAAACCACTGTAGTAACTCCACATTCAAATGAAGATTAATTTTTGATTTTTGACTATGAAAATAAGTTTTAAAGCATTTATTGAAAACCTCTTTTGATCATATTAACTGTTGTGTATTGTTGTGCCTTAAAGGTCAGACTGGCCAAACAGGAAGTCCTGGGGCCACTGGACAAACAGGAGTGAATGGAGCATCTGGATCACCTGGAGCAACTGGAGTAGCCGGGGCGAGTGGACGGACAGGTCAGCCAGGTCCTGTTGGGGCTTCTGGATCTACCGGTCAGCCTGGAGCTACTGGACAACCGGGACCGAATGGATCGACAGGCATGATTTTGATTATTTCTTTGAAATGATAAGTAATACAGTAAAACTTCATTATTACATACTTAGTGGGTCTGTAATATTGAATACATTATATCCGATGTACGTTATATCCAATATCATTCAATATGGTAGTGCATCACACAGGACCGTACATTGCGGTACGTTATAACTGAGTATATGCTATCACCAAGTGTGATATAACGAAGTTCTACTGTATTTAGCAATGACCCTTAACTGGGGAATGACCATTTTACATGATTTACAGTTAAATACACGGTTAATATTCAGTCAATATTGTCAGTGTTAGAGAATTATAATTGTGATATTTATCGTCTCTTTTTACTTTTCATTAACAGGTGGTCCAGGAGTTGCAGGAGCAACAGGTGCTACTGGCCCCAACGGTGTTACAGGAGCCTCAGGTGCCACGGGAAACATTGGCAACACTGGCAACAGTGGAGCGACTGGACCAACCGGTCGGTCAGGTGCGTCGGGCTTTACTGGAAACACTGGTCAAACAGGTAGCATCGGTCAGTCTGGTGCACCAGGAGCCATTGGGGCAACTGGTCAGACCGGTCTTCCGGGAATAAACGGACCGACCGGATCAACCGGACTGGCAGGCGTCGGAGGGTTGCCCGGAGTTCCCGGTTTCACAGGATCGACTGGCAATTCTGGCGCACCTGGTGCCACCGGACCGGCAGGTACGGCAGGAAGCTCCGGAGGCACGGGATCCACGGGGGGACCGGTGCGACGGGGTCGGCCGGTGCAAGTGGACCGACGGGTCCCATAGGTCCTCGTGGAGACACGGGCCCTGTCGGGGCCCCAGGATCATCCGGAACGCCCGGATCTACCGGGCCTCAGGGCTCCACGGGCTTGTCTGGACCGAGAGGCACAACGGGGTCACCGGAGCCACGGGACCGGCGGGATCATTCGGGCAGCCTGGAGGGACCGGTGCAACCGGTAGGACGGGGTCGACCGGTAGCACCGGTCCCGCCGGGTCCCAAGGTGCGACCGGTGGCCCTGGGCCGACCGGAAGCACGGGAGCTACTGGATCGAGTGGAGCTACTGGGGTGCAGGGGACGCAGGGAGCATCTGGAGGTACCGGAGCGAGTGGTTCAACCGGTGCCACGGGAGCTATCGGCAGCACCGGATCGTCTGGACAGACCGGTTCGACTGGTGCAACTGGAACCTCTGGTGCAACAGGTATTATTATTATTATTATTATTATTATTATTATTATTATTATTATTATTATTATTATTATTATTGCACCCTGCATTTTTGGTTTTATTTCGTCTGGAAAACCGTTTTCCTCCAATTTCTTAACAAATGAAAACAACTTTCCTCCAAGGTATGTACTTGATGTAAAATTTATTATAATAATTTTTAACAAAACACAAATTTATTATTTTAAAATTTTTTTTTTTTATTTTATTTTTTATATATTATTATTATTATTATTTTTAGGGTTTTTTTTTTATTATTATTATTTTTGAGTCATTGATTATTTGTTTTTAGCTTTTAGGGTTTTTAGGGTTTGGGTTTTTACTCGTCCTATAAGAACTTTTTTATGGTGAACACATTTTTAGGGTTTTTTTTTGGTTTTTAGGATTTTATTTTTTAAGGTTTTACAGGTTTTTTTGTACCTGTTTTAAAACTTATTTTTTTATTTATTTATTTATAATTGACAACTTGCTTAGTGCAATAAGCATGATAGAAGGTCAAAAGTCAAGAGCACTTTACAGCAAAAATATGTCTCATTAGGGCTCGTCCACAAATGACGTGACGCGCCTAGGGGGAGGGGGTTGGGTCCGGACATTTGTTACGAAGTGCGACGAGGGGTATGGGGGGTTCCTTAAATGTTTTAGGTTGCAACACAAAATATTTAAGTGACGACCTTTTTTGCTTATCTTGGTATTTGAAGAGGGAAATATACAAGGATGACCTTTTTTCTTGTAACATGCTATAGATATGCAAAAATTCAGAGGAGTTTGAAATGAATTAAAGCCACATTTTCTTGTGTCCCCATCTTTAAAATGCCACAAAATGGAGACCCAAATCATATCCGTTCCATTGATTATCAATATATTCCATCTCAATTTTATTCTAAAGCGTTCAAAATGCCACAAAATGGTGAGCATATGGAAGGACTATTGTTACAGCAAGCTATAGATATGCAAAAACAGGTGGACCCTCACAACTTTTACCTGGTACTCCAGTTTGACGCCACTGTACTTAGCGAGCCTGTTAAATTTGGCACGTTATATCCGAGGTACAGTGTACGTTATATCCAATGCCATCCAATACGGTACTTTTTAACCGAGTTCACGTTACAGCTGAGTCCATTATAATGAAGTCTACTGTATAGTATATACTGGTTTATTTTATTGCATGTTGCATTTGATTTGGTATGATTTCAATCACGCTTCAATCACTGTGTGAACTCTACCATGCAAAACCTCTTGTGATTTCCAGGATCCACAGGACCGGCTGGAGGACTTGGAGCGACCGGAGCCACAGGGGGATCTGGACCGGCCGGACAACCTGGAGCACCGGGATCATCGGGTGCAACCGGATCAAGTGGAGGTACTGGGCAAACCGGATTGCCTGGTGCTACTGGAAGCAATGGACTTCCTGGAGCAACTGGTTCATCAGGACCACAAGGTCCTCAGGGCGCCGGTGGAGTTACTGGAGGAACCGGAGCCACTGGTCAGACTGGATCCATTGGTGCATCAGGTGCTACAGGTGGCACAGGTGCGTCCGGATCGCCGGGTGCGACCGGTTCTTCAGGCAGCACCGGTAGCCCTGGATCGACCGGATCTACCGGTTCCACTGGACAGACTGGAGGAACTGGATCTTCGGGAAATCCCGGGAACGTCGGTGCAACTGGACCTGCCGGTGCCAGCGGTAGTGTCGGATCGCCCGGAACTTCCGGACCGGTCGGATTCACCGGATCGACCGGACCCGCCGGTGCGACGGGTCCACCCGGAACTGGTTCTAATCCAGGTCCACCTGGAGCCACCGGCGCAACTGGATTACCCGGTGCTACTGGAATCACCGGTCTTCCTGGTTCGACCGGAAATACCGGAGCATCCGGTGCGTCTGGACCCAACGGTGCCAGTGGATCTGTGGGATCCACGGGACCGAGAGGCTCCACTGGCAGTTCGGGGGCGTCGGGACCTTCCGGAGCAACGGGACAGACAGGTGCAACGGGTCCAAGAGGGTCATCAGGTGCAACAGGTGGTTCTGGGCCATCGGGAGCAACAGGTAGCACTTCTTCTTAAAATGGTCAAAGTTATAATTTATTTTTAAGGCTTTGCTTTAATCAAATATATTCAGCAACCTTTTCACTCTCCAGGCTATTCTAATAAAGCTTTTGAATAGAATGCTTTAATTTCTAATTCCCGGGGTGGGTGGGTAGTTGTGTATACTAAATGGTCAGGCATCTTCATCTTCTCCTTTTTCCTTCATGAACTGAAGCTTGAGGTGACAGCAGGAATTTCCTTTCTCCAGCAATGTCGATCCCATGTCTTTTCGACTGCTGCTGACATCTGCAGTCTTAAAAGTCTTTTTTAAAAATCTTAGAATTTCTGTAAAATTCCGTTAAATTTGTGCACTGAGACAGTTAAAATTAAGACCAGTGTGTGTGTGTGGGGGGGGGGGATTAGACCTTTGGGAAAATTTTTTATTTGTTTAGAATAAGTTAACGACGTCGTGAAACTTACACAGTGACCCGGAAATTTTCTCTTCCTCCCATACGAATATTACGCACATATGTAGAACCTTTGTAAAGATTCCATTTTTACGTGTGTGACCGATGTATAAAATCTGAAAAAGAAATTTTGTGCAGAAAAACTATTGATACAGCACTGTGTTGCTACATTATACTCTGTCTCAACCAGTTGTCAACCCTACAGAGATAATATGAAACCATTATTATTATTATTATTATTATTATTATTATTATTATTATTATTATTATTATTATAACGTCTGTTCCTTTCGGATTATTATTATAATTATGTCTTGAAAGTTCCTCGAAGGCGCTGGCGTTAAATCTCTGGAGTGTCACTGATATTCGCTGTAGCAGAAAGGATGTTTCTCTTTCGTCTCGGATTGACGCTTAAGAAGACCGGACTTCCTTTAGGAAGCGGAGACCTTCTTCGTTGATTGGCCCCATCGTCTCCAGAGCCAGAGGGATGAAATGGTACTGCCCAGACAGTTGAAGGTATTTGGCCATTTTCTTTCGGCTGCGTTACCTGCAGCACCCGCGGTTGATGCTGTCTGATGACAGTAGGAAGCGGCGAAAGTGTCTGCGCCGTAACGTCCCAGATAACGCATTTTCCTGTCCTCCATGGGATGAGAGTGCAGCCATCCGGTCGTTTTCCGTCGGATCTTGAAAGACCTGAAGGTTCCTTTGACGACGGCGAAACCGGCCTTTATCAGCGAACACTGGCATATCGTTCAGGCGGCGTGGCGGGCGATCGACCAGGTCCAGCCGACAGGAGAGACCATGGTGCCCATCTTGTTCGACTAGAGTACCATCAGGGACAGCTGTGCGGCATGCACAGTGTCGTTCCGGGTCGTCGAGACCAGCTGGTAGCACTGATTCTTAAAAAGTCTGAGGCCACAGTTGCTGATAGGCAGTGCAAAGAGCCAGTCACCTGAGTGTTGTGATGTCACTGCGTTCAATCTAGCTCTGTCGATATGACTTGTCTGGCTTGAGAACAAGCTGGAGAATTCTTTCTCGATCAGTGGATTGTCCCATTGTGATTGCTGATGTTGCTTCTCTATGTTCGGCGTTTGCAGGCTGGTGATACTGCACCATTCTGCGGTTGCCGATGACAGACGTTCGCCTTCTTCCGACAGTGGAGTACCTTGAAGGATGGCGGACTGTAGTGACGCTGTTCCTTTCTCCGGAAGCCAGAAAGGCAGGAAGTGCCAGCGGTGACACGCGTCTTCATTCCGAATCCTCCATGTCTGATTGGAAGAAAGCCTGAATCCACTGAGAATCCGATAATGAAATGTTCAACACGGATGACAGGCATTCAAGACATGCATGTTGTCAAACTTTTCAAAGACGGATGTTGCATAAATTGTCGCTCTTAGAGTGAAGTTAACTGAAAACCAAGCGAACAACGGAGGATGATAAAGCGCCTCCTGGCTGTCCAATAGCGGCATACGTGAAAATCCTACTGAAAGATTTGAGATGATTGACTCCATGGCATTTGTCAGGGCAGCTGTTGATAATGGTGCTCCTAACAAGCATGCGTCATCCGGATTGATAAGAGTGAATAGATTCAAGGGATGTGATGTGTAGTTGTCGATTTGAGATAATTTCGCATTTTGGTGTTCAAACTTAGGTTGCTTGTATTTGCCTCATCCTTTAGAATTTCATCCTTTGCCACCACAGTGCTTGCTCCTCCAAGGCTTACGTCATCCAGATATCCGATCACTAATGGAGATTTCAGACGCATTAGCAGTTTATTTTAGTGGCAAACAGAACAAAAGGGGCCCAGTGGGTCACCTTGCTGACACCTCTTTGGGAAGTGATTGAGAATTCTCCAAATTTTAGAATTGACGGCTTGCTATAGGCCAGGTGGCAATATATAAATGTCCGGAATGTGTGAGCATACGGCTGAGAGCATAGCTGCTCGGCTTAAGCTGTTGAAGGCGTTGCTAAAATCCAGTTTTACTAGCACTTCGTCATCGTGCATCTGTTCAATGAACCGCCTCGCTGAGTGCACAGCAGCCGCGCAACCTTTTCTTGCCAACACCGAGTTGCTTTTGGCGCCCAGAAGTTGCAGAGTTGGCAAATGGCGTAAATGGACTGTTGGCACATTTAAAGCAAGCCGTGTACAATAGTACCCGATGGCTATTGGCCGGAGACCTCCTGTCTTTTTCTGGAGTGCCATGAGTGTTCCTCCAAATAGCACAGGAGACACCGGTTCTGGGCAGATGCCTCTTAAAGGAGATTGATGAAGGAAGTCAAGGACGGCAAATTGCCAGCTTCTTTGCATTTTATAAGTGATAATTATTATTATTATTATTATTATTATTATTATTATTATTATTATTATTATTATTAAACAATTTCCAATTTATATAGGCAGTAAACATGAATATACAGTAGTTCAAAATCAAAAGCGCTTTACAGTCCAAATGATTTTTGAAAAAGAATGTTTTGAGTTTCCGCAGGAACTGTTTAAGTCAATTGTGAATTTAGATGCAATGTTTTGTTTGTGCCTATTGATAATTATCCAAAGTTATATCCAACATTATTTTAAAAGCAACATAAAGTACTAAACACATTACTGACCTGTGATTGTTCCTTTGGTCTTGCTCTATGTCTTGTATGTGAATATATATATATATATATATATATATATATATATATATATATATATATTGATTCTGATGCATTTTTCTTGCCATTATTTTGATTTATGCCATTTTCTACACAACTTAAGTTTTGATGGTTTATCTGAAATAAATGGACTTGGCATACAGTTTACCTGAGTGAATGTGCTCCGGTATTTTTTAGCATGTCTCGAAGATCTTGATTATCTTGTGTGAATCGCATGTTGCCACATTGGCTGATGCCCTGGCCATTATGATAGTGGCGCTATATAAGTTGATTGATTGATTGATTGATTGAGTGAGTGAGCAAGTGAGTGAGTGATTGAGTGATTATTGATTGATTGATCAATTGATTGATTGATTGATTGATCGACAGGTCCGCAGGGAAGCACAGGTTCATCCGGTGCCACTGGATCATCAGGTACACCGGGTTCTACTGGAGCCACTGGTCAGTCAGGTGCCACGGGAAGCGCTGGAACCTCGGGTTCAACTGGAGCTACCGGCCAGTCAGGGTCGACCGGAGCAACTGGTCCGCGAGGAAATACCGGTGCATCAGGATCTTCTGGACTTCCGGGACGCACTGGATCTTCTGGAGCAACCGGTGCCACGGGAATCGGCGGCTTTACGGGATCTACCGGATCCCCTGGAGCAACCGGTTCCACTGGACAGGTGGGTGCAACAGGTGTTTCTGGTGCCACAGGAGCTTCCGGAGTTGTAGGTGCAACAGGTGCTTCTGGCACGCCAGGTAGGAGTGGAACAGGAGGTACAGCGGGGCCTACTGGAGCTCCGGGAGCCACTGGAGCCACTGGATCTTTGGGAGCTTCTGGTGCCACGGGTGCCACCGGACAAGCGGGTCAGACTGGAGGAACTGGTGCCAGTGGCCAAACTGGATCGACCGGACCGAGAGGACCTGACGGCGCTATTGGTGCTTCGGGTCAACCTGGTCAGACGGGGTCAACAGGGCAGCCCGGTGCGTCGGGACTGTCCGGAAGAACAGGTTCCACAGGTGCCACCGGTTCTGTCGGCGCCACAGGAGCCTCAGGTGCAACCGGAGGTACTGGATTCACCGGTCCAGCAGGTGCTGCTGGTTCCGGCGGCACCCAAGGACGCACCGGTGCAACAGGTGCTACCGGATCTACAGGAGGCGTTGGATCTACAGGTGGAATTGGAGCGACTGGCCCTATAGGCCCAGGTGGGACTCAAGGAGCGACAGGTGCAACGGGTCCGGTTGGCTTTTCCGGTATGCCTGGATCGCAAGGTGCCACCGGTGCGTCTGGAACCGTAGGTGCAACAGGAGTGACAGGACTGACCGGTGCAACAGGTAATACAGGAACTGTGGGAAGTACCGGTTCAACTGGAAACACCGGAGCAACAGGAGATCGTGGATTGCCAGGTGACACCGGACTGTCCGGTTCTACCGGATCTTCTGGAAATACCGGCGCTACGGGTCCTGCAGGCAGTCCCGGTCAGACGGGTGGAAGTGGTGCTCCAGGCCCAACCGGGGCTACTGGTGCCACAGGAAACTCAGGAGCTTCTGGTACACCTGGAAGAACAGGTGCATCTGGTTCCTCCGGTGCGCCTGGTTCCATTGGAACGCCCGGACCTGCTGGAGTTTCGGGATCTTCTGGAGCAACCGGAAGTCCTGGAAGTACAGGTGCTTCTGGAGCCACTGGAAATACTGGAAATTCCGGCGTCAGTGGAGCGCCGGGTTCTGCCGGAGCTTCTGGATCGCCTGGTCCGCCGGGAGCAACCGGATTGCCAGGACCTGCAGGAGGCAGCGGTGGAGTGGGAGACACCGGTGCCTCCGGAGCATTTGGGGCAACCGGATCAACAGGTGCAACAGGTTTGCTAGGTGCAAGTGGTGCGACAGGATCGACTGGTTCGACGGGTGCCACTGGTGGCCCCGGAGCTACGGGTGCTTCGGGCGGTACTGGATCTTCCGGTGGTACTGGATCCTCTGGAGCGACGGGACCCGCTGGTCCACGCGGTGTCACTGGTGGCACCGGTTCGACCGGTGCCACGGGCCTTTCGGGTGCTACTGGTGCCACCGGTTTGATCGGAGCGTCGGGGCAGCCAGGATCGACTGGATTTTCCGGTATGGCGGGCAACACAGGACAGTCTGGCCCAGCGGGAGCTACTGGTCTGCCCGGAGCTTCGGGTCCCCAAGGTAACGCAGGTGCTTCGGGTGCGCAAGGGCCAAAGGGACCGCAGGGCTCACTCGGTTCTCCGGGAGCGACTGGCCCTCAGGGACCTGCCGGTCCTATTGGTCCATCCGGCCCAGGTGGCTCTTTGGGGATGACAGGGGCGTCTGGAGCCACGGGAGCACCAGGGGCGTCGGGAAGTCCTGGCCCGACTGGTTCTACCGGTTCGCCGGGAGTAACGGGACCGCGTGGGCCTACAGGAGCCGCTGGTGGTACTGGTTTCACCGGCAGTCCTGGTACTGCCGGGTCGTCTGGCGCTACCGGAGCGTCTGGAAGAACCGGAGCCACGGGAAGCTCTGGAGTCATTGGTGCAACGGGGAGCTCTGGTCCAATAGGAATGCCCGGTTAGTCAACGTTTGCCTGTTAACTTATCTATACAATAGAAAGATTAATATTATTGATTTAATTAGACAATGTTAAGCATTTCTCACATTTGATCCCATGACTTTTCTCTGCTGTAATAATAATAATAAAATAATAATAATAATAATAATAATAATAATAATAATAATAATAATAATAATAATATTATTATTATTATATTAATATTATTATCATATTATCTTCAATTCATTGATTATCTTCCGATTATTATTCATCATCATCATCACTCTCTACTGATCTCTGGAATGACCTGGATCTTTTGCGGATTGATTTTGAAGTACCATATTGATACCTTGGTATTAGAACTGGTGCTAATAATAATTATTATTATTATATATTATTGTTGTATATATAATAATAATAATAATAATAATATAATCAATTTATTATTATTTTATTATTATTATCAGTTCAGAACTTTTTTAGCTTGCAGATTTTCCGTGTTTGTTGTCACATTTTTTAATATTTTTGAGTCGAAAATTCCAAGTGCAGATTTCCTTGCCCTCTGCACCCCCACTTCGAATTTTATATAGCATTTTATTATTATTATTATTATTATTATTATTATTATTAGCTACCATAATTTTTATTATTATTATCGTTGTTGTCATTGTTTTAATTTTACCATTCATGAATTTGTATAGCATTTTCGAAAGCTGGTAGCCTACTGTATTAACTACCTATTCCTACGTGCTTAATTTGCCATTCATGTAGCTATAGCCGAAGTTTAATTGTCAACCAAAATAATAATAATTAATTAATAATAATGTGATTTTCCAGTGTTTTAGGAGGCTAAATTAGCCTCTGTGAAAACCATTGTAATAATTACTCTCATTTAATAACTCGGTTTAACCCAGCATACTTTGAATGCAGATGGTAACATCAGTGGTTTTCACACAGGCTTACTTAGCCTCCTAAACCACTTAAAATCACATTATTTTACTTAACCCGGTATATAAGTTATTTAACACACTTTAAGAAGTGATTTAATGGTTTTGGTGCATGATACATTCTGCAGTACAGTACTAAGTTGACAATATCATGGACTATAATAATGTTCCCGGGAGACATATTTTAATTAACTGGATGCATCTAAGTGTGGATTTTATTATTGCTTTAGTGTTGGCATGAGATAATCATAGCTTTCGGTGTGAGAATTTATAATTTATGAAAATCAGTCTTTGGACCCCCTCCTTGTGAACTATGTCAACTTCTTAATCACTTTATCAGCACTAAAGACCCTTTGTGAACAAGCTATTAAGAACATTATACGTGTTTCACGTGACAGTTTTCCCTCTTTCCTCGCTTATTTTAGCTTTACTAGGTTAAGGTTAGAGTTAGGGTGCTACACATTAAAGGCATAATGAATAGTATATATGTATATGTATATGTATATGTGTGTATATGTATATATATATATATATATATATATATATGTATACATATGTATATATATATGTATATATACATACATACATACATACATAAATATATATATATATATATATATATATTATATTCACATTTGGTTCACATTCACATGGTTCACATTTGCCAAATTTATGAACGAATATACAGTATATCATTTTTTGGCTGACAGTTTAGTATTCCATGTTGATGCATTAGTGCATTATTTTGATGTGTAAACAAATATGGAATACTTATTGATTTAACATAAAACCCATTTTTTTAATGCCGACAGGTGCTAGTGGTCCGGTTGGAGCAACAGGACAAACAGGTGCTCAAGGTAGCACAGGCTTGAGAGGTCCAACAGGTGCAACTGGATCGTCTGGTTCCACGGGCGGCACAGGAATGCAGGGAGCGACTGGCTCCACGGGGCTTATTGGCGCCACTGGAATGACAGGAGCCTCGGGCAGAACGGGGTCAACCGGATCCAGTGGTAGACCAGGCGCCACCGGCGGAACAGGGGCTTCTGGAAGGACTGGAGCAGCCGGTGCCACGGGTGTAACCGGATCAACAGGCAGTCGAGGCCTGCCCGGCGGATCTGGAGGCACAGGACTGGCAGGCGCCACGGGTGCCACGGGGAGCTCTGGCACTACCGGTGCCACCGGTGGAATCGGACCGACTGGTAGCACCGGAAGTTCGGGCAGCAGCGGTGCCCCGGGTGCTGGTGGAATGGCGGGCGCGACGGGGCAGCCAGGTGCCTCCGGTCCTGCAGGCTGGACTGGTGCTTCGGGCAGCTCTGGGGCATCGGGAGCAACTGGAGCTACCGGGGCTTCGGGAAGAACCGGTGCCGGTGGTAATACTGGAGCATCAGGACCCGATGGAATAACCGGATCTTCGGGCGCCACCGGTGCCTCGGGATCTTCCGGTGCCACTGGAGCAACAGGTCCGCAGGGTTTCAACGGTGCTCCTGGACCTACGGGTGGCACCGGTGCTAGCGGTCCTGCTGGCGGTCCGGGCGCTACCGGAGCGAGCGGCGGTCCGGGAGCTACCGGGGGTCCGGGCGCCGGCGGTGCGACTGGGAATACCGGAGCGACAGGTTTTCCCGGAGCGTCGGGATCTTCGGGTGTGAGTGGAGTTACTGGCGTTACAGGTGCCACTGGATTTCCCGGATCTGCGGGAGCGCCGGGGAGAACTGGAGCGACCGGAGCGACCGGAAACAAGGGATCTACAGGCACGACTGGCCAGACCGGCCCCACTGGAAGTCTCGGAGCAACGGGTCCTGCTGGACCACCAGGCACTTCGGGTTCGGGTGGATTTACAGGTCCCATGGGGCCCACAGGTGCCCCTGGAGGAACAGGATCCCTTGGTGCCACTGGTGCGCCTGGTCCGTCTGGAGTAGCAGGAAATCCTGGATCCTCTGGAGCGTCAGGAGCAACTGGTGCAAGTGGAAGTTCTGGAGCAACTGGTGCGTCAGGTGCGCGAGGTAATACAGGTGCAACTGGATCAACGGGTCTTCCTGGAGCGTCAGGCAATTCAGGTACGCTGTTATTATGTTCTTTTGGTGTTGATGTTCATTTAAAGTTTTCATAATCATTTTTAAAATCAAAATTACCGGTATATCTGTGATGTAATGAGAAAGACTATCGATTTCTATCGATTACCTCTTCTCACTTTATGAAACCTTAATAAAATTTGCAACTTTAATTCTGTACTGTATTTTAGTAAATAAGTGTTCTCTCTCTCTATTGTATTGTATTATTTTTATGTATCTTTGGGGTCGTCCATAAATTACGTCACGCGGTTAGGGAGGGAGGGTGTCCGGCCATTTGTGACGAAGTGTGACGACAGGGAGGGGTTCCGTAAATGTGACGTCACGCTAAAAAAATAGGTCATGACCTTTAAAATTTAGGTCATGACCTTTGATATTTTTTGCTTGTCAGGGATTTGTAGAGGAAAAAATACAATTATGACCTTTTTTGCTTCTCAGGGTTTTTTGAGATGAAAAAATACCAGGATGACCTTTTTCTGCTTGTCAAGACTTTTCTGAAGACGAAAATGGGGGCGGCCCGTTGTGACGTCATATTGTAGGTGGTCCGACGTTTTGTGACTTTGCATTACGTAGAGGGGAAGAGGTCAAAAAAGTTCCAAATTCACGTGACGTAATTTATGGACGACCCCTTTTCTGAAAATTTTGTGTTGTATTAATATGCACTGATTTGGAAATAGTGAACTGTTATTGGATTGGATTATTGGACTTTGATGATGAAATTTCACTGATGTATTCTTTAATGTGATTTGTCACTCGGAGAATATCAATCAAAAGACTTATATGGCGCCATATACTAATTTTTTGTCAATCAAATGACACTTATTTGCAGTTTGTCACCTAAGACGATCATTGTGGAAGTCGGCAAGTGTCTTCTGACTTAGCAGAGTAGATTTTTGTACTTAGTTGTCTGTTCTCTGCTCTGTAATGTAATGTAATGTAATGAGCTATTTATATTGCACCTAATCAATCAATGTTAGCAAGCGCATTACAATTAAGCAGACTTATTGGAGTACATGTGCTGATTTCAGGTGCAACTGGCCAGACTGGTGCATCGGGATCTTCGGGGCCTCAGGGCGCAAGCGGAGCTACTGGGGCCACGGGAGGTACTGGTCCAACTGGAGCAACCGGATTTTCCGGATTACCCGGAGCATCCGGTCAGCCAGGAGCTTCGGGATTCCAAGGATCGACTGGAGGTTCGGGGACGGTTGGTGCAACTGGTTCAAGTGGTTCTTCGGGAGCATCAGGGGCACCAGGACCGCAGGGACCTAAGGGAGATACTGGTTCTACCGGTGGAACTGGTTCAACAGGACCAACTGGCAGCCAAGGGCCTCAGGGTCAGGCGGGTTCATCCGGACAGACTGGAAGTCCTGGAGCCGCAGGTAGTACAGGATCTACAGGAAATACCGGAGCCCCCGGCGGAACCGGATTATCTGGAAGCACAGGTAATACTGGATCGAGTGGTGCTTCTGGCAGTACTGGTGCTACAGGACCGGCTGGCCGTACTGGGGCTGCGGGCGGTACCGGTAATACTGGAGCTACAGGATCGTCTGGTTCTCGGGGTCAAACCGGATCGACTGGCGCAGTTGGAGCCACAGGAAATACAGGTAACAACGGATTACCTGGACCAAACGGTCCCATTGGTCCGACCGGAAGTACGGGACAGATCGGACCTCCTGGTCCAACTGGTTCTATCGGCGTGTCCGGTTCGACAGGGTCTACCGGTTTGTTAGGAGCCACTGGTCCTTCCGGTTTTACCGGATCAACGGGACTTATCGGTGATCCTGGAGTATCCGGTGACACCGGTGCAAGTGGACTTCCTGGCGTCAGAGGTTCGACCGGTCAAGTCGGTGCTTCTGGCGGTAGGGGCAACACCGGATCCACCGGTGCCACCGGCGCACCTGGACAGCCTGGTACTGGTGGAGGAACTGGAGGAAGTGGACCTCCCGGGCCCACTGGTGCAACGGGACCGGCGGGGCAGACTGGTTCGAGCGGCCCCGCTGGCAGGACAGGAGCATCGGGAACCCCAGGACCTACTGGACCCAAAGGACCGACTGGTGCAACCGGGTCAAGCGGAACTCCAGGATCCACGGGTGTGGTCGGTCCAACTGGAGGAACTGGACTTCCTGGTGGGACCGGGTTTACTGGATCGTCTGGCGTTCCTGGAAGTCCGGGTTCCGCCGGTCCTTCTGGTGACACCGGATCGTCCGGACTCACAGGATCTTCTGGAGCTACAGGTCAGACAGGACAGCCTGGATTGTTCGGTGCCACCGGTGCGACCGGACCAACGGGCGCCTCCGGTTTAAATGGTTCGCCAGGTCCTGCGGGACCTACGGGAGCTTCAGGCTTAACGGGAAGCACTGGCGACACGGGAGGCCCCGGCTCTACCGGGGCCCCAGGAGCCACTGGGGATACGGGCGTGACTGGCAACGCTGGGCCCACCGGGGCCACCGGAGCAACTGGTCAACCGGGTAACAACGGAAATCCCGGTCGGCAAGGACCCACCGGAGCGTCCGGTGCAACTGGGTCGACTGGAAATACAGGACCCACTGGGAGTACTGGAAACACTGGTGTTACCGGTGCCACCGGTCCCACCGGATCCACTGGTTTTACGGGTGCAACCGGGAGTACTGGGCCGTCTGGACCTAGTGGAGCCACGGGGCAGTCTGGAGCTCAGGGTGCTGCTGGAGTTTCCGGCAAGTCAATTTTCATTACTTATTATGCCACATCTGATCTTTTGAGGTGCAGAAAAATGGCTGGAAAAGTGGTTTGCTGTTGAAGTGCTGTATTTTAATACTCCAATTATAAATTATAATTATTCTCCACGTATAGATTTCGGTTTATGAACTAAGAACAGAATGAAGCGATACACTAAAAATTGTCAGAGATATTTTTACACCCCCCTAACACCCCCAACACTCTCCCCAACCAATTTGAGACTGACACCCCAACACCCCCAATTTCAGCTGTGGCATGACCTATTTTCTTTTTTTGGCAGGGGACCCTAGAATTTGCCAACACCCCCCAAATTGATTATCCTAGAAATAACCCTGATCCCAGATCACCTATAAAGACTGTGGCTTGTAAAATCTAATGTTATTCTGATGAAATGTTCTAATAGTAGTAGTAGTAGTAGTAGTAGTAGTAGTAGTAGTAGTAGTAGTAGTAGTAGTAGTAGTAGTAGTAGTAGTAGTAGTAGTAGTAGTAGTAGTAGTAGTAGTAGTAGTAATAATAATAATAACAGGGTTTAGTGTGGTTCATTTTGGCCTGATCTGTGTGAGAACCACCAGTGTTTATTCTAGCCACCTTGACATTGGGGGGATTTTGAAATGTTTGAGGACAAGGTCTGAGTCTGCACACTTTTGAAGGGGAAATTTCCGCCACCCCCCAACCAACATATAAAAAATTTTGGGGGCAATTTTAAAACTTGGGGATTTTAAAAACTGGGGTTCCCTCAGAGAAGGCCTAGAATAAACACTGGAGAACCACTATTGGAAGGGTTTTATCATTCGACTGTGGTGTGAATCTTGCTGTTCTTTTGAAACATTACTTTATAGTTATTAACTTACAAGTACAGTACCATCTTGATAAGTACAGTACCACCCTGATAACAGGAACTTGTATAGCATGAACTCTTAATCGATTAGCATTTGGATAACTTGGATCCTTGGTTAACATTTATTCGCATTTGGACCGGTCAAGCCTCAATAAATGTGCCTTCAGACTCGAATGACTTGTGCTCTTTGTTAACATGAATGCTTTTTCCAGTCCACAAAGTATCTTTTAGCAAAGGTTTTACTGTACAGGCTGCTAATGCCACTGCCATTTGGCAGATATATTTGCAATGCCATCTAGGCGTCAGCACGCGATGAATTCTTGATTATAACTTTCGTCGCCAATGCCACTGCTGACTTCATACGCATGGTCTGGTTTACATCGGGTCAATTCTGAATGTGATGGGGCCAGTGGCGGTTCCAGGATTTCTTGGTGGGGGTGTTGAATGAATTAATAGAAAGTTGGTGGGGGAGGATGAAAATAGAAGGAACAAAATCAATCAACTTTGCCAAAAAAGGCTGGAAAAAAGGGAATTTTATCCCTCATTTTACAGCACGTTTACCAAAAAATAGGCTGGCAAGCAAAAAAGGTCATCCCCGGTTAGATATACTAGACTTTTATCCCAAAAAATGGGTTTCACCAGCAAAAAAGTCCGGAAAGTCCGGTAGAGGATGCATCCCCACCAGGGTGCGATTTGTGACCTGGAGCAGTGGGGGGAATATGTCGAGCTTGGGGTGATGTAGTTGTTGGGGAAGTGTAGCAGTGGAGGGATGTAGCAGCAGGGGGGATGCAGTTGGGCAGTGGGGGAATCCCCTTCCACCTACAAATCGCGCCCTGATCCCCACTCATCCCCACGTGGAACCGCCAATGGATGGGGCCTAGCTATTGCAATTTTCTACTGGTATTTGTTATACGATGCGACTATAAATTTCTATTATTATTATTATTATTAGTATAGTAGTAGTAGTAGTAGTAGTAGTAGTAGTAGTAGTAGTAGTAGTAGTAGTAGTAGTAGTAGTATCTACGACAATTTATATAGTGCAGTAACATAACTGGAGCTAAAGTCAAGAGCGCTTTACAAAGGAGTCACTTATAAGAGATGTTAAATAAGTGTGTTTTTAGGAGCTTCTCATTAATAACATCTGTTATGACCGTTTGCTCGTTTATAGGCTCTACTGGAAGCTCGGGTGATACAGGTTCCACTGGTCAGTCCGGTCAATCAGGGGCTACTGGACCTGTTGGAGCTACAGGACCTACAGGAGCATCTGGACAGACTGGTGCAACCGGACCAACTGGTGCTCAGGGAAATACTGGAGCTACCGGAGCATCAGGTGGAAGTGGAGCGAGAGGTGAGACTGGAGCATCCGGAGCATCTGGTCTTACAGGTGGCACGGGACAGACAGGCGATACCGGAGCACCAGGTTTCACCGGTGCACTGGGTGCCACCGGGAGTACTGGGTCTGTTGGCCAGACGGGTTCTACGGGGAGCAGTGGATCCCTCGGTGCGACCGGACCGATGGGTGCAACCGGTTCTTCTGGATCGACCGGACCTCCCGGGTCCGTCGGATCCACCGGAAATACCGGAATCACAGGTGCCACCGGGCTTGCCGGGCACTACCGGATCTACAGGTCCGACCGGAGCAACCGGTTCGTCCGGTGTTGTCGGAAATACCGGATCTACGGGAACCACCGGTTGGACCGGGCGACTGGTCCGGCGGGCGCAATCGGCGGCACAGGACTTACAGGAGCCACTGGGTTTACGGGAAGCCAGGGATTCACTGGTGTCGCCGGTGACACTGGGATACAGGACCCACGGGCTCGTTTGGACCGACCGGCCCTCCTGGCGCCACCGGAGCGTCTGGAGCTACCGGAAATGCTGGACCGCCTGGCCAGCAGGGATCTACTGGGTCGAGAGGCGCCACGGGCCCCGGTGGAACGGGGGGCAGTACAGGACCGTCTGGAAAGACGGGAGGTACCGGTAGCACTGGAAGCATTGGTGCTACGGGGGTTGGTGGTACTACTGGTGCCAGAGGTCCAACTGGATCATCCGGCGCGGTGGGAGATACGGGGCCAATAGGGGCTCAAGGTCCCGCTGGAGTTGCAACTGGCTTATTTGGAGATCAAGCAGGTGAGTGGCATGTATGAATGATACTATTCATTATACTGGTACTGTGTATGTGGTCTTTACAGTACCGGTACCTACGTAAAACCGGCGTTTTAGAATAGCTGCTATAAGTTGATGCAAAGCTAGGTAAGTTTATCCGATATTTAATTCATCATGTCCTCTGCCCAATTTGTCTTGCAATTAACAGAGGTTATAATTAGTATTTATTATTATTATTATTATTATTATTATTATTATTATTATTATTATTATTATTATTATTATTATTATTATTAGAGATGTAGAGTGGAACTCTGTTGTAACGGACCCAGCTGTTATAGCATACATGTATACTATTACTCGGTTATAATGTACCGCAGTGTATGGGATTTATGTGATGCCTTATCAAATCGGATGTCATTGGATATAGCATACCTCTGATATGGCATACTGAATTTTGTAGACATGCTAGTATGTTATAACATTAGAATTGTTTGCTTTTAGCAAGGAGTGACGTTAGTGTTATTATTATTATTATTATTATTATTATTATGGAAGTAATTGTGGACGAATTTTTGTTGACTGCAGTTAATGATGCAATTGAATGGTTGAATCAAATTTTTATTCCCACTTGTAGATTAGGGGCCATCCACAAATGACGTAACGCACTTAGGGGGAGGCGGACATTTGTTGCGAAGTGTGATGAGGGGGGAGGTTCCGGAAATGTGGCGTAACACAATAAAAGGAAATTAAGGTGACGACCTTTTTTTCCTTGTCAGGGTATTTTGGGAGCTTGGTAAGGGGAAATGATGATCTATTTTTTTGCTTGTCAAGACTTTTCTGAAGACGCAAAGGGCGTCGGCCCGTTGTTACGTCATATTTTAGGGGGGGGGTCTGACTTTTTGTTACGTCGCGTTACGAAGGGGGGGTGGGGTGTCAAAAAGGTGCCAAAATCGCGTTACGTCATTTATGGACGACCCCTTAGCGAGTTTTCAGAGATCAGGATTCTGAGTAGTCTTGTCTGTTACTTGCTGCTTGCAGCGATTACCAGCCAGTGTCAGGCCTTGAACTGCGACCAGTCCTGTGACGTCGCCGTCGTGACGCTGATGAATGGCACCACCATGCGTCAACCATACTGCATCTGTCAGGTGTCATTCATGAAGGTTCGAGTGACGGAAGGACTGAAATGCAACAGTAAGTTTCTTTCGTTTGTCTCTGCTGTGTGTGTGCACTCCACGGCTGTACGTTAGAACCTTGTTATCGAGAGACTCGGTCGTAGCGCATACTTGGCCTTAACGTACCGCAACGTATGGTTCCATGGGATGCGGTACCGTATTATTAGACGGTATTGGATACGACGTCCTTTGGATATTACCATGGGCGTCCACAGAAATTTTTCCGGGGCTGCTAAACAGGATCTTGTGATGAAAGAAATGAAAAAATTTTCTAGGGGGGTCCAAAACAGGGTAATGTGATAGAAGAAACAAACTGTACTGTACAGGTCTGTCAAATTCTATTGGACTAATTATAAATTATTGTTTAACGCTACAAGAAAGTTCATCGGATTCTTATATAAATTCATATTTTAGCTCAGTACTAGAAGTTACTTTCTTAGTAATTTTACTTTTTTCATAACTTCACAATTTTTCCAAGTGGTGCAATGTGATTTTAATATGTATTATGCGTGCGGTTAGATATTTAGTTATTTGTGCCTTTTTTCTGTGTCCATTATGACCAGCATTTGCAATCTTCAACCTGCTGTGCTTTATAATGTACTGAAACGTAACAGAATATTTGTATTATTATTATTATTATTATTATTATTATTATTATTATTATTATTGTTGTTGTTGTTGTTGTTGTTGTTGTTATTATTATTATTATTATTCGATTTGTGAAGCGCCGTAACATGGCCATCGGCCAAAACCAAAAGCGCTGTACAGTCAACAGTCAACTATACGATATGGTGTACAAATGCGTTTTTAGCTCTTTAGCAAACGTATAGTATATATAGTATAGTACCACTTATAATTATTGACATTGTAATGTGCTCGTTAACATTAATTGATCAGGCGCAATATACTGTAAATAGCTAATTGCATTACATTACATTCTGAAGAACTGAAGCTCCAATCATGTGTTTACTCTTCAATGTAATGTAATGTGGAATGTTATGTAATGTGGAATTTCTATAGCGCCTTTTCTGTTTCTACTCAGAGGCGCTCCTGGCAATGGACTGAGCTCTTATTGGTCAATGATGTTGTTTCATTGTAGCTCTTAACGAGTGCAACTACAACAACGGGGGATGCGAACACAACTGCACAGACCGGAGCAACGGGTACCAGTGCAGTTGTCGCGCTGGATATCTCCTATCGCCGAACAATCACAATTGCGACGTCAACCGTAGGTTTTTTTTTATCTCTGTGATTTAGACCAGCGGTTCTTGAACTTTTTAGGGTTTCTTGCGTGGTGGTCTTTTAGAAATCTGTGTGATTGGACCTTATAAAATTTGGATTTGAAATTAGCAGTAATTAACACATGGGCTACTTGTTTTGACAATCATTAATTATTTAATCAGAAAATTGAAAATAATCTTAGTCAGTCATCAAATTTAGATTCAAATGGAACCAGCACTTTTTGACAGGGGCATAGTGACGGGGGGTATATCAGTATATATAGCCCCCAAATCAGACTACCTTAACATTTTCAATGTGTTTTTTTAAAGATTTTCAAAGATTTTTAAGATGTATACCCTCCAAAATCACATTATACCCCCACAAATCAAATTCCTGGCTATGCCCCTGCTTTTAGAGCCATCAGTGTGTTTTGCTAAGGTGTTGGTGAGATATCTTGAGAAAATAATCCCTTTACAGTCCCCTGAAACAGCTTGGGGGTCCCCTATGGGATCGTGGACCCCAGTTTGAGAACCACTGTTTTAGACCTTTTCGGATTTCACCCTCCTTGCTTTTGTGATGTGCGAATAAAGGTTTCTAGCTGAGGGAAGAGGAAGCAACATTTTGAAATTGTTGGTTCTAGTATTGACTCCAGTTTTTTGTAAATGCAGTGTTGCAATATGATATACTTCACTTATAAATAAACTCATGTTTAAAAGGCATTGATTTTAGTGATGTTTAGAAAAATGTCATTAAGTTCATCATATGTAAGTGAAAGAACTTTTTATAACACATTAACAGACTGACTTGAGTGGGTGTAGAATTTAATTATATTAATGTTTATATGATTTTAATAATAAAAATAATAATAATAATAATAAATAATAATAATAATAATAATAATAATAATAATAATAATAATAATAATAATAATAATAATAATAATGCACTTCTATAGCACCATTTCTAATACTCAAGGGTATCAATCGATGGTACTTCAAATCCATCCGCAAAACACCAGGTCATTCCAGAGATCAGTCAGATCAATATAAGAGATAAGAAATATTATTAATGACACGGGAAAAGTGTAATGTGTAATGTAATAAGATTTAACCTATCTATTTGCTGCTGGAAAAAAATAACAGTAGTCACCACCCTTAGATGTAAAAGTTGTGCTTATATTTCAAGATTTTTACTCATGCTTTACAGCATCGTACGCAGTCGGCAGCAACTCCTCTGGCAACTGTACTTATATGAACGGTGGATGTCAGTACATCTGTGTCAACGGTACCAACGGAAATCCTGACTACTGTCGGTGTCCTGCCGGGCTTCAGTTGTCGTCAAATGCACTTGACTGTTATGGTGAGTTGTGGGTTAAGAATCCAATCCATTTACACGCTGGCACTGCATTTATACGATGATGACTGTACACATGAAGGAGATGAACTGTAGAAATTTGTCTGTCTGTCTGTCTTGTTTTGTCTCTATTGCATTCTACAAGGCTAAAACTCTTTGAATCGATGTTTTTCTGCAGATATTGACGAATGTGCCAACACCACAATCTGTCCATCGAACACGCTGTGTATGAACTCCTATGGTGGCTACCTTTGCGTGGTTTTGACTTTCAGCGCTACTGGTGAGTAATTGTCATCAGCTCATCATCTTCATTATCATCGTCATCATCATCATCATCATCATCATCATCATCATCATCATCATTCATTCATAACCCATTAGCGATTAAGTGATTCTAAGTTTGAATGTTTGAAGGTTTCTTTTATAAAGCGTTGATTTGTTGATCTCCAGCCAACATTATCTTCAGCTGTCTCTCCCAGTTAGCAATATTACCGATGTTTTCATGTTCTGGAGATAAAGAAGGTAAATGTAGTCCCATACTCGAACGAGCTTAGGGTCCAGTGCTAATCTCCGTATAATAGGCAAGCAGCAATGCAGGTGGCTTACGCCATTAATCTAGAATAGGTTGCCATTGCTTTCTCTAGACCTGAGTTTTACCTTCACAGCTTAGCACTGGTGCCACTTTATCAACGCCTAAGCAATGAATGGCTTGATTGGCGGCCGGCACCACGGTTAGATCCCGGGATGGTCGCCCATCCAAATACTAACCATGTCGACGTTGCTTAACTTCGGTGTTCCAACGCGAACCAGTTCTGAACATATTTGCTTAATATTTATATTATTTTGATGCTGAAACGTGAACGATTGACGCATATTTTGTTGAAATTGAATCGCATGTTCAGATCCTGGGCAGAGTCAACTGGTGGACTCCCAGAACGTCGACAGCGCCCTCGTCAAAATGGCGAGCATGGACAACAGCATCGACACGGCGTCCGAGTCTACAAACCGGCTTTCCGTCTCCTACTACGCTCTCATAGTGTGGGTCGTCATCGTGACCGCTTGTCTGGTGGCGGTTGTCATAGTGACGTATCGCCACTGGAAACAGCGACGCCGGCAGTCGTCACTTGGCGGCGACACGTTTCCGCCGGACAAGTCAGAAGCCGACAGCGTGTCGGTCGGCCGGGGTTCCGTAAACGGCGGGTTTGACGATGCGCCGGAAATTGTCGCCGAATCGACAAGTTCTTCTCCTGCCGATGGTATTACGCTCGAGATAAGACAATGATTTTCAAGTTTGTTAGTTAACCTCTTGTCGCGAGTAAAGACTTTCACTTTCGATTGTGTAATAAAAAGGTGCGCTTACGAGGTAAAACGAGGTTTTTCAATGTATCGAGTTGCCGTGCGACAACGAAAGTGTTAGCATTAACGTTCTAACGGTGTTAACATTACTACGATGTTAAGCGCTGGACGAGTGTGTGTGATCGTGTTTTGTACACAGTACTGATGGCGTGTGTTGAAGTAACTACTGACATGTGACATTATCTGCGGTATCTAACATTTTGAGTTGCATAGAAAATGAAGTTGATAACATTATTAATCTTGTGCCTTGATATGCAACCTCATTCTTCATTCAGTCTTTCAACAGTTTTAAAGTCATGCTTAGGGAACTAACTGATGCTCACTAAACATTCATTTGAGTGCAAAGTGCCTCTGCTGTTAGCTATGATTGCTCTGTCAGTAATAATATTATAAACATATGTTCTGCAAATATTTTTTCCCTGCATCATTGAGCTGTATTAGAACTTAGAAGCGATTAATTTTTGATGTTGAACATGTTGAAAATAGCTTAACTAGAAGGAAAGCTTTTGTGCTGCATCTTGGCTATGTTTTGTTGCGTTGAATAGTTCAATCGACGTTTATTAAATATAAGTAATAGGTCGTGGATTTATGTAATTTAAAACCTGTGTAATCACATTTTTGTTTATTTACTCAATTACTCAATTACCCTTTATGAATAAAGGCTTCATTAAACCAGTTGGTTTATTAACAAAAGGCAGTTGACTTCTTTAATGTACACCAGATAAATATTGTGTGTGTAATGTAAAGTAGTAATTGTATATTGCATTTATACTGGTTTTCACACAGGCTAACTTAGCCTTCTAAACCACTTGAATATCACGCTACGGCCTATTCAGGGTGCGATTTGTGACCTGGAGCAGTGGGGGGATATGTCGAGCTTGGAGGGGATGTAGTTGTTGGGGAAGTGTAGCAGTGGGGGGACATAGTGGTGGGGGATGTAGCAGTTGATGATGCAGTTGGGTAGTGGGGATCCCCCTTCCCCATACAAATGGCGCCCTGGTCCTATTATTAATTATCGGATTTCACAGTCCGCTATTTTGCCTATTTCGTCCTGTGAAAAAATTGAGGCAACACCGGACATGCCTGTGTCCAGTATTTTCTTGCAAGCTACAGCAAACAAGTCACTCCCAGCATAGTACAATGCAACATTTTGGCTATAATTCTCCTATAAATAGTATCATATGTTTGGGAAACTCCAATCCTAAATTGTATTATTAAGCAGTTTAAAACAGGGTTTCTCAGACACAGTGTTGGAGTTGTGAAATTTGAGCGGGGGAGGGGTGTGTTGAGGACTGAAATTCAATGAATGACAGAAACTGCATGTACCCGATATGCAGTGGCGGCTCCAGGATTTGGCAAGTGGCGGGGGGCGTTGGGGTGGCAACTTCTAACCATGGGGGCCCAACCATTTGTTGTTAGGTATGTAGTATTAAGTATAGGTCCATGTAGTATGCCAAAATTTCCGGGGGCGAATTTGAAATTACCAGGGAAAATGGGCAATTTTACCTCTGGCACCCTATCTATGGAATGACCTCTGACTGATCTCTGGAATGACCTGGATCTTTTGCGGATGGATTTTGAAGCGCCATCGATGATACCCTTGGGTATTACAACTGGTGCTATAGAAGTGCATACTTATTATTATTATCAACTGATGCCAAGGCCGTTACAAATATGGCGCTATGGAAGGTGCACTGATAATAATAGGCACTAAGTATTATCGGACAGGATTTTGAAGTGTCTTATACCGGGGATTTCAATGCTTTTAATGTTTTCTTAAAGACAATGGAAAAATAATGACTCGTGAAGATTAGTAATGAACTTATATATATGAACCGGAAGTTTATAAATTTGTTGATAAACACTGGATACCCTCATATATATATATATATATATATATATATATATATATATATATATATATATATATATATATATATATATATATAGATAGATAGACTAAGGTTCACTCATCGCAGTAAAATAAAACGATGCGTGTCATTGGACTGTTGCTCACTCGTGATGCAACACAGGCATCAAAATTAAATAGACTGTTCTGAAGTCTATACGATTGCATATGTGAGTCTCAGATTAGGACCAACTTTGCTACCATTTTGTGCTCTGAGTCAAATGAAAGTTCATCGCAACTTAAAAAATGAATTGTACGGCTAAATTTTTAAAGCCATGAGTTGGTTAGCAAACTGCATTTCACCATGACTGGATAAGCCCTGGTCGTCTATATCTGTCTAGTTGAATATAAGTCTCAGTTGCACAACCAAAATTTTGCTTCTATTAATAGACGTCAATGGAATTTTCTGACGACTGTTTCCTTATACTAGCTAAATCGCATTGGATTGAATAACTTATTCTTATGTCAACATTTAGCACCATTAATTACTAGCAGCCCTGTGTTTTATTATATATTAGATTTATGTCATTTGATCTGTTTGAAGACAAAAACATTTAACACTTTTAAACGATAAATGTAGATGACGTAAGGTGTAAACTCCAAATTGTTATCCGACAACACGCCAAAGCGATCTACCAAAAACTAGTTGGTCAGGTGCTAATCCAGTGCCTACAACTGTTAAATCCTATAATCTCATCGAGTGATGTCCAAGACCAAGGGTATTAAAAATTAAAATGGTGCTATGATTGTGCATAATTATATAATATATATGCTGTCTGTACCTAATGCGATTGTTCCTTCCATCTCTCCGTTGTCTATTTAAGGCTTACAATGGCTGTGTTAACTAGTCAATAGTCATTGATTCATTGAATCCGCAGTGTTGTTTGGTGATAGGAGTATCTAAGGTTTGTTGT
The DNA here is from genome assembly GCA_018105865.1 of Metaphire vulgaris. Classification (NCBI taxonomy): domain Eukaryota; kingdom Metazoa; phylum Annelida; class Clitellata; order Crassiclitellata; family Megascolecidae; genus Metaphire; species Metaphire vulgaris. The sequence continues at coordinate 11,457,079 of CM030859.1, read as the reverse complement.
TTCTTCGTCTTATCTCTACTTCAGGCGTAGATCTTATCTACCTTTTTTACACGTATTTTGTTATTGAGTCCCTTTGCCGAAAATCGTGGTTTATATTCGCTCAGATTAACGTTTTTAATCAGTTTAACAACAGAGTTGGCGTTGCTAGGATTGTACTTCCTGGCAGAATTCCCCTTGCTAGCATAACATATTTTTTAAAAAGAATTAACGGGATATTTGGATTTATTAATTAAAATTTTGCAGTTTAACTTTCAGTACGCGGTATCATAATTGTACTTGGCTACGTAGTTGCCTGAGACTTTGGCCATAAGTGAAACTCGTGAATAATAGGCCTCTGTTTAGTGCTGACTCATTAAATATGCAAATCATTGAAAAATTATCCCAACACAAACGCATATATCCAATTCAATTAACTTGTATAGCGGCACTACATAATGTATAGACGATGACACACTGTATCCTAATGATATATGAAACAAGCCCAGGATATCATCTTTAACAGCCCACATGGAAGTCTATGGTGGATAAGAAAGGGCAAACAGATGGGTCTTGAGTCTGTATAATTAACAAAATAGATGCAATATTGTGTTTCTAATAGTTCAAGAAGGCCCAAGCATAGCTTTGCATCATGTAATTTCCACTGAAAAATTACAGCAAATAATGCTGGAGGATTACTGATCAGAATTTGATGTGATCTAGGCTTAATCAGCCACATCCAGTTTAGGCAAATAGACTTTTCTGGTTCTGAAAAGTCAATGAATTCAATTGAAAAACCAATAGATTTATAAAGGGAATCATACATGCTGGTTTATTATTTTGATGCAACACTGTGCCTGCATTTGCCTGTTATGCATGCATCAGTACCTGTAGGTCTCTGCATGTTTCAGAGACATTAATTATTTTTGGTAGGCTTGTCTTTTAGTCCGATTTCACAATGGAACTTGATCTCATAATATGGGCTTCCTTGTTATGCCCCATTTTGAGTATTATTTTTCCAAAACACTGTATTAAGCTCATTTGACTTCAGACACCCATTTAAGTTTACATTACATAGATGCAAACTATTTGGTCCTTAGGCTTAAGCCCCCACCCCTGCTTTTTAAGAGGTTACCCTAGGAAATGTGGAGGGTATAGGGGTTGGGCCCCAACTTTTTATCCAGGTTTGTACCAATGCTGTATTATGTAATTTTGGAGTTTACCTCTCGATCAGAGCTGAACAGTTTCTCTTTCGCTTTTGCTCTCGTCGTTTTATTTACCTTTTCTAGCTCAACTGACCGTAAATATCATTAGTTAGATAATGGCAAGTAATAAAAGGCCTAAATGGAAAGAGGGAAATGACGTGATTACCAATGTCCCAAAAGTTACAGGAGAAACTTAGTCTAAACCAATTAGTAAACATTTTAAAGAGTTACGGTAATCCCTTATTTGCTTTTTATGGACCTTTTCACTTCCTGCTCCTCCAAATAGCATATATATATATATATATATATATATATATATATATATATATACATATATATATATATATATATATATATATATATATATATATATATAATGTTGAAGTGTGTGCATGTGTGTGTAGCTGTATCTATTGTATGGCCTATTATATTAGTTCTGAGTCAACAGAATATGAGTTCTAAGCGAATGTTATTTCACATTTGACAAGACCTGGCAAGCCTTCTGCATACTCAGGCATGTACACTTGTACAGCCTACACTTTTTTCACAGTGGTCTGATTTGTGTGGGCAGAGCAGTTTAAAACGCTTCTCTAGCAGTGCTATAAGACGCCATTTTGGCCCTAGGCATGTTTCAAAATGATTGGCTTACATGTGAATATTTGGCCACTGTTGCAGTAGTTGTTAAAAGCACATTGCTATTCTGCAGTCACCTGAGTTCTGAGTCAGCAATTGGGAGTATAAAGGCAGGGGTGTGATATGCTATAGCATGCCTCTTGGGTATGGCATGTAGTTCTACCCACAGCCTACTTTTACAGCGGTCTTTTATTTCACGGCGAAGGCGGGGCAACTTACTTACCTATTTACATACAAGACATAATAAATAAAGCGATTTTAGTTTTATTTGGATTTTATTTTTTGTCATATTTGCATGTCCAATGGTTGCCTGACTTGTGCAGATATTTAAAGTTTAACGTAAAATCTTGAACGATTATCGGGTGAAATCGATGCGGCTTGCCTTTTGAACCTTGGGCTCTGCTCTTACTGATCAGTATTTACCTTTTATGATCAGTGTAACAGTTATTCTTTAGCAACTCTGAACTCTGAACTGAGACTTAAAACATGGTTATTTGTAACTTTGTAATGTGTTCACGCAGTTCGTTTGGACTAGCTACCACATTTAATCAGTATGCTAATAATAATAATAATAATAATAATAATAATAACTGTATGCTGTTCAATTTAGCATTTTATATTTGTATCTTGTACCGTCAACCCTTGCAACCATGATCTACAGGTTATGAATTTGACCCAGATTGAGTGCTCATGAATGAGCTGGTGCTATAGAAATTTGGCTGTCCGACTTACTTACTTACTTACTCGCTTATTTTTGCAGTTGTCTTCGTTTGAGCAACGACTATCGACGATGGCAAACCGCCCTGCTACAAATTTTCAAGGAGGTGAATCCTTGTTCCGCATACCTCCGTACTTCTACCTTCACGTTCTCGATCAAAATACGAATGTGACAAGATTAGAAATTGGACCAAAGACCTATATTCGTCAAGATAACGAGCGGTAAGAATCTTCGTTTGCTTCGTGAAAGACCGATTTGTATCGTATTGTTTTAGCCATTCCAGTGCAATTGTTTGATATTTTATTTTAGTTATGAGCTCTATTCGTGGAATTTTTGATTTCATTTCACGTTTCTTTTGTATTCGTCGGAACAGAGTCGTCCTTGGTCCGGAACGCATGATCACCGTTCCTCCTCGACACTTCTGCATTATCGAAAACCCCGTCGTGCGCGACAAGGACAACGAGATCGTCCTCGACGCGAGCGGCCAGGCCAAGCTCAACCACGCCGACCAGGACATCCGCGTCGCACAGGACCCGTTTCCTCTGGCCGGGAGAGGTCCTGAAGCAGCCGATTACGCCGTTGAAGGTGGTCGTCGCGAACACAGCTCTTCGCCTGAAGGCCATTCTCGATTTCGAGACGGACGATGGAGAGAAACGAACGGCTGGCGACGAATATCTTTTCGAAGGACCGGGTTAGTGGAAGTTGAAGTTATCGATGGTTTAGTGAAGCTGGAATGACGTCGATCCTGTTTTCATATTCTGTGTCCATTTAATGATTGATCTTATTATCGAAAATGTGCTGATTTCGGACTGCAGTTTTTACTCCTAATTAATGATTAGCTGATGTCGCAGTACATGTGTTTGTCACTGAAAATGTTTTGTAATTGAATGTTGGCTGATAAGTCGGTCAATTGATTGATTGATTGATTGATTGATACTGTACTGCCACAATCATGATTTCTTGTTAAAGTTTTCATAAGCAACAATTATTATTATTATTATTATTATTATTATTATTGACAATTTATTAAGCGCAGTAACATAGCCATGATTGACTGCTGCCTCAGTGTGTGGGTGGGTGGGTGAGTGTGTGTGTCACTGCAAATGTTTTATGATTGCTTGGTTGATTGAGCACAATTGATTGGTTGAATTTTGCTCCGGGGTTTCCTAATCGCCTTCCGTTTTACAGGAACTTATATTCCCCGAAAAGAAATTGCGGTCGAAGAGCTGGTTCAGGCGACGATCATCAAACCGAACCAGGCGATCAAACTGCGGGCGCGGAAGGAGTGCGTAGACAGAGAGGGTCACCAGAGGGTCACGGGAGAGGAATGGCTGGTCAAAAAGACTGGAGCTTACCTCCCTGGGGCGTACGAAGAAGTTGTTGACGTGGTTAATGCTTACGTCTTAACAGACAAGGTAACGAATTTCATTTTTTGTGATACGGAGGAGTTTGTATCTTATTGTCGGAGGAAGGAGTTAGTAGCAGACTATAGTTTGGGATATTTTGTGTTTCTAATTTATTTAAGAGAAGTTTTCAGTAATGAGCGGTTAGAAATGAGGAATTTGATAGACTTTAAACATAGCTGCAAATTGAATATATCTTTTTATTCAAAGATTTGAATTGTAAAGTATAATTTGTAAGATTTGAAGCAGCATAAATGAAATAAAAAATATGATGTTTGATTCTTTATTCCATGAATCTAGTATTGGCTATGGTTTTACTGAAATTTGACTTATTTCTAGTACATCAAATGGTTTTTCTGTATTTTTCACTATAAAAAAAATGATAATAGCTTCACTAATGAAGCTAATATCACATTTAACTCTAATAAATTGTCACATTTTATTAGAGTTTCTCTCGATTTCGATCCTTGCATCTTTATATTAGATGTTCAAACTGTGTGAAAACATTCAGAATATGTATACCTAATTATTGTTATTCGCACTGTAGAAAGCTCTGCATATGCGCGCGTTGAGAACATTCAAGGATGATTTTGGCGTGGTTCACAAAAATGGAGAGGAATGGCTGATCAAGATGGCCGCCACCGAGACTCATATCCCAAATGTTTACGAAGAGGTTGTCCGCTTTGTATCTTTCTTAAATATTTGTAATAATGCATCTATTAATTATTTAATGACCATTGACTGATGCTCAGTGCAATATTTTAAACGGCACTACAGAAGTTACTGGTTTTTATTTTATTTATCAATCCGGAAGGAGTGTTATTGTCAATTGTGGATTTGTGATGTTTTAAGAGTAGCTTTGGATTTTACTGGTGCTCTGGTCATGTCCAGTATCCAGATCCAACAATGTCACTCTTCTCCGTTGTTCCAAATCACTGTGGTCAATTTCTATAATAATATTATTGAAAGCGGTTTAGGGTGCTAAGTAAGCCTGTGTCAAGACCACTGTGTATATCTAGTTTCCTGAGATAACCTTTGAATCCATTGATAATTTCAACTGTCACTCCCACCTTGTCCAAATTTCCCAGCTACAGTTCTGCTGGGCTGCCATATAGAATTGAAAGCATTTCAACAGAATTGTAGTAGTGACTATATATTCATCCATTCATTCATTCATTAGATCAATTGTGACTATACAGGGTGGTGCAAAAAAATGGACTATATTAAATGCAAACCTAAATGTGACTAGTCCGGTTTTTTTGTGCCACCCTGTATGTATGTACGTATGTATATATGTATGTATGTATGTGTATATATATATATATATATATATATATATATTCCTACTTTGTGTTTAGGTTGTTGGTGTGGTCAACATTACGACTCTTAGTAACCGACAGTACTGTGTGATACTTGACCCTGTGGATGAGAAGGGGACCCCTCAGTTTGGCCGGAAGAAGCTGGTGAAGGGAGAGAAATCGTTTTTCCTGATGCCCGGAGAACGGCTGGAAAAAGGCATCCAGAACATTTACATCCTCGGAGAAGATGAAGGCCTGATCCTGCGAGCTCTTGAAGGATTTACCGATAAGGTCTGTTCTTCTGATATCTGGTTTTAATAGTACTTATCTTTTATTATTTATGAAAACACGATAAGGGTTTCTGGCTTGTTGTTTTGAAGCATTTGTAATTGGGCACACAGTGTCAGCATTGGCTTAAAGTGGTGAGAAACTGCTAAACATTGGATATAGACATGGCTGCTTGCGAGAATATCTATTGCTAGCATTAGTAAAGCATTCCTTACAGAATTGTTTTTATATTGAGACTTGGCATTAACACTTTGACTGCCAGGCCATTAAGTCCCCAAACACCAACGGAAAAACCACAGAGAGCTGAAAAATATGTAAATTATTAAAAGGTTTGTGTTTTATTGAAAATAAATACGTAGCACATACTGAGTTATATGTTGTATCTATGTTCCATAGTTCACATGTGTTATGTGATGTTCATAGTTTACGATTATAAGTCAGCTTCACTGTGGCAAATGATTGCAATTATGATCTAACAGTTTACCTAAAATGTCTTTTGCACTAAATTTGTATTTTTAGATTACATGCTCAAAGAAAATGTAAAATATGAACACACGAACAAAGAACTTATAAGTCTTATGGATATGTGCATTCTTTGATATATATATATATCAACACTATAGAATTAAATAATTTGTATTTTAATTCACCAGATGTCAGGACAACGCAGTTATTATCTCAATGTGCCAAATCTGAGATGCTACAATACAAATAACGTGTTAACTTATCAGTGGCAATCAATGCGTTAAACGTGATGTGATGTTTTCTGGCCACTTTTCAGGAAGGTGCACGAAGCCCGGGTGACAGGTGGATGATCCGCGGTCCAGGTGAATATGTCCCTCCGGTCGAGGTCGAGGTCGTCGCCAAGCGGACCGCCATGCCCCTCGACCAGAACGAGGGCATCTACGTCCGCAACATCAAGACGGGAAAGGTGCGGGCGGTCATCGGCGAGACGTTCATGCTGAACCAGGACGAGGAACTGTGGCCGAAAGAGGTCCCCGCCCAGGTCGAACTGCTTCTGGTCGTCGAACGCGACCCGCTGGCCGACCGCGGCGCGGGACAGGGAAAGGACGCCCTCGCGGGGAAAGCGCGGGACAAGACCAAAGTGATCGCGTTTGGTGCCGCACAACGCCGCCGTCCAGATTTACGATTTCAAAGAGAAGAAGGCCAGGTGAATAACTCGACAGAACGATGGGAAAAACGTTATTTTCATCGTTTGGAAAGATACGAGATAATATTCTATCCCCGCAGTGATTGCTGGACCCCACGAATGATTGCTGGATGTTCAAAATCCGATAAAATTTTCTTCCGATGAATTCTTTTATTATCGAATTTTGTCAAAAAACATGTTTATTTTATTCAATTGGAACATGCCTGTTTTAAGCACTGGGACTTGCAGAGAATGTTTCTTTCTCCTGCTTCTCCCTTTAGTTTCTAAAAATTTAAATGTCAACTGAATTTTAAAATTTAAATCTTTCGATATAGAATTTTTTTATTTATTGATCTTTTGCCTGAAATTTGTTTATAAATTTTGTCAGAAAAACACGCGTTTAAACAGAATTTTTGATTTTTTTATCACTGTATTGTTTGTGCTTGTGATTTTAGGGTTGTTTTTGGTCCCGAGTTGGTGATGCTCGGACCGGACGAGCAGTTTACTCAGCTGAGTCTCTCTGGTGGAAAACCAAAGAAACCGTTCCAGATCCGCTCCCTCTGTCTCCTCTTGGGCCCCGATTTCTGTACGGACATCATCGTCGTGGAAACCGCGGACCATGCTCGCCTATCTCTTCAGGTTGCCTACAATTGGTTCGTCCTTTCAATTATTTACTTCTACGCACATGCGTCTCTTATAAATGAATTTTATTTTTGAATTTAGCAATTTTTTTAGTACGCTTCTGTAGTCTGTAAGAAATGTACCATCCTGTATGCCTAACTTATACATGTACATGTACATGCCAAACTTATACATGTACATACGCGAATCATTCTCTGTACTCATGTACTTTCTCAGTGGCTGCCCCCAAACTCTTGAACCCATTGCCTCAGTGGTTTTGCACTGCAAATTCACTGCCTAGTTTTAGAACTAGGATAAATATCCATCTGTTTGACCTGGATTATCCACCATAAACTGTCACCTGGTTGTCCGACCTGATATCCTGGATTTTGAATGATTTTTCATTTGTCGTGCCATCGGGTGATGTTTCTGTGGCGCTATAGAAGTTTAGGAATTGAATTAGATTAGCTGTGAAATATCTTTGGATGTTTTGGATCAGAAATAAATAAATAAATTAAAATGTTGGAGCATAGACTAGACATGCACTTAGAGTAGATGTAAATAGAATGGCATTCTACACTGAAAAAGAAGGCAAGAGAAGAAGAAGAAGAAGAAGAAGAGGAAGGACAAGGAAAAACTGGATGGATGACATCAAAGAAGACTTTGATACCAGATATTCTAGTCTTATTTGAGTCTTTGCTAATCATCCAGTGGTACTTTTTATACACCAGTACAAAGTGTTTTTGATTCCTTTCAGGCATTTTGAAGTGGTCAATAAAGACGACGAGAAGGAAGCAGCCAAGCTTTTCAGCGTTCCCGATTTTGTCGGCGACGCTTGCAAGGCGATTGCGTCGCGTATCCGTGGTTCTGTTGCCTCCGTACAGTTCGACGACTTTCACAAGGTTTTTTTTAGATCACTCCATATCTCTGTTTTTAAATTGTAATTTAAAATACCGGTACTTTCCTGTTATCCGGACCCCAGTGAAGAGATACTAAGAAATGCTTAGGGTTAGGGTGGCGGCTAGGGTTAGGGTTAGGGTTATGGTTAGGCTAAAACTCTAACACTCACCCTAACCCTAACCCTAATATCTCTTCACTGGGGTCCGGATAACGGGAAAGTACCAAAATACCTATTGATGCCATAACACACTATTATTAATTCTCCTGCTCCTCTTCTTCTTCCTCCTCCTCCTCCTCTCCTCCTCCTCTCCTCCTCCTCTCCTCCTCCTGTTCCATCTTCTATTATTATTACATGGTTGTTAGTGCATCAAAGTCTTGCAGTTAAGGGGCGACCGACTTGCCCGAGTTTGTTACGCGGTGGCTAGGGTCAGATTCGAACCCGCTACCTTCCTGTTGCAGGGCAGGAGTCCTGCCACTACTCCACCATGCCTTCCCATGTCTTCTTCTTTCCTTTGTTGCAAAAGAAGGCGATGCAGCATTGCAGGGTGGCACAAAAAAAAGGGACTAGTCACATTTAGGTTTGCATTTAATACAGTCCTGGTTTTTTTTCCGTCCCCTGTTCAGTCCCTGTGCACTGGTTATGTGACAATGTTTCAAACATACTAGTGGTTCGGTTTGCCGTAGCAGTTTATCTTTTGGTGCCCCAGCATTCTGCAAGAATCATCCGTACGTCGGTCTTCGGAATCGACGACAACAAGAAAGTGCGCGACAAGTTCGTTTTCCCGCAGAACAATCTTGTCGTAACGAGCATCGACATCCAGTCCGTGGAACCAGTGGATCAAAGAACTCGAGATTCGCTGATGAAGTCTGTCCAGCTGGCCATTGAAATAACAACTAAATCTCAGGAGGCTGCAGCACGGTATAACGATCACGACTTTGTCGTAATTACAGCGTGATTTAACCCCTTAACTGGGCAACTATTTGTAACTCAATGTAAAATGGACGAGCGTTACTCGGGGCACCCAGTTAAGGGGTTAATATTATAATATTGTTTTGTCATAATTAGAGTGATTTGAATTTGTTGGAATGTGTTTTGGTTGTTGGTTCTGGTTTTAATTTTGCGGCAAGTGTAGCGGTTTTTTTCTGTTTTTTTCTGTTTCTTTCTGATAAAAATCTGTGTAAAAACTGATTTTGATGATCAGATCTGCAGCATTTTTTTCTATTTGACTTTTTTGCTGCAGACACGAGGCCGAACGGCTGGAGCAGGAGGCGAAGGGTAAACTTGAGCGTCAGAAAATCAGCGACGAGGCAGAAGCCGAGAAATCGCGCCGAGAGCTCCTGGAGCTCAGGCAAACAGCGCGGCTGTGGAGAGCACAGGACAGGCAAAGGCCGAGGCCCAGTCTCGTGCCGAGGCCTCTCGGATCGAGGGCGAAGCTGCCGTGGATCAGGCGAGACTGAAGGCTCAGGCCATGAAGATCGAAGCTGTGAGTTTCTTCTGTATTATGTTCTGTGGTTTACAGTGAAATTGGAAATAGCCTTTTCACTTTAATGATTACAGGGTGGTGCAAAAAAATGGACTTGTCACATTTAGGTTTGCATTTAATATAGTCCGGTTTTTTTGTGCCTCCCTGTATAAATTATCACAGCATTTTTGATGCAAGCTGACTTTGATGGCCATTATCTAGATGTTATGGGTTTATTACAGACATGTTGTCATCATAATTTTAGCATGTAATGGTATCACTTAAAGCATTATATAATAAATCAGATGAATTATTATTTTTATAAATTTATATAGCACCAGTTAGATATTCATGTGTGCCAATCGATAGTGCTCTAAATCCATACTATAAAATGCCAAATCAATTCCAATCCTATCAGATGAATAACCAGTTTATGACTGCACTGTTTTCATGCAAAATGCTGGACTTCAAATCAGTTTCCTATTTATTTTTATTTATTTATTTATTCTGTTTAAATTGATTTATTCATTAGTTGTTTACCAGTAATCTACAGTATTGATCCAAGCAGTTTGGTTTGTGGACTTAGTTGAAGTGCAGGATTATATTTCTAATGTCAGTGTTGTACCTGTGTATCAGTTACCTGTATTGCACTTTACCTGTATTGCACTTAAAATTCATTGTTGGCAACAGGAAGCTGAGTTGGAGCGCCTGACCAACGCCCGAGAGGCCGAGGTGAAATATTCGAGGGAGCAAAATGACCTGGAGATCTCAAAAACGAGAGAAATGGCGGACATTGAAGCCGAGAAATTCAAGAACATGGTGAATGCAATCGGAACGCAAACCCTGCAGGCCATGGCTACTGCTGGTCCAGATCTCCAGGTAATAGATAATACCGTAATTCTTACTGTAAATCGCTTTTTATTACTAGATGTTAGTAATAGTTCTGCGTGTAATACAATTATGATATTGTGATGTAGGCAGAATTATTTATTCATGTCTTCTGGTGATGTATGTGAGTATGTATCTTGGTACAGTCAAACCTGATTCTCATATGTGTTAGTTGATTTTAATATTAGCACTAGCCCCTATCTACATGTACTGCCAAACTTGTGATTATGTCTTCTCTTGATATCTTAAAATGATGATGATGATGATAATAATAATAATAACAATAATAATAATAATAATAATAATAACATTCCTAATAGAGTCGTTAGGCTGAATGAACAGATTGAGCTATTAAGACACAAGTATTTTTGTTATTGATTTCAAAATTATGTTTTGATGTTAGGGTCTAGGCGGAGGGGGTTTGTTTTAGAAGATTTTGCATATTACGGTGTGCAAACGGAGGGTTGAAACTATGCCTTTGTGCACATGTATTATATGGATGAGCCCTTATGTAATGCGATGCTGTTTTCTACATATATTTTCAGGTTAGGATGTTGCAGGCATTGGGCATGAAATCCACGCTGATTACAGACGGCAACACCCCAATAAATCTCTTCTCAACGGCCAACGGTTTGATCGGATCAGTTGTGGGTCGCCGCCATAGAGATGCTGCTGAAGATGACGACTAGATACATTCAACAAATGTGGAATTGATTATTCTATGCTTTGGTTTCATTGGACTAAATGACACTTTTGCTTTTATAGAATTCTAGTAGACTACACTGTAACTTGGTATAATTTCACTATAAAGCTTTTGAGCAAAATCATGAGTTAATAAACTATTAGCACCAGGACTAATTCAGCTACTTGAGCACATGTTAATTGGTTTTATTGGGTTTTTGATTGAACATCTGTTTTTTAGAATCTTGTATTTAATGTGCTTTCTTAAGTTTTTTTCCAATGATTTGTTAAATGAGGCTGACAGTTTTAAGTCCTACAGTATGTTGATGTTTAGTATATTGCCACTTGGTCTTTTGATAGATAGATAGATTAGTGTGAAAATTTTGTGCATGATGTATTCAGATTTTGTTAACTGTGATGTTTAGATTGATAGGGTTTGAAATGAACAATTGAAATAAAATTTATTAATGCATACTGTAGTTTCAAATTGTTTAATAATTTTTCCTTTTGGGCTACATACAATTGGATTAAAACTTCATCTGTTTAACCTGAGACTGGTATACTTTTGGCCTCAGGAGGTTGATTGCTAAACTAAAATTTACCCTTTCACCTGCCTTTCGTTCTCTTGCGACTTTGCTACAATCCAATAGATTGAATTTAGCTTGTGAAAACCAGAAATGCCATCAAGAGGAATTGTGAAAGAGTTGGCAATTTCCAGGCTCGGTGTATCAACCCAATTCAGGACATGATTCTAGACTGCTAGGTGTCAACAACAAGAGGGTCTTTTAAATATAATGACGCTACAAAATTTAAATAAATAACAATCACATCATTCACATGAGGTCACGACTCTACTCTGGACCGATGCCAAGTCGACTGAAGCCAAGAGCATTAGCTATTAGCAAATGGCTCTTTAGAAGTTCTTCAATAAAAAATAATCTATGAACCTAGTCATAGAGTTGGACTTGAAGGAATGAGGAGTTGATTATTAGTAGGTTTTAACCTATTACGTTTGTAACTTTTTGAAATTACCAATTACCATCAATTATCCGGCGAAATAAATAGAAAGTTCAGAGCATTGAAAAGATGCGTGACATCAATTATCTCAAAATATAAGTCCGAGAAATAAATAGTCGGGTAAGTGTTCAGATCGCATCAATTGAAATGAAAATTATCACGTTATTTTACAGATGACGTGACAAAACACAGCCTTAATGCAGCACAATTATCAAAAAAATTTCGTTAACAAAATCCTCTCGCAGCTAAAAAATTTAATTTATTTCCTAAAATTTCTCCCTCACTAGTAATTCTTATATTCACATATTTTGGAACTTGAGAGAGCAAAACAATCGGACAGAAGGGCTAAAGGGTTGTTCGCACACTAAAGAAACAGAAGGGGACTAAAGAAAAGGACCAGAGTAAGGGCTGGTTTTGCACCCATCCGACAAGACAAATTGGCGAGATGTTCCATTGCATTGCACAGTGAATGATTTGCGTGCAAATTGGAGCAGAATTTCACATGATTTTGCAAAGGTTATTGCTTTGTTTGTAGTATTATTAGTTGAACGTTAGTTTAGTTCAAGGGTAAACTGCGTAGTTACAGGTTATAGATATTCGAAGTATTCGGGACCTTTTGCCTAAACCTATTCTTATACGAATTGCTGATGTCCTTATTGTCAGTCGCTAGTGTAGATATCATATATAGCAAAAAATGATGTGCACAAACGTTTGAGGATCCAGAACCCTACTGAATAGAGACATCACTAAAGCTCCTAGACTTATTCATAATTTTTAAATCTGTATTTACTGATGTGCATGTTGAACTAAGAATTAATCAAAGCATTTTATTGGGGGTAGCAGAATATTTCATGTTTCTGGTTTGCAAATCAATCAATCAATCAATCAATCAATCGTTTTCATAGAGCTCTCTCCCAGTGTGTTGGATCCGTCAGTTGAGTAAGTACTTTGAGATCTGGACTAAGGCACATCTATCACAGATTACTTAACCTTCGTAGCCTGTCTCAGCAATTCCCAACCTAACTGAAATCTCTAGCATTGGCTTATAAATACTTTGTAACAGGATTGGTAGTTACGCCAAGTGATTCTTCTGTTTATTGGAACTATTGCTTTAGAGTGCATTGTTATTGCTGTTATGGCACGATAAAGTGCCTAAATTTGCTTTCGGCCGCACAGAGATGAGTGATTCTGATGAAGTTGACGAGGCTAATTTGCCGCCAGCTGCCGAATGCGACCGACGTTGTCAGGAATTTGCTCGCATCACCTGCACTGACTCTGCTCTTGCGATGTTCTATCTACAAGACAGGAGCTGGGATCTTCAGGTATTGGCCTTCTCTTATGATGCTCCATTTTCTTGTCTTTATATGTAATTTTCTTTCACCTTTAGTGTCGTGTTGCTGCAACAGAACCGTTACTTGGTGACGACCCATTTGGTTTTATAAACATTAGTGACATTGCACATTTCGATTGCACCGTATTAAAATGTATGAGTTAAATTGTATGCATTTTAAAGGTCTGCTGCTCATTCACTAGAATCAGATTTGAACGTACTTCCCTCAAGTTGCATACTGCATATCATTTCCGCTAACTAAATAACTGACTAACTGGTTGAATGACCAAGTATAGAACTTCTAAAGCGCCATCTAAGTAATGCAGTTGGCATCAATCATTGGTCACTCGAGTTGAATTGTAATCCCCCATTGTTGAATCCAATAAATCAGATATTTTTGTTTATGACAGATTGGCAATAGAGAACAGTCAGATTTCAGTATTGCTCAGGACTTTTTTTCAGTGGGCATTCCCACGCCTTTTTTGCCAGATTGTATATATAATTGTGGATATGTGATAATGCATTTGGGAACGTACAGGAACGGCGTTCCCACATCCGTTTTTGTTGAAGAGTAAAAATGGATGAGTTCCCAAACCTTTTTTCCTAGAAAAAAACACTGGTATTGATCTGTATTACCATCTGACTAACTAACTGACAGCTTGGCCATGTATTTTATTTATCCATTTCATTGTATTGCCTTTATAGCGTTTGAGTTTTTGCGAATTTTTATTTACCGTCGATGCTTTTGTTTGCAGCAATCTCTAACTGATTATTTCACCGACACTGGCTATAATAGTGCATTGCCTGCTTTGCCTTCATTCGCTCGCGTCAGTTCAGAGGAGCGGAATACAGAAGCGGCCCAAAGTGTTCCAGCTGTGTTTGTTGACAGCGAACCTCATCGAATTCGAATCTTGTCTTGGAATATCGACGGGATTGATCAAAACAACGTTGTTACACGTACGAGAGGAGCTTGTAAAATTATTTTACAGTAAGTATAGTCTTTCTCTTGGTTGCATTGTATTATCATTATCGTGTTATTCTTTCATGAAGTTATTGATGTTCTGTGTTATCATTTGTTTTTTATGGAGCTTTTAAATTGGTTTATTGGTTTATTATAATGAGTGGAAGTTAGCAGAGTGGTAAACTGGTAACTACTCTGGATGATAGAGCAGAAGGTCATGGGTTCGAGCCCTATGGTCGACTCAGCCTTACTCGGTAGAGGTCGATGGTAACTTGAAGAGCAGCATTAAGCTGTGAGGTAAAACATGGGGTCTAACGAAAGTAATGGCAACCTACCCCATATTAATGGCTTATACCACCAGAACCCGACACTCGAATCAAGTACGACGCGACCTACTTTTACCCTATTGGTTTCGTTTTCTGTTTAAAGAGAAAAGCCCGACGTCGTATTTCTGCAAGAGGTTGTCAACAAATCGCTTGAAGTCTTGAACGAAAAATGCGATGGGTACCAGGTGATGTTGGGGAACATTCGCGGCCAGCCTCGCAGCGAAG
This sequence comes from Metaphire vulgaris, assembly GCA_018105865.1. NCBI lineage: Eukaryota > Metazoa > Annelida > Clitellata > Crassiclitellata > Megascolecidae > Metaphire > Metaphire vulgaris. The sequence continues at coordinate 11,441,996 of CM030859.1, read as the reverse complement.
GCGATTACTTCACAGCCATGATGCTGCGAAAGGCAACGACTTCTGTCCAGAGCAGCGACGTAAAGCCGTTCATGTCTAGCAGAATGATGCGAACCCTGCTCTCCGTCAAAGTAAGTAAACAATAAGTATGCAATAATGCATGCCTTTGCATGACTACTGAAATTTGAGCATATTCATGCCTTAAAAAAATTAATATTCAGGTTTGCTGTGTAAATATGGTAAACTAAATTTTGGTGAATGGAAGTAAGAATAGTTATTGGAAAATGTTTTAATCGATTAATTTTGATTAATAATTGATTATGTTTAGCTTTTAGCTTATCTGCTTGCATTGCAACTCTGTATATTGTCTACTTTGCTGTCTGCAGTTAGCGTAAAAACAAAACAAAAGTGCTTGCTCATCTCTCCCCTTAAATGCCTAACTGCAGCATTGCTTTCATTACTCATCGTTTTCTGATCAGGAATAGAAATCTAATAGGCTAAGTAATATTCAAGTAAATAAATAAGTAACCAAAATACTAAACAAATTATTTGAAAAATTAATTGATCAAAGAAAATTTAATCAATTAATTACTCGTTAATATCCACAGCCCCAATTATATTGCTTTTTGCTTTGTTTTGAAGTTGGGAGGGGGGAATTCTTGACACCTAGAGTGGATGGATTTATACTAATTCAGGCTGTAGCACAATGTTGTGTTTGGTCAAGCTTTGATATATGTTTAACTTGTTTAGAATTGCCTTCAATTATTAAAATGGTAGGCAGCAGTCAAAGGCATTAACTGTCACCTGATGACATCACATCTTGAAAGTACCAAAGACCATGCAGCAGAACGCCTGAAACAGCTGAAGACCGCTTTCAAAGAGCTCCAAACGGTTTCAGAGGACGAGACGGGGATATTCGGTGGAGACCTCAACATGCGAGACAAAGAGGTAACTAGAAAATTCTAGAATCATCTGAAAAGGGGGGAGGCAGGGAGGGGCAAATACCCTAGGGCCTGGCAATCTGTAGGGGGCCCGGGCGGGTCCGCAGTTAGGTTTGAAGACACGGGAACTTTTGGGGCTCCCGTCAACAAGGCACAAGACAGGCTTTATGTTTTAACTGCCTCCTGAAAAGACTGACAAACAAAAAAAAGGTCTTCACGTTAAGGGGCCCAGTGACTGCCTCTTCTCATTAGGGGCCCAGCGACTGTTCTGCCCAGGGGCCCAGAATTCCTCTCGGCCGCCCTGCTTCCAGTTGCTATCATCGAGACAATTTATCTGATAGCATCGTAGGCATGATGTAGGCCGAACTCAAGATCAAAGTCATTCACTTGAGCAAGATGTTACAGAAGTGGGCTTTTAGGTTGACGTTTAGCATTACTGCAGCTGTTGCAATATTAATCGACGGCCAATATCACCAAAGTGTGACTTCGTGATTCCACAAAAACTTTGGCCCAGGTACAAATCATACATTACATTCTATTACATTGGATGCATCATGACCAGCGTAGTTTCTAGCATTGACACCCACCCTTATTACAGAAATTATAACTGATAACGACAGATACCATATAAATTTGGTCTTTCTTTTACTATACTTTCGCCAGGTACGTAGCGCTATACAAATTGACATTTATACTACTTCTACTACTACTACTACTACTACTAATACTACTAATAATAATAATAATAATAATAATAATGGTTTTGTAAATTACTGACTATAACTAAGATTACAAAATATTTGATTTGCTATTTGAAGTTTGATGAGGTAAAGACAAATGGCTTCGCAGATGGAATCGCAGACATCTGGGAAGATACCGGCAGTCGACCAGAAGCCAGATATACCTGGAATATGGCGCTTAACGACAATTTGGAGATGAATGGAAAATTCCGGCCCAAATGCAGATTCGACAGAATGTACTACCGGCCAGTCGATGGCCTAAAGCCAGTCTACTTTGAACTGGTTGGACTCGAAAGACTTCAAAACTGTCGCAGGTTTCCCAGTGATCATTGGGGCATATTGGCTCATTTCGATAAGAAATGATTATATTCGGGGCTGACTGTAGAAAGACATTTATATGTGCATAAGGGCTTTGCAAAGCCCGGTTAAGTCGCAGATATTTGTGTTTGACTTTTAAGCATTCCTTTTGCAAATATCAAGTTATTTTTGTGCACATAACAATGTGTCTTTATATTTTTTTCAGAAGTCACGTTTCAGTTTTGTAGTAATTTTTGTAATTCTAAAGTTTTCTTGTCAGCAATAAAAAAGATTATGGCACTTGAATTGGTATTGCTTATTAAATGAGTGGTCCCTTTGATAAGAATTTGCAAAATAAAATGACAGTTGCATATTTAAACACGTTATGACATTTTTGGCCTATTGTTTACCATTTTTTCCAGTATAACAATTTCTGTTGTTTAATCATGATAATGACACGTGAACATGGGCATATTTAGAAAGGCTTAAAGGGGTATGCTGAAATTTAAGAAGTTTGAAAAATTCAAAATATAACATTAATACCACCTGTAAAGTACTGACCGTAAATTTACTAAAACTGAGTTAAGTTCAATCGTCGGTCTAACAGTCTTTAATATGGTGGAAAGTGACGGATTTTTCCAGTCCACTGACATCACTGCAAAGCGTTTGAGGGTTCTAAATAGAAATTTGGGTGAAATATCAACATGAATTTTTTGGTCGCCCAAAAATTTTTCATGGACTATAGTCCAGGGTATTTTTTCAAAATTTGAGCGAAAATTTGTGGTGTCGTAGGGCTTTCATATTTGCACCGATTGAAGCCCAGTCGATGCCTACAAGGAATCTGGACCCGCCTCTGGGATATCTATCAGGTGTCTGACTTTTTATTTTTTTCAATATAGGTTAATAATTTTTCTATACAATGTAAAGCCTACCATTATTATATTTTTTGAATATAGATTTTTCATGGATAGGGTGGAAAGTGATGGATTTTTGGTGTAGTCCACTGACATCACTGCAAAGCGTTTGGACCCACGTTCTAAATCTATCAGAAATTTTTTAAAGGGTGAAATATCGAAAGTGATGGATTTTTTCTAGTCCACTGACATCACTGCAAATTTTCTAAATTGAAATTTGGGTGAAATATCATGGACTTTTTGGTCCAGGGTATTTTTTCATGGAAATAGTCCAGCGTATTTTTCAAATTTGTGGTTTGTGTCGTGTCGTAGGGCTTTCATATTTGCACCGATTGAAGCCCAGTCGATGCCTACAAGGAATCTGGACCCGCCTCTGGGATATCTATCAGGTGTCTGACTTTTTTAAAGGGTTAATAATCTATACAATGTATAGCCACCATTATTATATTTTGCAATATAGATACATTAATAGGGTGGAAAGTGATGGATTTTTCTAGTCCACTGACATCACTGCAAAGTGTTTGAGGGTTCTAAATTGAAATTTGGGTGAAATATCGACATGAATTTTTTGGTCGCCCCAAAATTTTTCATGGACTATAGTCCAGGGTATTTTTTCAAAATTTGAGCGAAAATTTGTGGTGTCGTAGGGCTTTCATATTTGCACCGATTGAAGCCCAGTCGATGCCTACGAGGAATCTGGACCCGCATTTTGGATATCTATCAGGTGTCTGACTTTTTTAAAGGATTAAAAATCTAAACAATGTATAGCCACCATTATTATATTGCCAATATAGACACAATAAGTGCAACCGAAGGGAAGGACCAAAGACCAAAGGGGTATGCTATGGATCAGGGGCATACCCCATAAATACCCCCACTGCACGTGAAGTGAAACTAAATAGGCCAAATACAACTAAATCTATGTTGACTGTCCAACTTTTCTCATGTCTAAACTTGTTTTTCAAGTAAATGCAATATCTGGCATGTTTTAAGTCAAGTGCATTTGCCAGACTCTTGACAAACCTCTTCGCTCATTAGCATAACCATAATTCAGTCCGATTATGAAATTATTTCACCATACGACTACCACACAATTCTGAAAACTTTCTTTGACTTCATCAGTTAACAATAAAGGAAAGTTTTTTAGGTCATTATAGAGACAATGGATAGATTAAAAATGCGCGTCTCTGTTAGGACGACTGCGGCCGCCTTCTCCATTGCTGTATCAGTTGTTTTACTGGTTCTGATACGAAGTGCGGATGTTGGTACAGTATCTTCCTGTCTGCACTACTGTGGGTAATGCGCTTGCTGTTCGGATGATTCATTGACACTAGATTCTGTTGAGCCTTCGACCAAGCCTGAAATTCAAAATGAAAATTTATTTTTTTAAAACGCCAGAAATGTGCATTTTAACGGGGCTGTGGTTTCCAAAACAAGTTAAGTTACGTGGTCACTGCATAATTGCGTAATGCTGGAAATGGTCCTTTCTTGACCCGCCTACCCACCCTGTAACAGTTAGTAATGTTACAATGGACCCACCTCAGCAGTAGGTAACAAATAGAGTAAGCCGTCATTAATACGCTGCACACATAGATATGACATCATTAATACGCTGCACACATAGATATGACATCATTAATATGCTACACGCATAGATATGACATCATGAACATGCTACACACAGATAAGATGTCTTTAATACGCTGTCAATCCCTGTTCAGTTCGATGGCAGGTATTAACGTTAAATGTAACGTAATATAATAATGGCTGATATGCCCAAATCTCTAGCTGTAGCTCTTTACCGTTAAAAGCATCACATAACGTTAAGCTCACACCCACCCACGTAACGTTTTTGTAATGTTTTTCAAGGACCCCACCCACCCATCCACCCTCCAGTGTTACATAATTATGCAATGACCGCTAGACACACAGATTCTTAATTACAAATATAGTTACACCCGTACGATAAGTAACTTTTGGTTCAATTGTTTTAGACAATACTTCAACTAAAATATATAAGGATTTCCTGCTGAATAAAGTGGCACGTATAAAAGTTGTGCAAAATTAATTACACGTTAATACGAATTTTAGTAAAAAATCCTGTCTCAAATTGAACAAATCACTTGCGTTATTAAGTTCAGCAGATAGTAGATTGTCGTGGCGATTTCCGTTAATGATGGTAACACTCACATTCTGCGGGAAGCCCTTTATACGGAAAACAGTTCTAAAAACAAGATATTCTTGGTAAATTGTGAATCATTTAATATAATATAATATATAATGTATGCAGTAACAAAATATAACAAAGTTTAAAGTGGTTCAGGAGGGTCTGCCCTGTGTGAGAATCACCTGTTTTTTTACATCCAATCTAGTATCCTAAACTGTAATACATTATTGCATCATCAGTCAATACTAAAATATTGAAACTCAACAATACAGATCAATATCAGTAAAATAATGTCACAGAATACATTTACTGGTATAAGAAACTTGGTCTACAAGACTGGGTTACAGTTTATACATTATTTATAGCAAAGCAGCCTATAGAAATTCTTATAATAATAATAATAATAATAATAATAATAATAATAATAATAATAATAATAATAATAATAATAATAATAATAACAAGGTTTAGAGTGGTTCAGTAGGGTCTGTCTGCCCTGTGTGAAAACCCACTGCTGCACTCATCCAAATCTAGTACCCTCTAGTACTGAGGTTTACTTTGAAATCATTCAAACTCATTAATACTATATTTTATAAAGAAATAAAAATCAATAAAAATAGAAATAAAAGTCAATGGGACAAGGTTTATTCATTACTTGAATGTACAAAACTTATAGTAAATTTGATAAAGAAATGAACGTTGAGAGCTCTAATAAATCGTACACATCTGCATACGATACTAACTCAAAGCTATTTAGCAATATTAACACGAGAGTTGAGAGTTAACATGAGTAACAAAAGCAATTAAAACATTACATATAAGTGAATTTCTGTATGACCAGCCACATTAACCATAGCAGTTCAAATTTAGGCCCTAAATGCCAGTAAATAGTCAGCCATACTGCATCTGTGAGAAGGTCTCGTTGATGAAGAAATGCTCATCCACGACAGAACTAAGATGACGAGGATTACATAGAAGATGTTTCTAAAAACCATAAGAAATTTTAAAATGGCAATATTTTGTCATCTCATGATTCAAATAAATAGCACATAATATCATAACCAGAGCTATGGGAACACAAAGTCTTAGGGGTTCACACTGAAGGCAGCACTTTAGTTTCTCATCATCTGAATTATGTATTTCCATTGTTTTGTGTGACAACATTCACCCCAACATCATTAAATAAAACTTTTGTATAAGGGGCAGGAGGTTAGTAGAGTGGTAACAACACTGGACAATAGAGCACAAGGTCACAGGTTCAATACCTGCAGGAGCCCTAAGGTCGACTCAGCCTTACTCGCTAGAGGGAGGGTGGTGGTAAAAATGAGCAGCAGCGTTAAGGTGTGAGGGTAAAACGTGGGTCTGGGAAAAGTAATGGCAACCTACCCCAGATTAATGGATTATGCCACCTACATCACTGACTGCCTGGAATGGAGATAAGCGCTGGAACCCAACGCTCGGATTCGAGTACGGGACCTAATTTACCATTTAGAACAGCATACAAAACTTTAATACCATGTATAAAAGTCAAAACGATAACAAGTATTCTACCTTCACACTTTGCCAGATGCATGAGTCTATTATGGGGTCTGTCAATATATACATATTTTCCAATGTTGTTACATTCTGATATAATAACATAACTGCATGAAGTCTTTTGGTCATTTTCTTCTAATTTAAATTTACACTTAGTTATGCTGAAGACAAAAATAAATAACAAAACTACCTTCCAAGGTAAACAGTGACAGATTTCCCAAGCGCCCCCATCGCCAGGTAATACAAAAACACGGCAGGTTGAATATTTGACTGTTTTGACCAGGTATTAAACACATAATATTCTAACTAGGGCTCATCCATATAGTACATATGCAAAAAAGGCATATCTTCAACCCCCCCATTTTTACACCGTACATATGCAAAACTCCCAAATCCAACCACCTCCCTCTTAGTACACATGTACTATGTGGATGGATCCATGCTCCTAAATCCTCCCCCCCTGAGTCCTACAAGGACTTCATGTTTCAGGACCCACGACCCACATATGATGCCTTATAACAGGGCCTCGTTATTTCTAAATCCGGCAATGAAGGTATATCTTCAGAACCCACCTGTCTGTTCACGACCTCAACTGGTAGCTTATCGGCAACGTCGATCATAGGATATTCGACGCTGCCGATCATGAGTGCCAGTCGAGTGAGACCGACGGCTGCGGACAGCTGCATGGCCTGGTATCGAGACACAAGATGTCCGGACCTAAACGAAATGGCAAATACGATCAGAGTCTCATGCAAAGAACGATCCGCAAGCAAAGTTGACATCAACAGAATATATCAACAGTGAAAGAGCAAATCATGAAATCGTATCCAAGATATTATAGTGCCAAAAAATTTATGCAACATTCATGAAAACAGAAAAATCATTTCAAACACAGAAAATTAAACAAAAGCAAATAGATTTACTACACAAATGATCAGACCAATGTATTTTGAAAAAATAAACTGAATATTGTGAAAATTTTACAGAAACAACTGCTTAGTAACACACCAGAACTGTTGCCAGCTGCCCTTTTCATACAAAAACAAATCCTCAGGTAGTGGCTCGATTAGAACAACTGCCGCAACATCTCTAGAAAAAAGGAACGTACTGATTACATCGGTAAAACCATTCAGTGGTGTAGCCAGGGTTACGGAATTAGTAGTGTCTTCAATAATGCATAAGAAATGTTACAGAGAGAAACACAATTCCAATATATCCAGCAAATACAGAAAGAGCTGTTGGCCAATTGTAAATGAACCGGGCCTCAGAAGAATACCAGAATGGCTAAAATAATACCAATTTCTGAATTTGACATTTAAAATTTTGATAGAATCAGCTCAGTCTATCACAAGGTGAAAAATGAGCACACTTCATAAAAACAAAATTTTAGCTTTAAACCTTTGCTATCGACATTTCTGTTTCAAAACCTATTGGTTATAAGGATGCTTGGCGTCAAGGGGTTAAACCAAATCGAGAAATCTCAATGCAAGAATCACATTTTTCATAAAAGAGAAAATCTAAACAAAGCAAGCAGTTCAGAAATAAATCAAAAAGCAGTAATTTAATCTTATAAAATAATCTATTAGTGTAATTAATTGATCTAAAGCCATTACCCCTCATACACCTGAGCATAGAACCTTGCCACAAGAGCGCCGATCTCTGCACCTACAAGAATCAGTGGTCGTGGCTGCTGGCTGCTGTACGTTACAAGGCGATGCAAGTCATCAACCATCCTGCAAAAAAAGCAAACCTCTCATCAATTACTTTACATTACATGCTTTCAGAATGACCCAAAGTTTAATCCAAGCCATGATTTAAAGTGCCTTAGGAGGCATTACTACCACTACCATTGCTCTTACTACTACTACTACTACTACTACTACTACTACTACTACCACTACCACTACCACTACCACTACCACTATCACTACCACTACTACTACTACTACTACTACTACAATGTAATGCCTAAAGACAAACTGTTCTAGACTCAAGAGGTGGCTACTGAAAAAAGCCCTGCTGCCTATGTTAAATAATCATATTTAAATGAAAATTTGATACAATCAAATCAAAAATAAAATCTGCCGCAGTTCACCTTTCAACCGTGTACGGCTGCCATCTGCTTCTTTGCTGTTGATCATCTTCAGGGTTATCTGCTGGAGCCTGACATGAAAAAATACATATAAAACTTTAATAAACAAAGCAAAAGCCCAAAATGACAACTACTAAGAATCGCAGGCATATATCCTAATTTCAAGTGGAATTCCACGTCTGGATGTAATGAATTTTTGACTTGGAGACCCCTGATCTTAGTTAAGCGGACCACAATGCTGCTACACTACCAACTGCCATAAAGACACAGGAGTAGGAAGCTAGTGTAGTACGTGCCTCCTTTGGTCGGTCACTAAATCCAAGTCCAGCGCGGTCGTACATGCACACCTAAAAAAAAACAACAGTCACTGTTTACAATCAACTATCGTAGGTTTACTAGCTGCACACAAAAGGAGCTATATAAAATCCCATTTACCGGTAATCTTAAAGCAAATTTTGTCTTTTCTGTTCAGGAAACTGTTTAAATCTTTCAATTTTATAGCACTTTGATAATTATGAGCTAGCAATCATGCAAAAGAGCTATACAGACCATACCAATATCCACTCCATGCTAGTAGTCATGTAGTGCATTGTAAGGTAATAAAAAATATTTGTATAGCACCTCTTTTGAAGAAGAATTTAAGTGCCCAGAGATTGAAACGAGGTCGACAACTCTACTAAGTGACCTATCAAGACTAAAAATACTTAGGACATTGTGGCTGGGACATTATGTTGGTGAAGAAAATGACTACTGAATGTGAAAGTTGCTAAGTTTAAACATAAAGACTTGAGGCACTAAAATAATTTTGCCCAATTCTGTCCATAAGACATGTTCTGTTAGCTTATAATTCTAGGGCAGAGCTGGATTTTACTCATGCTTTTACTTAATAAATGATTCTAAACATGAATAAAAACTTGACTTATTAAACAACAACAAAAACAAGTATGCACATTGAACAATCTGTAGGCAGATATTCCAACCTTTGTCACTTTTGAAATATCTTGATATATGAAAGTCCATACATCAGACGACATCCCAGTTGGAGCATCGAGAATTACTGTAAAAAAAGTCAATAAATCTCCTTGAAATAACACAAAGAAAACATAGATGGGGCAGTAGCAAGTAAGCCAGAAAGTCATGAGGTTTGAAGTTCAAACCTGCAAAAATAAAGATGCCAAATAATAGACAAATTTTATCAATGTTTCAACAACCCCAGAAAAGCATTAAAATGTGGCACTTTTACTAACAAGATCCAACATTTTTAATTCAGTTTGTAAGGTATATATCAATAAAAAGGTAAGGTAGTTTGCAAGGTATAACAACACTAAGGTAAGGTATAACAAACCTGTTGGTGAGCCAGTTCCGTTGCACATCATGAATATTTTCTGTCCAAATCCAACATCGTAGAATGCACCTATAGACAGAAAATAAAAACAATAAAACACAACTTTTACCCCAGGCTTGCATTGAAGACTTGGATAATGACTGTGTCCCAGCATCTATTAAAACAAATTACTTTGGTCCATGGATTGCTTTTTAGACCTGGTCAATGATAGAGACCCAGCTTCTATTAAAACAAATTAAAATAAACAAATTGCTAACCCCCCCTTGTATTGAAGACCTGGCTTATGTCCAAGACCATAAGACCCAGGTTGCATTAGATATCTATAGTATTAAAACTTCTAATTGTAGTAGTCTGTTCGTGATGTCACCAGTACCTTGAGGCAAAAGGGCAGCTGACTCTCGCAGAAGAGCTGCATAGTTAAGCAGACCGGGAACTATTAAAACGAGAAGAACATATTTCAGTCCCGAAACACTTTTTTTCAGACAACCAATGACATTGCTGCTTTTTGGCTAAAACACACAAATTACTCGCACATAATTAGAATAAGATCAAAATCAAATATGAAATCAGAAATGATTTAACCCTGTGAACAACAGGTTACCTTAAGGTTATTGATTTTTACGTGCAGGGTGGCAGGTTCAAAGGGTTATGGGAAGAACCTAAATTTTAAAAAATGAATAAGATGGGTCTATATAATCAATTCTAAAACACGAGCAGGCAGAATAAAGGGTTAATTCCTCAAAGTTTATGTATGTAATTATGCAGTGAATAGGCAGATTCAGCAGCTATATGCAGACATACTTTTAGATTGAGACTCAATGCCTGTTTTTACTTGGATTAACCACTGATGAACTGTGACTTATCCACCGTGCCTTGGTGTCCAGTTTTGTCCAGGGGCTAATCCACAATTCCCCTGCATACATATCTGGACTGGACTGGTGGTTTCCAGTGCAAGGATTAATACACATCTGCTGATATGTATACGCATTCATAAGTGGCGCTATAGAAACTAAGGACTGGATTGGGAGTAAATTCTCTCGAATTTATATAGCGCCTTCGGTAATAATAAATCGGAGGCCAACACTTGGTTCGACGTCCTGCAAAGCGGCTCGACTGTCTTCGTTGGACGAATCCTTATGATCCTTATCGTCGTCCCTTTTTATTCTTTTTCGCATATTTAATTAAAATCATTAATAACAAACAGCGACCACATTCAATCAACACACGTTGAACGCAGGGCCGGAAAAAAGCGTGCACCGATTGCCACCGAATCCGCTAAAGGTCCAGCACTCCAGCCTTGCTCAGTGTTGCCAGATACTTTTTTCAAAACTTGCAACCATTGGTCGAGAAAGCAGCCCAAAAGCCGCCCAAAGGTTGTTAATGAAAACATATTCCCATAATACACATATTAAAGTCTATGCATTACACACATTGACGTCTATTAGACGCAATCATGGAGTTATTATTAATAAATCCATGGACGCAATAGACGTCAATGAGATGTCAATCATAGATTAAAGTCTATGATGTCAATGGATTACACAAAGTTTGCTATCGCTAATGTTTTATAGTAATTGTCTATAATTAATTAATTAATTAATTAATATTTTTATAATAATAATAATATTATTATTAGTTATTATTATTTGTCTTGTATTTGATGTCTATGGATAGAACAGCTCCGATTCCCCGAACGCTGTCCATTGGACAATGACCCTCCAATCTCATATTTGCTATTCTTAGCGTCTTGCTTAAGTAAAGCACGTCCTTGACGTTCAAGCGGAAGTCTCCTAAAAACCAACCTACCTAAAATTCCTACTCGGACGGTAGCTCGGCCCTCTGAATATGTCGCAGTATTCAGCTGGAGACTAGGATGCAGGTGCGCGGGTCTTTTAGCAGTGGCGGCTCCACCGGGGCCAGGGGCCCGTGCCCCTATTGAGAGCCTGGCCCCCAGTGGCCCCCAGTTGGGACCCTATACTTAATGCTACATACATTAAACAACAAATGGTTGGCCCCCCATGATTAGAAGTTGCCACCCCAACGGCCCCCCCCCCCACTTGCCAAATCCTAGAGCCGCCACTGGTCTTTAGTTGTGATCTTCCACTTAAGAGAGTCGAGTTACGCCATGACTTACTTTTATAATAAGGCCGTGGAGCGATAATAAGGCCGTGGAGCGATAATCCGGGGCTCTCTGAAATATATAGCAAGCCTTGAATAATCTCCCAAATAGTGGCTGAACAGGTTATGATCACTTATGACCTGGAGCTTATCCATCGTGTCCTGGTGTCCACTGTTGTTCCCGGACTCATCCACAATTCTCTTGTATACATATCTGGATTGGACTGGTGGTTCCCACTGTCGTGATTAAGTTGGTGCACTGGTGTGGAAAATGTCTGCACTAACTATTTCATGTTGCTACGAACAGAAAAGATTGGGACAAAACTGTAATGATTGCATCAGACACCAACGGGCGCTGAGCCCACGGTTATTGATGATGATGATGATGATGATGATGATGATGATGATGATGATGATGATGATGATGATGATGATAAATAATTTTATAAGTCAATGCATCGCTACCGCCTACCGCACTATAAAGTTTTGCGTGTTTTTGCAAAAACTGCGACGGCAGCGGTTGACTTTGTGACTGTGTAGTGTGTACAGCTTTGCATCTGCGACGGTGGTCATCATAGACTTTAATATCATATGTATTATAATGAATCTATGGTGGTCATAGACTCGTCGCCCATATTCGATAATTCGATGTAGAAAAGAAGGGAAGAATTTCCGAATCGGCGACGACTTTCCGTCGAATTATCCGCTGGAAGAAGGCGCCCGACCGTCCGGCGCAACGCCCCTGACGCCGCTGCGATGTTCCGACCGGTCGGCGCTCCTGGTCGGTGCAGGTTCTTCGTCGATCGCCCGACCGCTCACGTTGCTTTTAATTGTAGACCGTTATCTGTGATAAAGTGTCTATTATGCGGGCTGCCCGCAAAATAATTAAACCGCTGATTGGTTTAATGAATCACTTGGTTAAGGTTAGAGTTAGGGTTAGGTTCATTCGACCAGTCAGCGGCTTAATTATTTTGCGTGCAGCCCGCATAATAGACAGCCTATATGTGACCCTTCACACACATACCCACACACGCACACATTTGCACAGGCACACTCGGGATGGATTGTGCTGAAATCTTACCACTGTTTGATCAAGTAAGTAAGTGAAATCTAGTCGATTTATATAGCGCTTAAAAAGTAGTACCAGAGTAGCTGCTTATTCTTGGGCCTTTACTCAATCTTAAAAAAGCTATAGGATATATATTTGCCGAGATAACTGCAGGACGATGATGACGACGACGATGATGATTATTTAGCGCCCCTTCTGATGCGCAAAGGTATCGATTGATGGTACTCCAAACTCTTTCGCTAAATGGCCGGCCATTCTAAAGAACATTTTGTCTGGATAGAGCTCTGAATTTGATGTAGCGATTTTGTGAGAAATATGCATGACTCAGAGGTCCTAAATATGCAGAGAAAATGCGGGGAAATGAGGCAATTTCCCATTTATGCATTGCATATTTGCAGAAGTTGCGGTGGCTTTGGCATAAAAGGGCTGATGAGCGGAGAAAAGTTCACCCAGACAGGCGCTGATCCCCTGTAAACTCCAGTGAATCTATGCCAATGTTAGGAAAATTGCAATGAAGTGCTATATCTGTGACCAAAAATAGCAAACAATGGAGATAAAATTGCCCCACATTTGTACAGAAATGATATATGTGGAAGTAAGAAGTGAGACATGGGTAAATTGAGAGAACTCGTTCTAGAGAGTGTCCAGTTACCCCAAATGCCCGATGCTGGATGAAAGTGATAGGTGGACTAGGGTAAAGAACATCCATATGATCAATGATACTGTAAATCTTACTCAAGAAGTGCAGGAGAAGTGAAAATGGAAACCCTGATTGAAGGCTTTGAGAGGACCACTTGTGTTTACAGAATAGTATGGACAAGGTTTGATTATGGGTATTTAGACTGGATTTTTGAGAATTATGGCATTGGGCTAGTTTGTACCCATGTTTGTGCATTGAATGGGTCAGCCAAAGATAAGGAGAATGATTGGGATATCGTGGAGAAGTTTTGAAGTTTATATTCATAGGCGGTGGAGGAGGTTAGTTTGTGTTTACATAATAATATGGGTAAAGATTTTATTTGGGCTATTTAATAGGCAATTTTGAAAATTGATGGGTTGGATATTGGTTTACTATTGTGCACATGTGTTGAATACTTGTACCCAGAGATTGGAGACAAAGATAGTGGGATGGCATAAGTTTGGGTCAAAGATTGTAATGCTGTTCGAAGGAGGTTGATTTGAGTTTGCTTATAATATGGATAGAGAAATGGATAGAGAAATAGGATGACTTTAGTTTGCTTGTGTGTGTGTGTGTGCGGGCACGCACGTGCGCTAAATTTACTGACAGACAGCCATAAATTGCATTTGGTTCAGGATTTCTGATTAAATTGTATAATTAATACTACTTCTGAATTATATATATATATATATATATATATATATATATATATATATGTATGTATGTATGTATGTATGTATGTATGTATATATCAGCATGCCTGCTGTGATGATTTCTTTTCTGTGTTACATTGTAATATTGACTTTCCTTTCTGAAACTTGGTGATGAAATTAATAAGTTTCTGGCTTCTGATGATCAGTTTTGGTGAAATCATGTTACAGTTTGTTATTAAAACTTGTTTTGTTCATCTATCCTGCTGAGCCGAGCCGACAATTGTTATTTCCTGTGAGACTTAAATTACAGGCAGGAAATCTAATTGTCACATGGGACTTCTATTTTATGGTTGTTTTGACCAATCCTGCTGAGATTTCGTATTAACTAAATGTTTATTTATATTTGCCAATACTCAGTAGAATTATGATGGAATTGCATAGCTTGTCATATTGCAGGATTAATCAGGATTTTGGCTGCCATGCAAAAATTTATTGATTGTTTGTTTGTTATGAATTCTGTCTTGGCTATTCAGAACTAGTTATTTAGTTATTTAGTTTTGTAATTATGTGTTCACGCAGTCTTTTGACTAGTCACCACAGTAATCTTGACTTTACTTACTTACTTACTTACTTTGTATGGGTTCGTTGTTTATTTCTTTTCATTTGCATTTCTATGTCAAAATTGGGATTAGGAAGGATGACTTTTAAAAAAAATTTGCTAAAAAGCTTCCATTCTGGTAAATAAATATAATTGTTACTATTTCAAAGGTCGTAGAATGGGTATTTTCATGTTTAATGAACGACTTCTACCAATGTAGAGATTGATCATCAACAAATTTTAAACAAATGGTGTCTAAGCAGTTCTAATTTTTTAATTAGGAGTTCTCCCAAACAAATTGGGGAGGTTTGTAAAATGATGGAAGGTCTTTTACACTGACTGATTGGAGAGGAAGTTAATGCCTCTGGTCATGATGCCTTGATTTTAACCCTTAAACTACCCGAACTGAGTATACTTGGTTCCCATTGCTTATGGATTCAAAGCATGTGTCTGTTAAAGGGTTAAGAGCCATAAATTGATTACTCAGCAAACATTAGCTGTCTCATTTCTAATATCATTTGCTGTGTTTTTACGTAAATATCTCATTTTATAATGCAGAATTTAGTAATTTTTTTACATTACCAGAGGCACTTGATCATCGGCTTTTGAACCCATCTTTAGAACTATATATAGTGTCTTCATTCATTGAAGGATTGAAGGATAGACAGAAAGATATGTGATACGTTAGATCACACTGTTTAGAAATGCACTCTTGAAAAATTCTGTAGATGCCTTTTAAAAGAAAGTTGTTTTGCATCTTCTTTTGATTCTAAGTGACAGAAATGCATCTTTCAGTTAATCTGTGTGATTTGTTTTGTCTGGCAGGGGTGGGGGGGGGGGTAAAATTTTGCCTGGTTAAAACGTAACTGGGGGGTTTTAAAATGTTGTGTATGTGGTGTTTAAGGTCAGACGGCCCAAAGGCCTCCTCCCGGTGCTACGTCTGGGACAATCGTTCCGGGCGCTACCGTTCAACCGGGTCCAATTGCTCCGCCATCTGGTGAGTGGTTTTTTTGTTCACGACGTCGTCATGTTCCATCAAGAAATTCCATCCAACCATTCACCCCATTCATCGTCTTTCTCCTTTTCTAGTTCTTTTCACTTTCCAAGCGTGAAAACCTTGTTTCAGGGTGTCTCTGGTCCTCTGGTCCTCATTACATGCCCCAAGTACCTAAATCATGCAAGTTCTTATCTAAACGTTAAGCATGAAGGATCTATTGCAAGACTAAATCTATTTTAGTCATCCAAAGTTTGTCATATTTATTTTGTCATTATCTCACGATTTATATAGCGTTAGCATAACTGGAGCTAAAGTCAAGAGCGCTTTAAAAGGAGTCAATTGATGTTAAATAAGTGTGTTTTAGGAACGATATTTGCTTAAATGCGTTGGAAATTCCATTTGAACATTGGAAAGTCAAAAACAAATGACTGAGTTAGAGAATTAAATGAAATTTCTTCTTCTCTGTGACGCATTTTCCTGAATTTGCTCTGAAGCAGTATTTGTATGAAAGAACTTGGAGACTGTGCACATTTTAAAGGCAGAAAATTCAAATTGGCAACTGTGAAATTCATATGCGATTAGGAAGTAACACAAAGACAAGTATTGATGTCTTTTTTTCGTGTTCATTTCTCAGTTACAAAATCAGAAAAGGTGAAATGAACTTTTCAAATTAAGCAATCACCTGCTTCAATGCCATCCATCCCCACTGTGCCTTTTATTTCTTTTAATATGTGGCTAGGCTGTGCTAATATATGGTAAATTATTTATGTCTGACTTCTGGATTTTATTATTGCTTTGCATTGCATGAAATCAGTCAAAGCTGTTTCTTCCTACTTCAATTTTCAATTTTACAGCCCTGTGACGTTTCCCTCGTATCTGAGAATATTTGTATCGGTCCATTTACTATATTGTCGTCTTATGAAATTGCTGAAATGATGTTCAGATGATATCAGCCAGAAAAGAATTGTCCTTTTTTGTGACGTCGGGCCCCTATTTTTTCCAGGGGCCCTTGTTTTGCCCACCACTCTTGGCCTTCCGCCGGTCGCCGCTCTTCAGGAGTTCCGAAGCCCCTCGCGCCCGGGCCATGGAATGGAGGGCCAGCCGATCCACCTCAGGGCCAACCACTTTCAAGTGCGAATCCCGCGTTGCTTTGTGCATCACTACGAGGTCAACATATCACCGGACAAATGCCCTCGACGCGTCAACAGGTCGGTCTTCTACCGATTTGACTCTTTAATTAACCCCTTAACCGTGTATTTAACTGTAACTCAATGTAAAATGGACGGATATATCCGGGATCCCCAGTTAAGGGGTTAAGCGTTTCCCCCAAATAGTCCTTGACACAGTAGAAATTCTTTATAACATACTTAGTGAGTATGTAAAATTTAGTATGTTGTATACAAGGTACGTTGTATCCACTGCCATTCAATACAGCAGCACATCACATGGAACCGTACATTGCGATAGCGAGTCTGTTAAATTTGGTACGTTTTGTCCAAGGTACGTTATGTCCAATACCATCCAGTATGGCAGCACATCTCATGTGACCATACATTGCATACATACATTATCCATACATTATCATACCAATGATACCATACACTATCTCATTTTTGTAAAGTGCTTTTGACTTTGGCCCTATTAGCTATGTTTACTGCACTCTAGAAATTGTCTTGTATAATAATAATAATAATAATAATAATAATAATAATATAATAATAATAATAATAATAATAATATAATAATAATAATAATTGCGGTACTTTATAACTGTGTATATGTTATAACCGTGTCCATTATAATGAAGATCTACTGAATGTATTTGCGAAATTCTTTACTTCTGTGACGTGAAATATATTTTCAGCATTGCTGCTGTATTGTTAATGGGGTGCAGTTGAGTAGTTATTAAGTTCTTACCATGTAATTTGAAGGGTCTTGGGGTTGGAATCTGACCCTGGTCACTGTGTACTAACCTTGGTCCAGTTGCTCACTCCTATGTTGAGGGCAACGGGAAACCACCTCACTAATCTCATCCTCAGGTTTTGTAGAAGCCAATTGTACCTGCCCTATATCAAAAATTCATCATCATCATCATCATCATAATCATCATCATAATATTGTTACATGATGTCAGCATTTATTCATTTTTTGCAGCAAAGGCTTAAGAATCATTTTGTTAAGTCTTTCGTTCTGGCAAATAATGCACATATTAGATTTTGCGATCTTATTATTTAATTGCAGGGAAATTGTTGAGACAATGGTGCAGGCATACTCGCAGAAGGTCTTCAACGGGCAGAAGCCGGTCTTCGATGGAAGGAAGAATCTTTACAGCCGCGATCCACTTCCTATTGGGCGAGAAAAAGTGAATATTTCTAACTGGATTTTCACAATAATATAAGTAAAATTCAAAATCCTAAAAAAATAAGTATTGACCCTTTGATATTTCTTATTTTAAACATGTTTTGTTAATGAAGAATTAGTTTTGATGGACAGAAGCTGTTTGGCTCATGTGTGTTTCATCTAATTTCTGTTCCCGTAACTAAATCTGAACTTGTGGTAGATAGGTAGGTGGGTAGGCA
Organism: Metaphire vulgaris; assembly: GCA_018105865.1. NCBI lineage: Eukaryota > Metazoa > Annelida > Clitellata > Crassiclitellata > Megascolecidae > Metaphire > Metaphire vulgaris. Next base: position 11,423,292 of record CM030859.1, on the reverse strand, counting down.
GGCAGTAAGGGAGTGAAAGTGAGTGTGAGTGAGTGTGATTGAGTGTGAGTTAGTGAGTGAGTTAGTGAGTGAGTGAGTGAGTGAGTGAGTGATAGATGGAGTGAGTTATTCATTCCTGTTCTTGGACGTGAATTACTTTCATAGTTTGAATCGACTGTTTTAATATATCTTGCCCAAGATATAGTGTGTTTTTTTCCAGGTGGAGCTCGAAGTGACCTTGCCAGGTGAAGGTCGTGATAGGGTTTTCTTGTTGCCATTAAGTATGTTGCCCAAGTGAGTCTCTTTGCCCTCGACGAGGCCTTGGAGGGTAGAAACCAGCAGATTCCGCTTGACGCCATCCAAGCGATTGACGTGGTCATGCGCCATCTTTCCAGCATGACGTAGGGATCCTGTATTTTTTCCATTTCATTTTGTGACTTTACGACTGGATTTTGTTATGAACATCTGTTGTAAGTAAGCAAGTAAGTAAGTCAGCCCCATTTCTGTAACAAATTTCTATAGCACTACTTGAAAGCTTGATGCGGTGCACCAGCATATTCACTGGTAAATCTAGTGTCTTTTTGTTGTCTTAGATTTTTCAATTAAATCTTTTGTGACTTTATAATGTATTCACTTGCACCTCCTAGATATTTGCAGGATCATTAACCCTTTCGCCCGGCAGTCCATTTAACCAATATGTTGTGAAGTAGAAATATCGGCCTTATTGCGCCAAAGGGTTAAACTGTTTGTTGTTATTATTGGCTGAAATGGTGAGATTGAAATTTTGAAGATTTTTGGAGGAAATGGACAAGCCTTGTTTCTTGTTAATTTCTGTGTTTTTTTAACCATAGTTAATTTAAGACTCATAGAACTGATTTAGTGTGATTATTTTCTTTTCAGCTACACTGCTGTTGGTCGTTCTTTTTTCACTCCACCCGTTTCCCTCGAAAGTGGAGAAGGCCAACCGGGTTCACAGCGGTAACACTATTTTTTAATTATTATTATTATTATTTTAATGTTTAGACAGCTCTCATTATTAATGCTTTGATTGCCAAAAGCAAGAAAAGCATTGAGATCATAAATTGAACCAAATGTTAAATAGATATGTCTTCAGCCAACTGAAAATTGGCAAATGAGGTCTCAATATTTTTATCAATCAATCAATCGATCAATCAATTTTTTTCTCACATTACAACAATGGCAGATTACATTGAGCAGTGACATAGGCAAAAACTAAATAACCAAATGTTTTACATTCAAATATTTGCTCATAAGTTCACAGCTAGTAAGATGTATTTAGAAAAATGGGTCAACCTAAGGGTTATAAACCCGTCGGGTGGTCGACCCTGAGTTGTTATGAGTTACTATTAAAGATAGTCATGTATTGGAAACAATTTTAGTCAAAATTTGTCATAAGTTATTTGATATGACTGAGAGAGAAAGCTTTTGTGTTTAGAGTTTTGTTTCTGAAAGTTTAGGATAACATTGCACAACTTCTATATCTGATAAGAATTTAAATTCCTTGTGTATCAAATCTATTTTTTATCATAGGAAACCAAATCAAGATCATCTTATAGTATAGCCTCAAGTTTAGAATTTTATAACATGGCCTGCTTAAGTAACGGAAATAGTAGACATGGCCCTTTTCTTGAAGAGCTTGAGAACCATAGGTTTAGGTGTTATAATTTTGATGTGTGTTTTTTATGGAAAGACTTGCTGCCGGCCGGTCATTCTTTGCGCCACCGGAGGGAATTGACCATCCGCTTGGAGGCGGTCGAGAGGTCTGGTTCGGGTTCCACCAGAGTGTCCAGCCATCTCACTGGAAAATGATGCTGAACATAGATGGTAATTCATTCATTCATACTTTCTTTCAGTATTATTATTATTTTTATTATTATTATTATTATTAGTAGTAGTAGTAGTAGTAGTAGTAGTAGTAGTATTGTTGTTGTTGTTGTTGTTGTTGTTGTTGTTGTTGTTGTTGTTGTTGTTGTTGTTGAGACAATTTGTATTGCACAGTGGTCATGGCAAAGGCCAAAGTCAAGGGTGCATTAATAAACATCACTTGTAGGAGATGTTAAACAAGTGAGTCTAGAGTAAGTACTTCATGAATAACATAACAGTGAGTGAGTATATACTGTATATATATGTGTGTGTGTGTGTGTGTGTGCATATATATGCATATATACATATGTACATACATACATGCATACATACATACATAGACTGTGTTAGACTAAATTGAGTTTTGTGTGCTTGCATATGCAGTGTCGGCCACTGCTTTCTACAAGGCTCAGTCCGTAATTCAGTTCATGGCCGAGACGCTGGACCTTCACGACATCCAAGAACAGAGGCGCCCCCTCACTGATTCTCAGAGGGTCAAGTTCACGAAGGAGATTAAAGGTGCGTTAGTTTCAATCTTACATCAATGCACGTTTTTTAAAAATAATATTGCTTTTACATATTTTTGCTATCTTTATAAGCCAACAACTTGAACCATTCATTGTTGGACAAATTTGATGTTTAAACTGTAGGTTATGCAGGTTGGTAATTTGTTGGTAAGTATGTAAGTAAAGCAAATTTTTAAGGCACTATAAGTAGCTTATTTTCAAGTGGTTATTGTGGCTTGCTTTTGTTGATTTACCCAGCCATCACATTGGCATGCATCCAGGTTTCCTTCTATCCTTTGCTGGTTGTCCACAGATGAATGTAACAAAAATTTACTGATAAGGCGTAAGAAAAATTGGTTTATCTGGTGTAGTGCAAATTTTTTTGACGTTATGCCACAGAAATTTGTTGCTGTGGCGTAATGGTAATTTGTTGATGTGATGTAACAAATACAGGGTTATGAAATGTTTTTACAGGTTTGAAGGTTGAGATTACGCACTGTGGGCCGATGAAGAGAAAATATCGGGTGTGCAATGTTACCAGGCGTCCAGCCCAGACTCAATCGTGAGTTTCGAATAATTGTGACCAATTATTCTTCTTTGATTCACGAAGTGCTGAGATCTTTTTTTTTAAATTTCATACATTCAAGTCAGCTTTAACCCCTTTATTGTGTATTATCCGAGTATGTTCGTCCATTTTACATTGAGTTACAGTTTAATACACGGTAAAGGGGTTAATATAATTAATTTGCCAGCTCATGTGCAGTGTGATTGTACACTTTGACGAATTTTGCTGTGATCTCTATGACTATATCATGAATTTTTCTGTAATACATAATGGCTGGAATTAATTATATTTATTGATGTGCAGCTACAGTAGAACTTTGATATAGCATACTTAGCATATCTGTAAAATTTAGTACATATTAAGGATTTGTTCTTGGATGATTTGTTTCTCTGTCCAGATTTCCTCTTCAATTGGAAACTGGTCAGACTGTTGAGTGTACTGTTGCAAAGTACTTCCTAGAACGATACAAGAAGAGACTCCAGTAAGTACAAGCCGATTTTGTCTCATTTTGCCTAATTTGTATATTTCTAATTGTTATTAATTGTTATTTTAATTTGATTAACTTATTTTGCTACTATTTTTATTTCTTTTATCATCTTTTGAACCTGTTCATCTCAACGAAATGACATTTTTGTAATGATTTTTAAATTTTAAAACTGTTTTTGAACGTTAAACTGCATTAGCTTTATTGCAATCTTCTACATGCCAAGACTTTTTTCAAATTCAGGTATCCACATTTGCCTTGTCTCCAGGTGGGTCAGGAGCAGAAGCACACCTACCTGCCTCTGGAGGTAAGACTACTTACGTGACTCTGGGGCTGTCCATTAATTATGTCAATTTTTTGGGCAATTTTTGACCCCTCCCCCTTGTCAACAACTGTCAACTTTCACTTACCCCCATAATTACGTCAACAACTATTAATGACAGGTCCCAATAACAAGGTTATTATTTTTTGTGGTGATGGCCATTTTTTCCCTTTTTTGCTCATCAAGTGTCAAAATGTGGTAGTGATGACCATTTTTGCCATGCTTTTTTCCATTGTAATAAGTTGTATTCCATGAAATTTCCTATATTTTGATATTTGTAAAAAGTTAAATTGTTGAATCAACTGACCCTTATTCAACAGCATAAACCCCTCCCCCCTAAATTGTTGACTTAATTAATGGACAGCCCCTATAAAGTTTAGGTATGCAGAATTTTTTATATTTAAGAGTTTGTTATGGCATTTATCTTGGGCCCACAGAGCTTGAACTGTAGCAACAGCATAGCTGATAAGATTGAATGCAATGGATCTTTTATAGATGTGCATTGATAGTAACAGAGGAAGTATAATGTATGTGTTGTAATGAAGTTTGACTGTACTGCATGTTAAATTTTTAGTCTTTTATTTTTCTGTTGTGATGTGCCAAAAAAAATGATCATTAGTTTTGAAAAGCTTTTTCATTAGATTTCATTAAATTAAAGTTTTTCTTATATTTTATTCCATTTTATAATTTGTATATTTATATTTTATCGTATGTCTGTTAGTTTGTGTTTGCTTGTGCACTCGTAAAGTTTTAATTGCCCAAAACAAACGAAAGATTGTAAAGTTGTGTAGTTGTTGAGAATCTTTGAGAAAAAACACAAATTAGATTTAAATTACAATGTAACATTTATGGTTTTGCCTGGAATTGTAATTCATTTAGTAAGATTTGTCAGTGTGTGTGTGTGTGTGTAAAGTGACTACTTATTCTTGTCATGTTTCTGTTTGTTGTTTGTGTAAAAAAGTGACTAAACTTATTCTAAAAATGTCTTTCATTGCCTATTTTTAGGTCTCAACAACATTGTGCCAGGGGTCGCCTGACAGAGATGTATCAAAAAGCTGACTGACCTGCAAACCTTGTCACTATGATAAACATGGAATGATTAAATAATAACTTTCATTGCCTATAAATCATTGTGAACTTTTTTACCTTATCCAAGAAGCACTGGAAAATTGAATTGAAGGGGTCGCGCAATTGAGAACCGCTTCTTTGGAGGCAAAAGTCATTCATTGACTGAGTTTATGTTGCTGCTGATCTCTAATGTAAATCTGTTTGATTGCGCTTTAACCTTAATTTTTACATATTTCTCTCTCTTTATTCATTGCCTGGATTAGAATGGCAAGCTACTCGATCTTTATAATGTTTTTTATGTTTATTTCTGATAAATATTTGCATGTTTGTTTTTTCTGTAGGCAACCGCACGTTCAGCTCCAGACAGAGAAAGAGAAATTAATAGCCTGGTAGTTCCATTCTAGCCACCTATACATTGGATTAAAAAAATTTGAAACTGTTGGAACTGATTTTGCCAAAATGTCAACATTTTGGAGAGGAAAATCAAACTTTTTTAAAATAAATTTTCCCGGAACCAGTTAAACATTTGGTATTATTTTGGATATTAACCCTTAAACCGTTGGAATTGATTTTGTAATTTACCGGTATGAGAATAGTTTGTTTAAAATATTTTTTAAGCAGTTCATTTGAATATTTTGGATATTAAGTGAGGCAAATAACATGTTTTAAAACAGACAATTTTTCTTAATATATAAACAGGTGTGTGTGTGTTCCAGTAACATATATTTTTATATATATATATATATATATATATATATATATGTGTATATATGTGTGTGTATGTGTGTGTGTGTGTGTGTATATATATATACATTTTGTGAGTACATTAACGATGAGGTCCAGTGTTTGATTGTATTTTGCAGGTGGTGAAAGCCAACTTCAATTCAGATCCGTATCTTCAGGCGTTTGGTATAACTGTCTCCAGCCAAATGGTCGACGTTCAAGGTCGTATTTTGCCCGTTCCAAAGCTGCAGTACGGAGGAAGAGTTAGTCACTTGATATCGTTTACTCTGTATAATGGTTCTCAGAGTTTGATACTCAGATCTCTTGTTGTATAGAAAGGGCTTTTTATCATCATCATCATCATCATCATCATCATTATGTATTTATTTCTGATACTAGTACTCGAAAGGTATCAATCAAAAGGTATTAATCAGAAGGTATCATTCGGAAGGTATCAACTGATGGTTGTCCAAGTCCTTCTGCATATACCAGACTATTTAAAATGGTCATAGTGGGAGGCAGGAAGACAGACTAAGAAGTATAAGTCAGTTGTAGAAGATACAGGTTTTAGGTTTGTTAATGCTCTTTGAGGAAAATGTGTTCTCACCATTGAGTTGAATCTGTGTTAACCCTTTTGCCCCTGGAAGGCCGATATTTCAGCTTCATAACCTATTTATGTGGAGCGCTGTGGTCAATGGGTTAACAGTCCATTAAATATAAATCAATATAACTGCTTCCTGCTTCGTTCTCAAAATCCGAATCACCTTAGACTTCAAGTTTATGTGAAATCTTACAAATCTCATGAAATGCTTAAAATTTGGTGTATTGTTAAATAGTTTTTATTTACTTCCACTTTTGTGTTCACTTCCTTCTGTGGAATCACCCAAACCATTGAGATTTGTAAATTGTTCACAGACTAAGGCACAGGTTGTGCCAAACCAAGGCGTTTGGGACATGAGAGGCAAGCAGCTGTATCAAGGGCATTCAGATCCGCGTGTGGGCCATTGCATGCTTCGCCCTTCAACGAACTGTAGGCGAGGAGGCGCTTAGGTATGCTCCGTGATCATTTTGCTTACTTACTAACCGTGTCATTTTGCTTACTTAATAAAGAATTCATCTTTGTTTCATTTTCAGTATATTCATATTCATATTATTATTATTATTATTATTATTCAGTTCTTCCGTTATAAATGGATTCGCAAAGTGGTCAAAACTGCTTAGAATGTCGTTGTATTATTATTATTATTATTATTATTATTATTATTATTATTATTATTATTATTATTAATTAGACAATTTATATAGCACAATAAGAATGGCAAAAATGGCCAAAGACAAGAGCGCTTTACAATACTTCTTATACCCGATGGTGAATAGGTGAATCTTAAAGATTATTTAGGAAAAGTCCGAGAGAGAGTCAGAGTTTGTAACATAGTCCGATAGTGAGTGTGTTGGGACTTTTTCATATGTTGGGACTTTTGAAGACATGGTAATTGCCTTAGCTGGAATGATTTTCTATTATTATAAATTCTACAGACAAGAGAAGCCACTGCTAATTTAAGCCATTTTTTAAATTTTAATTTCTTGCCTGCTTGTGGTCATGATTATTATTAACGTTGTGTTTTATTTTTAATGGCAGAATTGTTGCTGAAAAATGTGTTATTTTAAAGTAAAATATTGGAGTATTTGTATGAAAACAAACAAGAAAACAAACGATGAAGTACTACAGGTGGTGGACGAACAAAGTTCGTTAACCAGCACCATCAAAAAAAGACAAAGGAACCGGATTGGAGACGTACTAAGAGGAGAAACATTGCTTGGAACAGTAATTGAGGGAAGTATATCAGGAAGAAAGGCAAAAGGAAGACCAAGGAGAATGCTACTGGACTGGATGATGAAAACAGATACACAGCGTCAGTCACAAGACCTATGCAGAAATCAAGGAGGAAGCAAGACGCAGAGAGGAATGGAAACAATGGAGCCCTGAACCTGTCCCAGGACAGAGAACATGATGATGATGATGATGTATGATGCTGTAAGGAAAGGTGGTGTTTAGATTGCATGCAGTATAACAGGATTGACTGTAATGGCCGATGTTTGCAGTATGAATTCCTTTGTCTGAAAGTGTATAAGTGCTTGAAGTCATATGTATTCCAGTGGACTGTGATCAGAGCAAGAGTTGCATTGAAGCTTGCAAACCAATGTTTATTGCTGTAAACCAGGAAACATGGACATGGAGGTGAAACTCGTTAGTGTTTATGCGATTTCTTTACCAGCCTTTTTCATCAGTGTCTGTGCTGGATCTCTCCATTTTCCCTCTTGACTTTATCGTAATCTGTTATCGTCGCTATCCATGGCTTCAGTTTTTGTTGTCGCAGAGTGTATTTTATCGTGTTTTTTCTGTCGATCGAAGGAACTTCACTCAGCAACTTCAAAAGATCTCGACCGATGCGGGAATGCCGATCATGGGCCAGCCGTGCTTCTGCAAGTACGCGTCGGAGGCCGACCAGGTCGAACCGATGTTCCGATACCTCAAAAACACGTATCAGGGCCTTCAGTTGATCGTCGTCGTCCTGCCCGGAAAGACCCCGGTCTACGGTGAGGGACGTGGACTGGTCGGAAGCCCGTTGCTTGGAATTATGTGGGAAGAATTAAGAGTTTTGGTTTTTCTTATTTTGTCTTTCACGTAGTAATTATCAAGAGATGTAGCTCTTCCCTGACATGCTCTCTCTCTCTCTCTCTCTCTCTCTCTCTCTCTCTCTCTCTCTCTCTCTCACACACACACACACACACACAACTTTAGTAAATACCTCTAATTTAAGCCATTACATTAAAAAATTAAAACACTAGCTCATAAACCAATTTAAATAAAAAATTGTAAATAAACTAATAATCACAAGTCTGATCTATTCAAATTAACTTAACCCTTAAACTTAACGGGAACCGAGTATTCTCAGCTACATTGCATGTAGTTACAATGTATCTGACGGTTTAAGGGTTAATTTTGCTACTGTTATTTTTTTCAATCATATGTATATGAAAAATTGCATCAAGACTCATTATTCTTTGATTTTGTGATGAAAATTTTCAGCATCATCAAAATCCTTTTTGTGTTTCAGCTGAGGTTAAGCGAGTCGGTGACATTATGTTCGGTCTTGCGACTCAGTGCGTCCAGGCAAAGAACGTGAACAAGACCTCTCCGCAGACAATCTCCAACCTGTGTCTCAAGATCAACGTTAAGCTCGGTGGGATAAACAGCATACTGCTGCCTAGCATCCGGTTAGCATCATTGATTGGCAGTTCGTGATTTTTAGCGTATTAACCCTTGAAGTACCGTAACCAAATATATTCGGTTGCAGTTCCATATAGTTACAAAATATGTGGTGGTTAAGCACATGTGTTGTGAAGACATTTTTCATTTTGAGATTATAGACGTGTGAGATTATCTGTTCAATTTGAGACTAGTAGTACCAACGTGTTTAGCTGTTAACCCTTTTGTAACGGCAATCAGCACGGCCAATGTGTTATGAAGCCGACATATCGGCCTTACGTGGCCAAACGGTTAAGCTTTTTCTTCTGTTATTATTGTATGCAGAATATAACAGTGTTTCTATGCAGTATGTAGTGTTGTCCTTATGAACTGTTAAATCTTAGCTTAAAACAACTGAATTTTCCTTCTACTGTCTTTGTTGCTTTTTCACATTCTGACTGACCTCTGGAATTGATTGGGTCTTTTATGGGTGGAATTGGTGTACCATTGACTGATACCCTGTTGTTTGAAAATGGTGTCATTACATGCATAGTTGTTATACGTTAAAATTTAGAATTCCTTAGCCTGCATTTCTTGTCTTTCATTGCTTTGTGCTAGTGACTTTTAAATGGATTTAGTCATTTATTTATGCTGTTGTGAAATATTTTGGGTATTTCTTTAGCAAACGATACAAGAGTTAATTTCTTTAGAGTGGGGGGGGATGCATATTACGTCTTTTATTTTATTTGCTTATATTTTTATTTTTATTTTGTGTAGACCTCAAGTCTTTAAAGAACCGGTAATATTCCTCGGTGCTGATGTTACCCACCCGCCTGCTGGTGATCGCTCCAAACCGTCAATTGCGGCTGTAAGAACATATTGGTTTTGCTTGGACTGCTTTTCATACAATATTTATTATTATTATTATTATTATTATTATTATTATTAAACTGACAATTTCTTGTGCGCCATATTACCAAAATGTCAGGAGCAAGGGCACATTAATAAGTCCAATAAAAATAATAAGATTTTCCTTAAAGGATGTCATAGAACAGGATGATTTCACAATTATCGATAGATCGTACCATGTCTTTGGCCCTGACACTACAAATGACCTAGAACTGAGTGATATCTTTATTTATAATTTGGTTATAATTAATTAATTAATACCAGTATTTATGTTAGTATTATAAAATAAAACTACTACATATGATTAATTAATGTGCAGGGGCATACTGGCCTTATAGTGGGGTGGGAAATTGAGGGTGAATAAATTTGATAGACCCTAGACTGCATATATATATATATATATATTAATGCTTTGGTGACTTTTCATTATATATTAGTTTGTCTAATGGAGTACAGGAATGCTGTAGCTGTGACCAATGGGACCCTGTGTTCAGCCATTCCCAGGGCCTCATTTTGTAGCCCAGTAGATCCCTGGGTGTACTAACGAGATCGAGATTGTGATGACACCACGAAAAACCCGAGACTTGTAACACTGCATTCACGCTTTTCCGTATCGTTTGGCTGTGCCCGTCAGGTGGTCGGCAGCATGGACGCCCATCCGTCGCGCTATTCTGCCACCGTTCGCATCCAGCAGCACCGACAGGAGGTCATACAGGAGCTGTCGACCATGGTCAAGGAGCTACTCGTTCAGTTCTACCGGTCGACCCGTTTCAAGCCGACGCGGATCATATTCTACCGCGACGGGGTCAGCGAGGGTCAGTTCGGCCAGGTCCTCTCCCACGAACTCCGGGCCATAAGGGAGGCGTGCATGAAGCTCGAGGTGGATTACCAGCCGGGAATTTCCTTCATAGTCGTGCAGAAGCGCCATCACACGCGACTGTTCTGTGCCGACAGGAACGACCAGGTTGGTATTTTTGATCGGTTATTTTTTGGGAAGCTGTGAATTTGATTGCTTTAATTTTAGGTTATTTGTTAAATTTGTTTGGGGTTTTTTTAAAGACTTTTTTTGAAGGCATAATTGTTCTAGATATTTTATTTGGCTGCAAATTTATTTATAATCAGGTCAGGTCTTCATCCTCCAGCTGTGTCCAGCTATCCGTGACATCTCTCCAAAGTTCTCTGTCCTTTGCTATTTCTTCCAAAGTCATTCGGTGTCTTCCGTCAGTTTTTCCATTGAGATTCAGCCCTGCCATGTGCAGATCCTCTTCCAATCCATCGTCCACCCATCGTCTTTTAGGTCTTCCTTTAGATCTTCTTCCCTCTGGTTTGTAGTTGAAAATTCATTTTGGGTTTCTTATTTCATCCATTCTGAGTACGTGTCCGGTCCATTTCATTCTTCTCTTAATGAGATTTATTTATAAGTAAAAGTTTATTCTGCTTTTCTGTTTGCTAGATCGGCAAGAGTGGCAACATACCTGCTGGTACGACTGTCGACGTCGGCATAACTCATCCAACCGAGTTTGATTTCTATCTGTGTAGCCATGCGGGAATACAGGTAGAAATATTTATGTTGGTACTGTTGTATTTGAAGTCTTTCCAGTGGTTAAGTTTTAAGTATTGACTTTTGTGGTTAGATGCCTGGAATATGCGATAAATAGTGAAATTTGCATTTAGTAATAAGTAGGCATAGTCACTGAACTGTGTCTGGTGTTTGGACTGGCATTTATGATTTTGAATCTTGTTTTACTGTCTTTGAATCTGTTTTGTTATCTTTGGGTCTATTTGCTATCTTTGTATCTGTACTATTTTCTTTGGGTCTGTGTCATTGTCTTTAGTTCTATGCTATCTTCTTTGGACCTATGTTATGTGTTTTGATCTATGCTATTGTATTCAGGTCTATGCTATTGTTTTGGGTCTGTGTTATTGTGTTTTCGGTCTATGCTTCATATTGTCTTCGGGTCTGTCATTTTATATTGATATTTTTTGTCTTTAGACTTTGCTATTGTCTTTTTAGTCTACATTTTTGTCTCTAGATAGGTCAGTGTTATTATACTTAGGGATACATTGTTATTGTATTTTGGTCTGTATTGCTGTTGTCGCTATTATTGTCTTTAAATTTGTACTGTTGTCTTTAGGGTACAAGTCGCCCATCACATTATCACGTTCTATGGGATGACAACCACTTTAATGCGGATGAACTGCAGATGTTAACCTACCAGCTGTGTCATACGTACGTGCGTTGTACTCGAAGCGTGTCCATTCCCGCACCTGCCTATTATGCTCACCTGGTCGCCTTCAGGGCCAGGTACCACCTTGTTGAGAAGGAGCACGACAGGTAAGCTAACCGCATGAAAGAAGCTGGTTTTTGTATGTTGATAGAGGATAATACACGTTATCGTTTCGATGGGGAAATTGTTTTGAAATCTTTGATTTGCAGCACATGGAGTGATAGTGATCATACTTACAATGGGAGCTTTCAGTATTGCAGGGGCTATTCAAGTAAATTTTACGAGGGGCCATCTTTTTTATGGCTAGAATGTAAACATTAAAAATTTTTTTTTAAATTTAGAGATAAGATTGTTTATCGTTTCAGTATCTTTGGGGGCCGTTTCACATCCCTTGGCAGACCAGATCTGGCCTGTGGGCTGCCATTTAAATACCCCTGCGTAATGGTAGTGCCAGGGTTATTTCTAGGATTATCAATTTGGGAGTGTTGGTAAATTCTGGGGTTCCCTGTGAAAAAAGTCTGACAGGCAAAACAGGTCATCCCATAGCTGAGATTGTGGGGTGTTCGGGGAGGGTGTCGGTCTCAAATTAAAGGGGTGTGTTAACATGTTAACAGGTGCTAACAGTTATCATTGACTCTATAAAGATTTGCCTCCAAAGTGAGCTGAAGCTTACTAATCAGCACACTTCCTGATACTAACCCTGCCCAAGGGAATTTGGGTGATACTCCAGACATTTAGTCTGGTTAAGCATGTTATCAGTTTCCAGTTGGTATGTGGAATTATTGTGGAAGCTTTGTGCATAGACAAAGTGACACCTTCTCAACTTGAAAGCATTCCGGAAAATCCAAAGAGGACTTGTTTTGTGTGGATCTCGTTCTGTTCCTGTTTGGCTATAGCTGCTTCATTTTGAGATTAAGCGCATAGGAATAAGGAACTACTTCGGCGCTTCTTTTGAAGGCGCTATAGAAGTTAATGAGATTTTACTTACTTTGAAGGTTTTAGTAAATGCAGAATTACTTTAACGTAATGGGCATGTTTTGTTAAGAGTTGCCTAACAATTGTGAGGTTACGGTAATTACGCGACGTCGCTTGTCGTTGCCTGTAATATTCTCAACCGTCGTAATGTAATCTATACCCATTTGCACGACTGACCTTTGAACTACGGTGCTTTGCATATTGTAGCGGAGAAGGGAGCCAGTATTCCGGGAACAGCGACGAACGAAACTTGGCCGCCATGGCCCGAGCAATATCCGTTCACCCAGACACTTTCCGGGTCATGTACTTCGCCTGATGCCGTCGCGCGCACCGTCCGACGCCATCCCACTGTGGAAGCAGACACAGTGGCGGCAACGACGGAGGCTGCTGCTGCTGCAACGGAGGCAACCGTTCTTTTGCAGTGACTTTGTTTTTAGATGATTTATAAGACGCGAATTTGGCCGAGGACATTTCGCAGGATACCTCTGCCTTTAACGATCCTGTGTGTTTTCTCGCAGACGATCCGCGCGCGCGTCGCGGTCGGTCTATTTCAGACGGGCCGCATTCTTTTCTGCGTCGCGTTTTTGGTCGCAAGGGTCCGGCGAGTCGTCGCGTTTTTCTCTCTCGACGGTTTTGTTTCTGAGCAACAAAAACAAGTGCACGTTTTCTGTGGTCATGCGTTATTCTTGTGGCGATCGTGTTTTGTGTCGGTTACGTCGAGCATTTCCTTTTGAAAAAACATTGAACTAAGACGTACGAGTTATGATATTGCCGTGGTGTTGTCCGCTTAATATACCGATGTTAGATATACATCAGTTGATTAGGTTCAGTCTGTATTAGTTCGTCTTTAGAAAACAGTGCCTCATGTTTAGTGCTTTTATTTATGGCATTTTAAAATCTGTAGTGGGCGCCCGGGCATAAGGGTGTAATAGTTGTTGCAATTGTATATATGTTGCATGGCTGTGTTTTGGAAATCTGTTACTGGTAATAATGCCTAAATTTCTTGTCTATACTGTACACCATTTTAATAATCATTATCATCACGTCTCTACTCATCTGTGAAAATTATTAATGTTAGAAAAAATGTAACCTCTCACCATAACACACATGCACAAACACACACATGCATGCATGCATGCATGAAGAGCTGGGTACATGTATGGGCAAGTGCTCTAAAAATGATTATAGGTAAATTGCTGTTCTTTGTAACCAATGGACAAGTTTTACAAGCACTGTGTGAACTGAAGATTATAGCATTGTTTTTAGCCATGCGAAATGTTGAAACATTCGGATATCTTTTTGCACCGATGCACAAATTGTAGATTTTCGATTGGTGTTCATCCATTTAAATTTTGGAAATTGAGACCGACTTCGGGAAATCATAAGATATAGACTGAAAATTTGAAGAAAATCGAACATAGGAAGGACAAGCGACCCGGGGCTGTATTTTTTCCTAGAGTTTTTGTTGTTTTACTCAAATTATGTGGTCCTGTGTAGATGTAAAGGAATGCTTATTTGAGATATTAGATGAAAAGATTTGTTGATGTTTTTTCATATTATGGCATTATAGTGTTGACGTAGTTTGCTGGCACTGTGGATCAAATGCAGCTATGTTAGTCGTTGAAGGATAGTGTTGGCTGGTTTTCTCAAATTTGTTTTGCGGCAATCATGTTCTTGCGGACTTTTTCTGGGGGGGGGGCGGAATTGATGGCTTCTAGCTGTCTGATTGTTAAGTTTGATGTTTGGAGTAAAAGGAATTCTCAGAATGAAATCTAATTGGAAGCTTTATCGTTAACTTTTTTGCTGGTCTTGGAATTAGATTGTTACGTTTGCCACAATGTCCTAAGGTTGACTGTGGTGGCCTGAAATATATTGAATGTGTTATTATCAGTGACTACATCTTTATGTTAGTTACCGCATTAGTCGTGTTTTTATCACGACTATGATGATGGCGATTACGACTGCGAGGAGTTGTATCTTAATTACGTTGTAGTAGGAACTCAAATCTATCTCACCGATTAACTGTTACAAGTTTTCTTATTTGGTGGAAGTTAGAACGATGCATCAAAAAGTTGAACTTTTCTAAGGCATGTATAGGCTTAGTATTCAATTCTTTGTTATTAAAATTTTTTCTATCTGCTTGAGTCTGTGGTTAGTGGTGTGATATAATCTAGCTATATCTTGCTATCATTTCCATGTTGCTTTTTGTAGCTAGCTAGTGGAGCACATGATTTGTATGTAGTCTTGTGTTGTGCAGTTTGTGTTCAAATTGTTTAGATTTGCCTGCAGTGTTTTATCCAGACTCCAGGCCTTTGGGGGGGAGAGAAATTGAGGCTTTCGGGGGGAAAATCGACTTGGTTGGAGGGGAAAAGACACAATTCAATGCAAAATTTGTGTAAGTGCTGGGATGGGGGGATTTTGAGGTTGGGGGGGGGGGGGAATCTCCCTCCTAACAGGCCTGTATAAAACACTGTTTGCCTGGTTCATTGTAGATTTTAGCTGCTAGGCTGTAAACCCCAATTTGCTCGGGGGTAAACTTGATGCCTGGTTGAAATTACGGCGTTGCGTTATCCGCGGTGGCATTAGCGAACCTTGATATGTCTGCGTTACCCAGTGTCTTTGTTTGAAGAATTTAGTGAGTTGTGACCGAACGGGTGTAGGAAGGCGGCGTTGATCTTGTCAGGAAAACGATCATATCGAACTTGTCGAAATTTTTGTATCTCCTGGAGATTTAGACTTTGTGGAATAGCGGTGCATAGTAAAATTTTTAGCCGTGTTTTTCTGTCATTTGAGTTGTATTTTCTGTTGAGATGCCTATTCAATATCATGTATGCCTCATGCTTATATATATATATATATATACATATGTGTGTATATGTATATATGTATATATATATATATGTATTTGTGTATATATGCATACACATATACATATATCCCTTTGCTAAAATTGCCATTGCCTTAAGCCCAAGTTCAGTGACACTTAAATATGTGCACTCGTTCTGCCAATTGTTTCGGCGCATATGCATATCTGTCTTCTTCTTATTGTGACCCCGTTCCTGCGTGCACTGCACTGCGCCACCCGGCCTTTCGGAAGCTACCAGGTCATCTTTGCGCTGAAGACAAACAGGTCGTAATTTCGCGTGACGGAATTTCTTCAAAGGCATTCCTACGTGGAATTGACAGGTCATTTTTTTGGATCTGGATCTGAGATATTTTTTATTTGACGTTGAGAGGATTTGAATCATGTTAACTTCAAAATCAATTCTACTCAGCATCGCGGAGATATCTTTGACGCTTTCTTTTCGACGACCAATTGTTCGGATAATGCCTCCTACATGATGTCTTTGTGACCCGTGCCGTGTTATAAATTCTCTTGCTGGACTTGGCTTCCAATCAATGCAACTTTAGCTACTCTCTGAGTTTCCAGATATGATGCTGCATAACTTAACATAAGCTTTCAAAATTCATGGTCTGGATAACTTTTGCAATCCCAGAAAAACAAGCCTTAGTTATCAAACAGAAAAACAAGCCTGGCTGTGAGTTATCACTTCTCAAGACGCATTTGTTTAATGTTTCCCTGGCTTCCTTTAGTCATTATAGATAACGTCTTCAAATTTAATAATGCAACCTGTTTTATTTTTGTTTTATTTTTTAAAATGTCTGTTGCAGCTTTATTCCACAGAAGTCAGTGATTAAGTCAGCTATACTTACTTACTGATTGTTCTTGAAAATTTGTGATTTATGGGAACAATACTTATCCCCGGTTTTTTCAGTTGTTTCCTTGCCTTTTCAGTCTGTACTGTAGTTTAAGTTTGAAGATGGCACCTAGTTATCTTCTTAATATATTGTGGTATTGAATAATATGTTGTTTTTATTTGTATATGGCCAATGATCTAAGATGAAATTAATGATTATGTTTGGAAGAATAACTGTTTGTAATGGTTGACTATTCCAGCAAATAAGTAGCACATTGCTATTAGTTATGTTAATGCATAATGAGCGGACAGTGACATTAGGTTCTTTTCCCTTTGGCATGTATGTTGTATAAATGTTGACATTAATGATTTTCTGATTAAAATTGTGTGTGCATGCATGTGTGTGTGTGTGAGAGAGAGAGAGAGAGAGAGAGAGAGAGAGAGAGAGAGAGAGAGAGAGTTTTGTGCCTAGCATTGTGTCCGCACTTGTATTGTTTCTAGTCTTTTGTGTTTTTAAAATCATTTTATTTTGGTCTTTGAGTGAAATTTTACTATGAAGTCCAAAATTCTGATCTAGATAAATAAACTCTTTTGGAATTTATAAATTGCCTTTGATTTTCTTGGATCTTAGATAGTTAAGCGTTCCTTATTCTTGTAATTCATTTGGTTTCAATCATCCAAATTGATTGGCTCACTTATTCATGAGTTAGTGGTAATCAATTTGATCTCTAAGTGACATCTTGTCAGCATTGGATATTGTGGCTCTACATACATTCATATATGTATATATAATATATATTGGATATTGTATCCTGTCATGATGTATTGTGTTTAAAACTTAATTATGCGATGGACAAATTTCACGTCAAATTCTAAGCCATGAATTAATTCAATATTATAATTTTATCTTCGTCTCTCTCTCGAGTGCAACTCTCGTGTTGATTCTTATCGTGTGCAAATCATATCTCCAGCACTGAAATAATGTCTAATCATATCATGAATCTGAAAAATTTGTAGCAAAAGAGTGACAATAGCCCCAAGTTATCTGAGGTGGACTTCCGTTTCACTGGCTTTACAATGTATATTGTTAATGTTTCTTTTACCTGAATTTTTGTTGGGGTGTTTTTCTTTTTATTGCATTCTGGATTTTTGCTGCGACAGATCTTTCAGAATTACTCAGTGCAATCTGTTTTAACAATGCAACAAAAACATACCTACTTTTCTGGAACAGAGGTGACTGTAAAATATGTGGCTTAAAATTTCTTTCGCATTATTTAAACTGTCTCGATTCCAAACAGGCAACACAAGACTGATTATATTAATATATTAATGCAGGATTTCATATCAACGTGGTCTTCGTACCCGAAAACTTAATCTAATCGTCAGTTGTGAAAATGTTTCTCGGCAGTCTCGTACAGTAACGTGCGTTATGTGTGTTCACCTAATCAGTTTGTGTGTACAGTGAAAATGGAATGAATCACGCTACCTCTGTGGAATGTACCTTAGTCAGGTCAATTGTAGAAATATATCAAATGTGTGTGTGTCATCACTGATTTCTACTGTGTGAAGCTAAACATGTATAAAAGTTGGTATTTTGTGTCCAGGATTTTGTTTCAGTGGTTAAATTTGTCTTTTAGTCAAATCCAATTTTTCAGAATAGTGCTTTTTTATCAGTTTATCTGGCTTTGCATGTTAGATTGTTTTTACTTACTTGTTTGCAGATGGTTTTTGAATGTTAGATTAGTGCTTCTGATGCCATTTGGTGTAGTGATCGTGTTCTTGTGTGCTTGTTTAATCTCTTTGGTAGTTTGTGGTGTTGTGAACATCTTTGGTTTTTTTTCCTTGAAGAAGAATTGTTGTGGGTGTTTTTCTTGGCTTTTCTCGTTTATTTTCTTCTTTGTTTTTGGCTCGATGATTCTAGATTCTTCTAAAGAGAAACAAGGAGATTAGTACGCTGGGGCTACTTGATTCTGTGAAATTCCTGCAGATTTGGTGATTTCATCCGAGTGTGACGTTTAACTTGAGAATTTCTGCTCTTGATTTGGAAATTTAGCGTAATGTGCGTGCAGATTTTGTCAAAAATTAACCTATTTCAACTGGTTTTTAAAATCATTTGGTCATCAGATAGGTAAATAGATAGGAAGATAGATGGAGATACCAGTGGATTTTTAAAGAAAAAAATTTGTTTATCTGGTTGGTTTGATGTGTTGTCTATCGTAGCCTTCCTTTGTGTCGGTAGTTTATGATCGAATTGAGTTTTGTGTGTGTGTGTGTGTGTGTAGTCCATTGCATGTTGGAATTGTCTATTGTGTCTTACATTTCTGGTGGTTTGACTCAAGAGTTCTGATGGGTTACTCTATGAGTTTAAAAGACAAAATTGAACCAATCGGTTGGAAGGAGAACACGTGAGCATTTAGACATGTCATGTAATACCATTGCAAGGCGTTCTGCATGATCGTGTTGACCGCAGTGAAGTTGGCTTGCATGGAGTTTTCTTCTTTTGTTGAATCTTGTGAGCCTGTTGTTTTTTTTTTATTGATGCGCGAATCACTTACAATCCAAGGTCTTATGTACTGTAGTAGCTCTGCATGTTCTAGAAGTTTTGCATGTGTAGATCGGCAGAAATGCTTGTATCTGTTCGAGTGTGAACATGGTTGTATCATTGTGAATGGATCTTATATGGCAGATGGTTAATTGTTTAGCTTATAAAGACTGTTTGCTCAGTGGTTGGTTGGATGGATGCAAGTGTTAACCCCTTAACTGGGTGCCCCGAATAATGCTCGTCCATTTTACATTGAGTTACAAATAGTTGCCCAGTTAAGGTGTTAAGGATATTTAGGACCATTTTACTGCTTTCCATAGACCATTATTTGAGTGATTCTTCAGAAGAGGCACTATACAAATATTTTGTTACATTACATTATTGTCTCAGCACTGTTGAACTTTCTTTGACAGTTTGTCGCGCTTTGTCATTAATTGACTGTCACTAAGGCTCGTCTCAGTTCAGGTCGAAATCAAAATGGATCGTAATCAGTGTAATTATGTCGTTTTCTACACAAATTTATTACGGTTATCATTTTGTCGATGAGACATTAGCCAAAAACTTGTTAGTGGAGCACTATAGGCTGTAATCTTCATTAGCATTTCAAGAAGAGAAGAAAAATGTCTTTGCCTCTGTTTGTAGAAAATAACAGGTTTCCCTTCACAGGTTGTCGGGAGGGATATTTTGTAACGATGGAACAGCCAATGCAAAAAGTGAATGTACTCTATTTTATACGTACTGAACGATGCATAAGATGCACTTGTTACACCTTGGAAATGTCAGCCGACTATTTCAGAATTAGTGTTGCACTGAATGACAGTTGAGCTGAGCAAAACACACTGCAGATTTTTGTTGAAACCAATTTTAATTTATACAACTAAATTATGGATAACATTGAAATCTGTCGGTGTGCTACTGCTCAGTCCCATTCAGATTTGGGTTTTGTTGCAAGCAATAGCTACTTTATCTTGTGCTCTGTTTTTTATGCCATCTGTAACCTTTCTAGCTATCATTACTGAATACTTTGAATGTCATATTTTAAAAGTAATTTTGATGAATTTTTAAATACAATTTTTTCATTTTAGAGATCTGTTATCAACATTTCTTACCGGTATGTTATGAACTTTTGGCTGCTTGGTTGAAATAGACTATTTTGTTGATGAGCAGTTGATGTTTGGTTTTATGTCAAAGTGAGTTTTGGTCTCAGTGCAATGGGAGTTGACAATCTCAGTAGGAGAATGCGGAATTTTGCCGATCTTTGATTAATTGAATTAATTGAATTGCTTGGTTGTGAAGTGAATTAATCGATTTTAAGTAATTAAGTAAATAAAATTAAACTGTTTTAAATGTAGTGGTGTTTTAATTTAGTTGTGCTTTAGTGTGTTGTGTTGGGGCAGTTTCTTGAAAAAAATGTATAGAGATTTCTTTTGTTCGTATGCGGTTGTTGTGGGGTTGGCCATATGCAAGACACCGTGTATCGCGCATTGTTTTTGATAATCGCGCATTCTCGTTGCATTCCAGAGATATTAAAGTTTCAGTATTTCGGCTGATGCAGATCAATTTCTGACCGATAAATAGACGGATAAGGATTGTCGTAGCCGCGTTTTGTTGTTTTCTCTGGTTCCATCGGTGAATAACGCATTCCTGAACTGCGAACGGATCACAATCCGCGTTTGCTTTTTTTCCTGCGTCGAGAAAGTGTAAACGGTGCCATCGCGTTCTGCGGCAATTTTAATTTCCAGACTGGAAACTGGTTCTTATGCTCTGATATCATCATAGCCATGTTTGAAGTCTTCTGTGAGAAACTTTAGGAGATCATTACTTTTTCCTGTTTGATTTTAGACAAAAGAAGTTGTACGGACAAGTTTTAGACGTGATCGACAGAAGTTAGGCAGGGATTCCTTTGATTGATAAGTTTTTAAAAAAATGGTAATTTTAAAATCTATCTCCTCAAAAAAGTCAACTCTGTTGTGTTTTTTACTCATACACGTTTTTGAGTACTGTGTATCCTCCATGTTACAGTACGTTGTATTTTTGCAACCATGTGAATTTTCATACACTGTACATGTTCATACATTGTACATGCATTGTCTGTGAGTTTTGGTTTTGTTGCATTTGGCAACTGTGAGGACAAGATGTTCATCAGCCCACAGTTTTTAAAATGTAATTCTTTGAACAAGGATTTGTAACTGGCAGAGAAGTATGGAAATTTTTCTTATATGCAATCAATTTTCACATCCAAGCATATTCTGCCATCTTTTAAATTCTTTTTAGCCTTATTATAGACTGATGTTTGAAATATACATACATATACTGTATATATGCTATGTATGTGTGTGTGTATATATATATATATATATATATATATATATATATATATATATATATATATATATATATATATATATATATATATTATGTAGATAATGCATGTTATGTGATTATGCTTTGTTGTGCACTCTTCTATGCTTGATTATGTGTCTCATGTGACTTTTCTGCAACTAGAACCCTATTCTTGTTGTGTTTATAATGGTAGAAGTTACCAGCAGATCTTATTTTGGCATTTATAACCGTAAGTTCCGTCAATGTAATTTTTTCTTTTAAGTATCTAAAAGTCAGTTGTCAGCGTTTTCGGTTGTTTGCTATTTGGATACTATTCCTTTATTGGTCAGCTTGTTATTGCTTGGATTCGAAAAGGATTCGAGTTTGTCGTATAAAAACGTCGAATTCGATGCTGAAAATCGTACCTGTGTGCGTTGTATCGTATTGGAAATGCAGTTCCGTGTTGTATTTTGTCAGTTTTGCATCTGTAGATTGCTTCGGTAGATATGAAGTGTACAAGTCGTACTATCTTTTTCCTTGTGCGTGTATTCTGGTGCTGTAAACTGTAATGTGATTTGATTGTCGAAGACCATTATATAGCTCCAGTAACCTTATAACCTTCAAAATGAGCTTCACGCCGACGGACCTTCGAAGCTATCAAATTTTATGGCATGGAAACCTGACCAATAATTATAACACACCGGTAATAGAATTTTGGTCGGCTTGGGGCGTTTTACTTTGGATCAAAAATCGTCGTAAAAACGAACAGTGAGGTCCGATCAAAGTCACTTTGTGCTGTTTGAACACATTTCTGGAGTGCCTCAATAGATGAACTGTTTATACCTGAAACAATCTACGTGGTACTTTTAGGTACATGCCCAGTACTATGAAGTGGCGGCTCCAGGATTTGGCAAGTGGAGAGGCCGATGGGGTGGCAACTTCTAATCATGGGGGGGGCCAACCATTTGTTGTTATGTATGTAGCATTAAGTATAGGGTCCCAACAGGGAGTCACTGGGGGCCCAGGCACTCAATAGGGGGGGGCACGGGCCCTCCCTGTGGAGCCGCCACTGGTACTATGTTCCCTCTAAGCTGCAAGGCCGCACCGTCATTTTAACCTAGCGCAGTACTATCAAATTTTTCCATCGAAAGCCTAAAAATTACATATTGGCTTGCACACTTCGTCTCAGAGCACTGGTAGCATGGACTATATTTTAAACACATGTATTTTCCTTAGGGGGAACATAGGCCCAGTATATTAAATTTACTTCTTCTAAGAGATCAACTGTATTGTTATGCACATTTGTCTGTCTTTTTACTCTTTTATGCAAGATCAGCTCATTACAGACTGTTGTTTATTTTAGATTTGTATTCGGACAGTCTTTCTATCCATCTCTATCTCCTGCTTATTTAACTCTTTCAGAGCAGTGTCGACTTTTGTCGACGTCTAAGCCATAGCATTGAAATAATTTTGGTTCAAAAGGGTTAATGTAAGATTGTTAACGAGCTGTTTTGACTGGCATAGAAATGTCGTAGATGTTAATTTATGAAAATGTTGAATTTAGCATTCGTAATAAGTACGGGCTCTAACATCAAAATCGTTTTAATTATTTGGTAAACATGCTTGTTAGTTGTAATTTAACTTAGTTTGTTTTCTCATTTCAGTAAAGCTATTAACTTGCACCACATAGAACATCTGACTGACTGACCTGCTTACTTACCACTGATAGTTTTAGTGTTCAGACAATTATTAGATTTATTTCTGTTTTACTTTCCGTTTGCCCGAGTAACTCAATTTGAATTTATTTAGAAACATGGTTTCCACAAGTTTCACAATGTTTGATCGATTAAAAGCATTAAATTATTTCAATTTAGGTGTTACATTGCTCGATTATAGGAGTTGAGTCGATTTCACTGCACTGTTTTGCTGACGCACACACACACAAATGAATAGCACTTATCGTGTTACTGTGCGCTTTGCAGCCCGATCTGTAATGTGCAATTTAGGTGACTTCATGGCTACAGACAGCTAATAAGGCAGCTTACATGTATTTTTAGCCGAGCTGGAAAGAACATGAACTGTATTTTTGGTGCTTCGTGGATGTTCGTTGTGCGCGCGCGTGTGTGTGTCGTGGTTTGCAATAGAGTTGTTGCCTTTGCTGTACACTCGCATTTTTTCAGTACTCGCTCTCTTGTACGCGTTACTTATTATTACTTTGCGCGCGCATTCTATTATACCGATTTGCTGCTTGTACAGAATGACTCCTGTGAAGGCCAGAGTTGTTTAATGTACGTCGTATTATTAAGTATTAGTTACCGATTAACTAGATTGTAGGTTGGGCACAATGATGTCTACGTGAGTGTCGTCAATGCCTTAAACTTATAGGCAACAAATATATGCTGAGATCAGCAAAGTTCATATGGTCTTTTGTTGTTTTTTATATTGTTTATATATATATATATATATATATATATATATATATATATATATAAAATATACTAGTCACATTTAGATTTGCAAAAAATATAGTCACATTTTTTTGCATTTAATATAGTATGTTTTTTTATATAATTATATATATATATATATATAATTATATATATATATATATATAATATATATATATATATATATATATATATGTAATTGTAATTGCAATCAATGCTGCTTATTTCTGTTGTCAAACCAGGTGCGGATCCAGGAATTTTGGCTGGGGGCACTTTGTGTTCCATCCCCCCTTGTCCCTTCCATGGGAATTGGTGCATGCCGTTAAAATGATTGAAAGGGAAGAAAAGATGACACTGGCATGTTTATTTCGCCCTCCCCCCATAATAACCATTCCTCTTTCTTCTCCATGATGAGAAATTAGCAAAATGAAATTTTGAGTGAGTTTGAGTGGACCTGCCTCTAAGGGGTATGCTGTATGCCTATTGCCTTCATATATTTTAAGGCAGGCTGCATTTTCCTCTCATTTTAAACTTTTATAGGCCTACTGCTTTTCATCATATTGCTTTCATGTCCACAGAATGCAGTGTCCAACCCAACAGGTTGCAGACTAATAATGCTATCTATCATCGTTAACTTATAAAAATTATTAGCACTCGAGAAGGTTTAACGTATATTGATTACATGACTGCCATCTAAAACGGTACATGTAGAATGAATTTGCTAATAAATTAAATATAAAAAATGACTAACTTATTTCGCACAATGAAATAGTAAAATTGTCTTCCCTCCACTCTTCAAGATTCGCGAATAGACCTAACACACTCTGGTACCGAGAGAAAATAGACGATGTATTTGAAGGTGAAGCTTATAATCAGTCTTACTGCAGGGGGCCCCCAAAAGTCACGCCCCGGCTCTGAGAACGGGCACCACCACCACCACCACCCCACACACACACACAATTTGCTCAGGCGACGCCACTGTGTGCCCCTAGGCCCCCTGTTCGCGAACCCCAGCAGCGCCACTGCTAACAAAAGAAGAAGAAATCGTAACTTGGTAATGTGTTCACGCCTTGGGTTCGCGCAGTTCGTCCTGAACGAATTACATGTGTACCACATTAATCAGTACAGGTGTACGTTGATGATAATGATAATAATTATTTATTTATTTATTTATTGAAAACTAGGGTTTATGTGGTGAATCATCCTAGAAGGACTACTTGAACACATTACAAAGTACATGAATAATATAGGTAATATTAATATTATAATAATATATATAGGCCTAATAGTAATATAATAATAATATATAATAGTAATAGTAATAATAATAATAATATATAATAGTAATAGTAATAGTAGTAGTAGTAATAATAATAATAATAATAATAATAATAATAATAATAATAATAATAATAATAATAATAATAATAATAATAATAGAACGGATTTCTTATTATTATTGCGCCCCCTTTTAGACGAACCAGGCGATCGAAGCTACGAATGCCACCAGTGAGGAGACAAAGATGCCCGTAATCGACGGGGCGCACCCGTTGTACAGTTGCGACCAGCTGTTGCGCCCGTGGCTACGCGGCTCCTCGTCCTCCTCTTTCTCCTCCTCCTCCTCCTCCTCCTCCTCCTTCTGCCTTCTCGCGTTGTTCGGCAGGACGACCTGGAATGTCTGGCCGTTGTGGGATCTGTCCTCGTAACCGAATCGAATCCAGGAATTCTCGTGAGTAGCGGCGTCTGTTTAAATAGAGTTCGAATGTTTAGAACAAGATGGAAAACCAATTTTTGAATGCATGGTTTATCCACCATAGACTAGCAACTGGTCGTCCGACCCGATAACCAGGCTTTGACCAGAATCTTGAATGATTTTGATCAGGGCCGGATTAAGGTCCGAGTGGGCCGAAGGGGGGCTGAAAAAGGCCGTCGCCTATACAGAAAATTTCTGACAAGCAAAAAAAGCTTATCTCCCTTCCAAAAGGTTAACTCGAAAATCGGTGGGCCTATTTTCATGATGGGCCGGGGGTTACAGCCCCCTCAGCCCCCGCCTTAATATGACCCTGCCCCTATAGGCTTTCTTGTTAGGAAAAAATTCGTCTTCGTAAAGTTTTTAAAATTTTCCCATATATATATATATATATATATATATATATATATATATATATATATATATATATATATATATATATATATATATATATATATATATATATATAAAACAAGCTCCATGGACCCCGAGGCAGTGGAACGATCAGGTTCCTCAGGTCTGGTTGACTATTTAAGCGTCTGTGCAGCCAGTGGCGGCTCCAGGATTTCTTGGTAGGGGGGGGTGAAATGAATTCATATAAAGTTGGATGGTAGGGGATGAAAATATAAGGAAAAAATCAACAAGCTTTGCCGAAAAAATGGAAATTTTCCCTAATTTGACTATGCTTTTACCAAAAAATAGGCTTCACAAGCAAAACAAGTAAGTCCGGAAGTCCGATGGGGGGTGGAGAATGCATCCCCACTCATCCCCCCACGTGGACCGCCACTGTGTGCAGCTGTATGGCTTCAATAATTATTTTTCTCTTTTAACCCTGTAACCAGTGGCGGCTCCAACCGTGTATTGACTAACCCTGCTACATACATTAAACAACAAATGGTTGGCCCCCATGATTAGATGTTGCCCCCAAAATGGAAAATGGACGGATATATATACGGGATCCCCAGTTAAGGGGTTAAGCTTACGTCTTGCGTGCGTCTTAACCGCCCGAAGCTCTGAAGATGATGACGAAGAATTCACTGACGGTCTCAGAGATGAAGATGAAGAAAGAAGGAGGCGACGAAGATGACGAAGAAGACGATGGGTTCTTCCTTGTTCGTCTTTCAGGAGCCGCAGGAGACTCAGACCCACGCTGCCTCTTAACCCTGGAGTAGAAACAGACTCAATAACTGATCATTCGGAATTTTTTCTTTGTCGGACTCATAATATAATGGCAGTCGCCGTGAACTTATTAAATTTGACCCCCGTCCTTGTCAACAACTGTCAACTTTCAGTGACCCCCTATATATATGTCAAAAACTTTTGACCGCCCCCCCCACCCACTAAGACCAGTGACGGGTCCCCTAAAAAGTTTAAAAGGTTATTATTTTTGCAGCGATGAGACTTTTTCCCCTTTCTTTTCTTCATTAGCCTAAGCGTCATAATATGGCAAGCTTTTTTCTTGCTTGTCAGGCTTTTTTCCGTTATAATAACTATAGTATTCCATGAAATTTCCTATTTTTATCATTTGTAAAAAATGAAATTGTTGACGTCAACTTCTCTTGACCCCCTCCTCCTGTCAACAACTGTCAAACTTTTTCAAACCCTCCCCGCGGCCCCGCCTAATTTGTTGACGTAATTAATGGACAGCCCCTAACGTACCGCCAACGGAGTCGACACTGTTCCCGGCGCTTTCGTTGCTGACCGGATAGCTTCCGAAAGTCGAAGTCGACGAGGAGCAGCAGACGTGGATCGTCAGCTTCATGTTGAAATACAAGCAGGCGCCGTGGTCCCGGTTTGTCAATCCTTCCGATCTACCGGTCGACGTGGCTGCAAAAATGCACACGACCAGCCATCGCGTATTGTTTTTTTTTTTTTTTTACAAAGACAAATTTCCTAACAAGAAAACCAATATTGAAAACACGCTTCATACTTAGCGCGCAGTGGCGTAGCCAACGGGGAGGATTTGGGAGTTAATAATAATAATAATAATAATAATCTTATTATATAATTCTCGATGTCCGTCCGTCCGTCGCGTCTGTCTGTCCGTCCGCAACACGGCGGGTATTGCAAGACGCTGTTGTCATTGACAACCAAATATTGTTTTAATCAAACCGGAGCGTTTAACGAAGCGCCTTAATTGCAGCTTAAACCCCGTCCCTCCTCCTTCCCTCACCCCATCCATCTCCTAATCGCCCAGGCCCAACCCATTCCCGCCCCGGCCCCAAACCCCTTTTCCTTTCCCTATCCCCATCTCCTTCCCCTCTCCCCATCCCCTCCCAATCGCCCCCAAACCCCGTTCCCCTTCCGTCTCCCCAACCCTTTTCCCTCTCCCCATCCCCTCTCCCAATCCCCAAACCCCCGTTCCCTTCCGTCTCCCCAACCCTTTTCCCTCTCCCATCCCTCTCCCAATCGCCCTGGCCCCAACCCATTCCGGCCCAGGCCCCAAACCCCTGTTCCTTTCCTCTCCCCATCTCTTTTCCCTCTCCTCATCCTCTCCCAATCACCCCGGCCCCAACACATTCCGGCCCCAAACCCCTGGCCTCGCCCCAGCCCATTCCAGCCCCAACCCATTCCCGCCCCGGCCCTAAACCCCCGCCCCTTCCCCTCTCCTTATCCCCTTCCAACTACCCATCCTCTCCCAATCGCCCAGGCCCCAACCCATCAGCGCTCCGCCCTACCTCACCGGCCCCAAACCCCGAAACCTACACAACGCTGCTCCGAAAACCCGTACAACCCACCTTCCTCCTCCCAAACCTCCTTCCCTCTCCCAATGCCCTGCCCCCATTATTATATAGGCATATATATATATATATATATATATATATATATATATATATATATATTATTCTTTCCTAGCCTCAAACCCTATTTTTTAAATTTTACCCTCAAGTGTGGATTAAATTTTCAGACGCTGTCACCAACTGGGGATTTAATTTTTGGAAAAGCTTCTTCAGAAATGATTGCTGTAACGTTTTAAATTTGCTATATCTCAGGCTATATAGCAGATGAGGTTTGCACCATTGTTTAGATTGTTTATTCCTCTTTCTAACCGTCCGTGCAAAACAAAAAAATTGGCCTAAAACCCTCTCCCCGAAAATTTTGTAAAGCCCCTAGCAAAATATTTTCTGGGTGAGCGGCAAAGTTGTAAAGGGATGTCAGAGGAACAAAATAAACCAAAAAGTTTGAAAATCGGTTGACATTTGGCAAAGATCTATCCATTCTAACCCGATGACCCCAATGTTTGAACATAAGTATTATCGGCGAATTTCGCGAAAGTTTTGAATTGTGAGAAAGTTTCCAAATTTTTTGAATTTGCTATATCTCAGGCTATATAAGAGCTAAGAAGACGAGGTTTGCACCATTGTTTAGCTATTTTATTCCTCTTTCTAACCGTCCGTGCAAAACAAAAAAGTCGAGCGTTCACGAGCTTTTCGACAATCAAGTGAGAATGAGGAGCAGGCTGTTGCTCGGGGTGAAAAGCAGCACAGCAAACAAGAGAATCAAGCACTGCATGTCGTTCGACACTGCCAAATCATTACACTTACGTTGACTATCAAGTTTCAGAAAATTCCCGCGAATGGGCGTTAACTCGGTTCAAGGAAAAGGCGGCGAGTTAAGGGCAATTAATTGCGCAAAATGCTATTGCATTTGCGCAAAATCGGGTGGTAAAACAGCCAATCTCCCCCCGTCATAAAATGCTATTGCATTTGCGCAAAATCGGGTGGTAAAACAGCCAATCTCCCCCGTCATAAAATGCTATTGCATTTGCGCAAAATCGGGTGGTAGAACAGCAAATCTCCCCCGTCATTTTTGACGGGTAAACACCTAGTAATAATAATAATTATGCACTTCTATAGCACCAGTTCTAATACCCAAGCAATCGATGGTACTTCTAGATCAAATTGCGTCTTCGGAAAAGTTAAAACCCCCATTGAGAGCCGACGAAAAAATGTTTAATGTGCTTCCATGCATTTTTAATTTTCGAACGCGTTTCTTGAGGGTCGAAACTCCCCCTTGGGGCTGCTGACCAAAATTTTTTAAGCTCCATAGGCGTTACGATCTTTTTTGCTTGTCAGCATCTAAAAGAAAATTTTTAGAAGGAAAGACATAGGATAGATACATAGGATGACCTTTTTGCTTGTCAAGATTTTTCGATCTGAACGCTTTTGTTATTATTATTATTATTATTATTATTATTATTATTATTATTATTATTATTATTATTATTATTATTATTATTATTATTATTATTATTATTATCATTAAAATGCGCCTGCTTTTAGACTTACTTATGTAATAATATGAACTTCCAGCACGGTATTCCGGCACGTTGGGGATCGACTGGAACGGGTCGAAGAGAAGGGTGAATCGTTTTCGACGCAGTGGACTCGTACAGCTGAGAATCATCTCTCTCGCCTCGTATAAGACGCAGTTCTTGTATTCCGACTTCGATACCTGCCATTAGGTAAATTAACGCTGTTTGTATATTAATCAGCCTAATGCAGCGGCTCGATTAATACGAACGTTTCATACAGATACGATGTAAGTCTCTTCGGTTCTTGGTTTCTATAGATTTCGAATGAATAGGACTATATGCTGTGGAGAAGATGATTATAGGTTTTTAGAGACGTTGTACGAGAAGGTAAGCTGACGGTTGACGGGGGATCAGTGAGCAACCGGTATGCCCTAACCTAGGACATGACACCTCGCATACCCCCCCTCACGTGCAGAGGGGGCCGGTTGGGCGATGGCCCTGGGCGCCGACCATAGAGAGGGTGACAAAATTGACTCGGTGCAGTGTTTATTCTAGGCCTGTTTTTTTGTGAGGGGGGAATCCCCCCAAGTTTTAAAATTCCCCCACAAAAAATGTATTTGTTGGCTTGGGGATGGAAATCCCCCAAAAAAAGCGTGGAGAGACAAATCTTGCCTCCCCCAAACATTTCAAACTTCGCCCAATGTCAAGGTGGCTAGAATAAACACTGACTCGGTGGCCTTTTTGCTCATCAACTATCAGGTCAGACTGATGGTGGGGACAAAAAAATTGTGGGCCCCGGCGCCAACCAACCCCTGCCCACCATTGCCTTCGCAAGTCAGAGGTGATCTTCAAGAAATAGTTTCGTATTAAAACTCGTCACTTTTCCAGGATGGTAAGCGTTTCCAATCACTCAGTCAACCTGTGAGTCAGTCTGTCAATCAAACAATCAATTCTACAATCAACTTGTTTAGCCTCACTATAATCGTGCACTCTCAGGCAATTACGCAATTAGTTGATCACTTCTTCAAATTATAAAAAATTTGAATCTGCTTATGCAAGAATAAACCAAATAAATAAGAATGTTGATTCAATTTATTGAATTGAATCCGTTTAAAACAAGAATAGAATTATTTCTATTCACCGAGAATTGGTCAGAATTTGAAATCGCCCAACGAACCCCTCAATAGCTTAGCCACTATTTTATGGCGTAATCAGTGTTTTATCCAGGCCTGTTAGGGGGATATTTCCCCAAAACCACAAATCCCTCCCCAAACCCCTAGCACTGACACAAATTTTTGCATTCAACTGTGTCTCTTCCGGTCTTCCCCTCCGGCCAAGTCACCCCCCCCTAAGGCCTGGAGAATGGATAGAACACTAGGAGCCATCAATACTACTCTCTCTCCCTTTTATCCCAAGCTACTTTTAAAATAGGTCCGACCAGAAATTTTCAAGATCGTGATAGGCTACTCTGTACCAACCAACCAACCAACCACCCAGTACCAGTACCTGGTAGATGATGTAGTACTCATGATGATCGGTGCCAGCATCCTGCGTCTCGTCATAAGGACAGATGAAGTCCATCTCGTCATACAAGCTCACCTGGATCACGTGATCATTCTTACTGGCCTTGAACCTGAATAACAGGTATCGAACAGCGCGAAAATAGTCAAAATATTAATAATTTTATTAATTATCAAAGTAAGTAGGAAAACAAAAATCTAGTGAATTTATGCAGCGCTTTTAAAAGCAGAACCGTCGTAGCTACTTATTCCTATAGGTACTTGATCTAAATTTGAAATACTTTTTATAGTGATTGAGATAATATTGGACATAATTACAGTGTAACTTCGTTTTAACGGACTCAGTTATAAAAAATACTCAGTTATAACGTACAGTACCACAATGTACGGTCCAATCTGTTTCTTTCTATCGTATCGGATGGTATTGTATATAAGGTACGTACTTGGAATATAACGTACTCACTTGTACAGACACTCTAATTACGTTATAACGAAGTTCTACTGTATGTCAATAAAAGTTTATCCGATGATTGGTAAGCGAAAGAGCCCAATTGGTATAACGTCAGTCCTAAGAGTTTGCTGATTGGGGTTCGATTCCCCGTCATTCATATGTACAATGATGCAAAGCTGATGGACATTAAAATAATATGGTCTGCTTTGGATAACGTAATCAACGCACTAAAACATTAATTAATAATTATAAGATTGTTTCATTTTATCTCTGTTTCTATATATGTCTGTCTGTCTGTCTGTCTGTCTGTCTCTCTCTCTGTCTCTCTCTGTCTCTCTCTCTCTCTCTCTCTCTCTCTAGGATTTTAATTGTCTAGTCAAGGGTCTCCTGTCTCCATCCCTTTATCCCTTTCCCTCATCCTTTTTTCATAGACCTCTGACAAATCTCTTCTTCTTCCTCTCCCCTTCTTCCTCCTCCTCTTCCTCCTCCTCCTCCTCCTCATCCTCCTCCTCCTTTTCCAAAGAAACGCTCCAGCCTTTCTTTGTCTGTCTGTTTCTGTATCTGTCTCTGTCTATGTCTCTGTTTCTGTTTCTGTCTCTGTCTGTCTGTCTCTGTGTGTGTGTGCCTCTCTGCCTCGTTCGATTCGTTTCTTTCCGTCCAATTACTGTGTCTCCTTCGAACAGAAATAACCGAACGGACGTCGTCGTCGTCGTCGTCATCTTCTAAAAGTACGTTGTCGTCGCCGCCGACTAAAGGTCCGTCGTCGTCGTCGTCATTATCATCTGTATAATCGTGGCGCCTATTATCATCATCGTCGTCGTCGTCGTCGTTATTATTATCGTCATCATCATTATTATCGTTGTCATTTTTAGGTCGTGACTAGGCGAGACACGGCTTTGTTGTGTCAGTGATGTCTTCTATGTGCTAGCTCTGTCTCTGTCTCTGTCTCTGTCTCTGTCTCTGTCTCTGTCTCTCTGTCCATCTTCCTCTCTTGCTCTGGCTCTCACGCTCTCATTTTCTCTCTTTCTCTCCATCTATCTCCCTTTTCCTTCCTCAATTTGTTTCTATCTATCTATCTGTCTGTCTGTCTGTCTATCTGCTATTTTACTGACGACCATTTTCTGTCTGCCCGATTCTATTCTATCTATCTATCTGTCTACCTCTACCTGTTCTCTATGTTTTCTTTCTATCACACACGCGCTGAACGGTCCGTTCGGCCCTCTTCAATGCCTTTAATTCCGAAATTGCTCTGCCGGAAAATGACCGCCTAATCTTGGCGGACTTGGCAAATGGGAGATTGCGTTATTACAGATCTCAGGAACAAGAATAGCGAAGCTCTTATGCTGGCCCCGGGAGTCATTTCGTTTACGTATAAAAAGGATTACGATATTTTGGCGAAGGAATATGAAGGCACCAGATGCGTGGAAGAAGAGACCTTATTAATGTCGGCGACAGAGAGAGAGACAGAGAGAGACAGTGACAGATAGACAGACATATAGAGAAACAGAGACAGAGAGAGACAGAGAGAGAAAGACAGACAGAGAGACAGACAGAGAGACAGGCAGAGAAACAGACAGACAGAGAAAGTGAAACAGAGAGAGACAGACAGACAGACAGAGACAGACAGAGACAAGCAGACAGACAGATAGACAGAGAAACAGAAAAACAGAGAGACAGATAAAGTGAGAGAGAGAGAATTCTGTTGAAATTGGTTCAATCCGTTTGTTAAATATGTTGTCCGATGGAGAAAGGTTAACCAGCGTTCGTTTCTAGTTATCGGAAGGAGGAGTGAAATGGAAATTAGTGCAAATTAGTCCGAATATATCAGTGCTAATCTTCGCCGTCAATCCGAAGGAGTTGTCCAGAGTTCCTGGAGCTGCCGGGGAGAGACACCGTAGACTCTGAGAGCGGCGAATGATAAAGCGCCTAAGCCCAGGACCTGGCCTTGGGTCCCTGGGCCCCTGGGGTCTCTGGGCCCCTGGGGTCTCTGGGCCCCCGGGGCCCTGGCCCATCCAGATCAGAAGAATTCGGGGTCGGAACCGGTAAGACTAGTCCAGTAGATAGACCGAGTAAACTTTTGGACACATCGACCTCAAATAATTATCGCATTCAATTCACCTGTGTTATTACTATGATTAACGCAGATAATATATTATACTAGGTGTTTACCCGTCAAAAATGACGGGGGAGATTGGCTGTTTTACCACCCAATTTTGTGCAAATGCAATAGGATTTTGCGCAATTAATTTCCCTAACTCGCCGCCTTTTCCTTCAACCGAGTTAACGCCCATTCGCGTGAATTTTCAGAAACTTGATAGTCAACGTAAGTGTAATGATTTGGCAGTGTCGAACGACATGCAGTTCTTGATTCTCCTGTTTGCTGTGCTGCTTTTTCACTCCGACCAATAGCCTGCCTCATTCTCACTTTATTGTCGCAAACCTCGTGAACGCTAAACTTTTTTGTTTACACGGACGGTTAGAAAGAGGAATAAAAGGCTAAACAATGAGAAACCTCATCTTCTTAGTTCTTATATAGCCTGAGCTATAGAAATTCAAAAAGTAGAAACTAAAATTAAAATATTTAATGGAACAGAAATCGATTTAGACAGTCATGATCCAGCAATAGCATCAATGGGAATGGACATAATGCCTTCGCTGGATCATGATTGTAATTTTGATCAGAATTCAGAGAATTCAAAACTTTCGAAATTCACCGATAATAGTTATGTTCAAACATTGGGGTCATCGAGTTAGAATTGATATATCTTTGAAAATGTCAACCGATTTTCAAACTTTTGGTTTATTTTGTTCCTTTGAATCCCTTTATAACTTTGCCGCTGACCAAAGTGGGGTTACCGAAAATGTTTGGCTAGGGGCTTTGAATTTTTTTTGGGGGGAGAGGTGATATTTTAGGCCGTAAAGTGGACTCTACCCCCATATTTTTCTGTTATTACGGACGGTTAGAAAGAGGAATAAAAATCTAAACAATGGTGCAAACCTCATCTTTTTAGCTCCTACATAGCCTGAGATATAGCAAATTTAAAACGTTACAGCAATCATTTCTAAGAACGCTTTTCAAAAATTAAATCCCCAGCACGGTAGTTGTTTAATCCCTAGAGGGTTAAATTTAAAAATAGGTATTGAGGTTAGGAAGAAGTAAATATATATAATAACGGGGGCGGGACATTGGGAGAGGGAGGAGGTTTGGGAGGAGGAAAGTGGGTTGTACTGGTTTTCGGAGCAGCGTTGTGTAGGTTTGGGAACGGGGTTTGGGGCCGGTGGGGTAGGGCGGAGCCTGGGTTGGGGCTGGGGCGATTGGGAAAGAGATGGGGAGACGGAATGGAGGTTAGGGAGAGATGGGGAGGGAATGGGAACGGAGATTTAAGGCCTGTGGTAGGGCCTGGCGGGTATGGTTTGGGGCCTGGGCGGAAATGTGTGGGCCGCAGCGATTGGGAGAGAGATGGGGAGGGGGGGGGTTTGGGGAAGTTTGGGGCCTGTGGGGTAGGGCGGAGCGGGTATGGGTTGGGGCCTGTGCGATTGGGAGAGGTGTGGAGATTGGGAGAGGGATGGGGAGAGGTAAGGGGAAACGGGGTTGGGGCCTGTGCGGTAGGGCGGGCGGGGATGTCCAGAAGATGGGTTGAGGCCGGGGCGATTGGGAGAGGGATGGGGAACTTTTGAGCACATCGACCTTCAAACGCTAATTTTTTTAGACAGTTTTGATTAAACAATTTCGTTGTTATGGCAACAGCGTCTTGCAAAATCTACCGTATCGACCGAAGACAGACCGGACATCGAGAATTATATAATAAGATTAACTTGCTTTTAAAACTGCATTGGTTATTACTTGTTCTCTCTCTCTCTCTCTCTCTCTCTCTCTCTCTCTCTCTATATATATATATATATATATATATATATATATATATATATATATATATATATATATATATTTCACTTCTCTTTCTTTCTCTGTCTTTCCTCCTCTGTGTCTCCCTCTCTCTTTCCCCTTTCCTGTATTTTTCTGTCTCTCACTGTCTCTGTCTCTTCTCTCTCTCTCTCTCTCTCTCTCTCTCTCTCTCTATATATATATATATATATATATATATATATATATATATATATATATATATATACATATACATACATACATATGTGTATGTGTGTTATATTTAAAAGAAACGTCAGGCACTTACATCGGGTTGGAGTAATTCCAGTAAACCGGCGAAAGGATGAGTTCATAGGACGGTGACGTCATGAAGACGACCGTCACGCGAACTAGACTCACGATGACGTCACAGAACGACGTCACCGACGTCGACTTCGGAGTCATCGCGACTCGATCGCAAGTCTCTGCGCTGCGATCAGGATCCCTTTGATGTCGTACATAGCCCTTGGACCGCGTACCAAGTGCCTCAAACGTTTCTCCCCCACCTTCCCTTCGAATGCTGAGGTCGTCGTCGTCAGAGATGACGCGCGTCACGCACGCATGACGCCGTCGTGACGTTCCAGTCGCCGTCTTCTCTGTCACTCGATCGGTCGGCGCATGCATGCATGCATGCATGCATGCATGCATGCGTGCGTGCGTCGTCAACTCCCATGCATGACCGTATACACTGTACGCGTACCCGCGCGAGCCATTCGGGTTGGATGCCGGCGCGTCATGGGGGGATTTTGGGGCGGGTCGGTGTGGGGGGAGGGTACGGGGAAATGTGGGCGGGGAAATGGGGGGGGTAGGGATAGACATGATCAAGGAATGATCGACTCCTGGAGCGGGTGATCATCTCCCGCGGTGGTAGTAACAAGGCGTCGAAGGTGTGAGCGAACGGAATCCGTCGACTTTGAAGCGGTGAGAACCGAGCTCCTGGAGACGGAACAGGTGAAAAGAAGTCGACCGCCGGATTAAAGGGAGGCGGAGGAAGGAGGGGAGGGAGGGAAGGAAGGAAGGAGGGGTAGAGCGAAGAAAAATGACTGACTCACTTATGACGTCTTGGTGTTGGCGTTTGGAATGCAAGCACACGAAAAGTCTCCTCTTAATAATAATCTTATCATAATAAAATCGTTATTCTGTATGTCTAATAATAATTCTGATTGGTTGAATTGGTAGACGGTTTAGACCGTTTAGTCCATCGCGATGCGTTGGTGGACGATGTAAATTTATTGGTAACAATTGTTCGCCTTTAGATTTTGAGTCATTGCAGCGTCATGTTTACGCTATTGGTGGTAACAATTGTTCGCAGCCTAAAAATTGTCAAGAATAATTTTAACGTAATAAAAATAATAATCACAAATAATTTTAACGTAATAATAATTATTGCGTGGCGCAAGCTAACGTAATTAACAATGAAATGTTGTTCTAAATGATTGTTCTAGTAATTTATTGAATTAATATTCTCCTGAACAATAAATCGACGATGATGATGATGATGATGAGTAGTAGTATAGTAATAATAATAATAATAATAATAATAATAATAATAATAATAATAATAATAATAATAATAATAATAATAATAATAATAATGCCTTATACAATAATAGTAACGTGGTTTTGAAGAGGTTTAGGAGGCATGTGTGAAAACAGCCATAATAATATTACGCTTAACATTTGATCTTCACTCATGTACGAGTTACCTTATAACTTAACACTGTATCTGCAACACTCTAACGTATCAGTGGAACATATATCGGTCTTGCACCTTCATTGTTTAAAAATATGTTATATATATATTTTATATATATATATATATATATATGCCCACCACGGATCTATGGATTGATTGAGCGATTCTTTACAAATTTCGATTTTTAGAACAAACATGCAATGCATCTTAGATTTTGCTTTAGTTACTGTACTTATGCCTCACTTTTATTCTAAGTATTTTTCACCTTTTAATGGAATTATTGATTCTTCTTTACCAAGATTATAGAAACCCATCGTTTTCACCTGGATTATCCCCCCACACCAAAGGCTGCACCTATTAAGCTATTCGTCCGACCGGACACCTTGAATTTGTCCAGGATCTTGAAATATTTTAATTTGGCGTGCCATCAGCCAGTATGCCAATGCACATTATGAAGGGCGCTACAGAAGTTAAAGAGCATATTAGATTTCCATTATTTGGATTTTCCCTCTTAAACTGTTTAAAATGATTTGGATTTTTGAAATGTTTAGAGACGTGGAAATAGTGCAGGTTTTTTTAGAACTAACGTTGCGAACTGAAGATTAGCAAAGCGTATTAGCGCGTAATGCTCTTCTTCAATCGCTTTAATGTGAAAACGACCCTTGGGGGGCGTCTGTCTCTACGTCGAGCTCTTCAAAAGACGTAGAAAATCTTGCCTGCGGTGTCGTGTGTTTGTTCGTCACTAATTACCGGTCTAATTGTCCGTTAAGAATACGGGTTTTGCAGCTCAACATATACATGCGAATTACTCGATTTAGCATTGATTTGATTAGCGGTGATACTAATGAGCTTAGGAGAGAGATAGACAGAGAGAGAGAGAGAGAGAGAGAGAGACAGACAGAGAGAGAAAGAGGGACAGAGAGTGTGAGACAGAGAAACAGACAAGACAGATAGACAGACAGAGAGACAGAGATTCGTCGATAAATTTGTTCTATAATATAATTGGTGCTCTGAGTCATCTACAGGTTTGACGAGCGAATTTTGCACAGGCCTGATAGAGGGAATCCCCCCACCAAACCTCAAAAATCCCCCCCAAAAAATTCCAGCATCGGCACAAATTTTTGCATTGAACGGTGTCTCTTCCCCTCAAGCCAAATCAATCCCCCTAAGGCATGGATTCTGGATAAAACACTGGGCGATGATGTCAGAAGTCTAATACGCTTATATTTTTCTCGTATCATTCAAATATGAAGCAGTTATTATTATTTCTGTAAGAAACGTTGTTTTAATAAGCCAACCACTACTACTACTACTACTACTACTACTACTACTACTACTACTACTACTACTACTACTACTACTACTACTACTACTACTACTACTACTACTGCTACTACTACTACTACTACTACTGCTACTACTACTACTACTACTACTACTACTACTACTACTACTACTACTACTACTACTACTACTACTGCTACTACTACTACTGCTGCTGCTACTACTACTACTATTACTACTACTACTACTACTACTATTATTACCCAGTTGATGCTTTTATTATGAAGTGGCGCTATCGGTTTTTGCTACTATTATTATGATTATTATTATTATTATTATTATTATTATTATTTTTTTACTATGCTACTACTACTACTACTACTACTACTACTACTACTACTACTACTACTACTACTACTACTCTACAGTCTGTCTGAATTCCGTTGAAACGCACTGCTGTGACAAAGAAATTTAGTTCTAAAATCAAACAGACACACCTGTTTTGTGACGCCTTTTCTTTTGCAATGTCACAGCAAAAACAACAGGTGGGCCCGGAAGTGGGAGAGAGGAAAAGCGCGCCGCCTGGCGTCCGTCTTGAGAGACGAAAACGCCTTTCCGACTGTTGCACGTGACACTAAAGAGCATTAGTTTGGATAATGTCGACTGAATTCATTTGCTGTGTGACGCCATTTTGAACAGTGGTCAAAACATATTTATTCGGCGGTGATTTGCGCGTCACGAAAGGATGAAGCCAACGTTAACAGCATCTGCATTAAATTTTTCATGAATTACGCGTCAGAATTCTATTTCCTTTCTTCTTCTCGAATCCCTTTCTGTTTAAAAAGCCAAAAGAGAGACAGAAGCAGAAATTGAAAGCTGTCGGCTTTGTTAGGAGCTGGAGAAAAACGTTGTCCTATACTGCAATAATAACAGCATATTGGAGAAAAACGCGAAGACCTTGATAAAATGCGACATGTTTGGTCAAATCTCGATTATTAACTGTTCACAATACAGTATTAGACTACGCTTTAACCCTTTAACCGTGTATTTAACTGTAACTCAATGTAAAATGGACGGATATATCCAGGATCTCCAGTTAAGGGGTTAATTAATATTCGATTGATATATTGATTAATATAGGGCGAAAAGATTAACGAATGATGCTTCAACAATCGGACAGTATGCGTGTGTGAGAGAGAGGGGAGAGAGAGGAGAGTGAGAGAATGATAGAGAGAGAAGAGCGAAAGGAGAGAGAGAGAGGGAGAGAGAGAGAAAGAGTGAGAAAAGAGAGACACGCAGACATCCAAACAGACTGATAGACATACAGTAGATGTACGGCTGAAAGAGGGATGCAGAGAGATAGCGGGCTACAGACAGACACAGGAAGAGAGAGAAAGCGGAAGAAACAAGTAGAGGTGGAGAAAGACCTTGAATTGTTTACAACATTCAGAAACTCCACCCTATTCGATTGCATTTGATATTTTTAAACTGTTCGGATTTTGACCCTCTAATTCAATTCAATTCAATTTATAATTACTGTTTCTCATATACAGTGTACAGTACGTACCGTGGCGTCGCATATCATGGCTTCGTCTCTCCAATTAACACCCGACATGTGGCAGTCACTGGTAATTTACTTAAAGGCGCCTTGTTAACGGCGTTTCACGGCCAATCGAATAGAGCATCGCTCAGCGAAAATAACATAGTCTATAATCTGACGGTCACAGAGCAGTCAAAAACTAGGGGATGATTATTAAACTACTTCTTGGCGCATGGCAACATCTATCTACTGAAAAACCTGTGTTGTCGTTTCGTTGACGATAAACACCTATACCATTAGATCCGTTGGTCTATGCGACACGAGTCGCGTAAGTAAAAGTGATCGCATCTAAGGTTACACAGGTAGTGTCTAAGAGAGAGAGAGACAGACAGACAGACAGACAGACAGAGACAGAGAGAGACAGAGAGAGAGAGAGAGACAGAGAGAGAGAGACAGACAGACAGACAGACAGACAGAGACAGATACAGAGATAGAGAGACAGAGACAGACAGAGACAGACAGAGAGAGAGACACACACAGAGACACAGAGAGACAGAGAGAGACAGAGAGACAGATAGAGAGAGAGGGGAGAGAGAGACAGACAGACAGCCATACATACAAAGAGAGAGACACAGAGAGAGACACAGAGAGAGACAGACAGATAGAGAGGGAGAGAGAGAGAGAGAGAGAGAGAGAGAGAGAGAGAGAACGACAAAACAGTGGCGTAGCTAGGTCATAGCAGGTATGGCAGATGCACCATTGGGTGCAACTTGAAGGGGGCGTCAAAAACTCTGTGATCTTGCTCTCAACTCAGCGTGAAGAGAGAAGAAACTGAGAAAACTGACTTTGAGGGGCACATCATATAGACCAGTTCACGTTAGTGAAAACAAGAAAAGTGCATCTGCAGTTTTGATCTTGTGCCAATAAACTGCCATGATCTGTTAATTAAAGATTTATTAGCAAGCTAATTTAATTTAATTTTCTGATCCTCCGCCGTGGACACCAAATACGCTATAGGTAGGCCTACGCCCCTGAAACAAAAGTCTCTCTCTTTAGACTATAAAAAACCTTGTATATTAGGTCCAAACGCGCTAAACAAAATGTCACTAGTAAAGAAAAAAGCGTTGACATAGTGACATGGATTCATTAGGCAATTTCAGCGCCTGTTTTTGGAAAGTCTGGGGCCTTCTTAGTCGGGTGCCTATATCAGAACGAACCCCGATTGGCTGTAGGAGTTTTACGAGTAGATCGCACTTTGATACCCTGTGGCCTAACTGAGAGATCTTGTTAATTATAGATTTTTGGCTGGTTCAATAAGGAAGACGGGGACACACGCAAAGATACTATATAACTAATTAGCTGCGATAACTCTTATCTGCTGCGGTCGGCCATACCCCGGACTACGCGTTCTATTTCGAGCAATATCTTGGAGATACTCAGATTAAATGTGACTAAAGGGAAGAATATTATCGAGAACGGTATATTATTTTCTTCGGATTTCAATATGGGGAGGAAATAAGGAAGAAGAAATGTTCTCCGATATGTTCACCTTTCCGTTTCGATGTCCTTCTCTGACCGAGTCGGGAAGTTTGATGACGTCACTGGCAGCCGGAGGAATACGGAACGTCGTCCGTAACCATGGCTACCGTAGTCATGGTTTCTCGGCGATTCTTGCGCAGCATCGTCATGGTCTGACGTCACTCGGCGTTAGGCGTCTGTCGAACGGAGGTGAGGACTGTCAGGTCTGCTTAACCCCTTAACTGTGTATTTAACTGTGACTTAATGTAAAATGGACGGATATATCCGGGATCCCCAGTTAAGGGGTTAAAAAACTGTATTAAATAATTCGGATATTTTGATTTTCAGCCGATGCACAGTAACAGACAAATATGGGGCTGTCCATTAATTAAGTCAACAATTTTGGGGTAATTTTTGACCCCCTCCCGCCTTGTCAACAACTGTCAACTTTCAGTGACCCCCAATAATTATGTAAAAAACTTCTGACCGCCAACTAAGATCAGTGACGGCTTCCCCTAGAAGTTTAAAAGGTTATTATTTTGCGGTTATGACCTTTCCCCTTTCTTTTGTTCATCAAGTGTCATAATGTGGTGGTGATGACCTTGTTTGCTTGTCAGGCTTTTATCCGTTATAATATTAAAATAGCATTCCATGAAATTTCCTATTTTTATCATTTGTAAAAAATGAAACTGTTGACGTCAACTTATCTTGACCTCTTGACCCCCTCCCCTGTCAACAACTGCCAAAACTTTTATGTTGAACCCCCCAGTGGCGTATGACTCTGTCATGGGGGCCCCAAACTGATGAGCAAAAAAAGGTCATCACCTCCTTTTTCACCCTGACGAGCAAAAAAAAAAAAAAAAAAAAAAGGTCGTCAGCACGTTCATTTCTATTGTTAGAGTTAAGAAGTGTTAGGGTTAACCCTAACCTAAGCTTAGACCCCTCTTTGGGGCCCCCCGCCCCCCGGGGCAGTCAACAAAGTGCCCCCCACGACGTCCAACAAAGTTACACTGACCGCCCCTTGATTACATGTTTTCTCTCCTCTGCCACTTGGCTCCAAAAGAAACTAAATCAATTAACTTCTATGGCGCCACTATTGTAATGCCACGAGGGAGTTAGGCCCGGTGAGCCTCTACAGGCAGCCGTAAATACATACTGAGGACATTTACGTGATTTACACTTTACACGATTTACACGTAGAGTTGTTTAGAATATTACTTGTTATAAATTATTAGTAAGCGCTTTAACCAGTCATCACATTCTTTGCCTGGGAGATGGTCCGTTGGCGTATCTACGAGGGGATTCAGGGGCACGGACCCCCCGCCCCCTTTTATTCAGACTGCGATCAGTCGCGGAATTTGCGCAAAACCTCAAACAACCTTGTCAGAACTGGAAAATTCGGTCTGTATAAGCCCTGGTGCCCCTTCCCGCCCTATTCCGAAATCCTGGCTACGCCACTGAGAGCGACCCTGGCGGTCTCCGCTGATTTTTGAACTTTCGAGACGCCCCTTTGCTGCAAGGTCACACGACCAACCGATATAGTCCACATCCTGTTATTAAACAAAAGCTGCGCCTCCTAGGCCTATAGATAAGATGTTGAACCGAGACACGGCGTTTTGACCCGCGAACGTCCCTGATAGCGGTCACAGATTACGGATAATGATTAGTAAAATCCCTTTCGAAAGCCTTCGTCCGCGGATAGGAACAGCGCAAAAACAAGATAATGACCCATGATAAGTAAGTAGATTTTAATGATAGTCATTTTCACATCGGTCGACATGTCTACATGCCCTGTGTCACGTACTGCGCCTGCCTGCGACTTCGAAAGAGAAACGATTATTTTAACTGGACGTGATTGTTTGGGGGTCAATCGGTACCTTTATTAATTTTACCAGTTGAAAAAGAAATGTCTGTTCCGGTTCGTAGGCCTAGAGAGGATTGCAATTGTGAAATTCAAAATTAATTTTGGAAATTGAGCTAAAAAAGTGAATCCCGCCGCTGGCCAAATCTTGCTTGAAAAGGACCTTCGATTCGAAAGTATCGCTTGATAATAATAAGATTTAACAAACTTGAGACCATTTTGATAATAATAATAATCGAATTATTAAATTATTGTAAATATGCGAGTTTATCTAATCTTTGCTGGTGAATATGCGTCATCATATCAATTGATGCTAGGGACATTTTTACGCCCCCAAAAAAAAAAAAAACCCCAACCCCAACGCCTCCCAATTTGAGACCGACACCCCCAAACCCTCCACCCCCACCCCCACCCCCGATTTCAGCTATAGGATTACCCTTTTTTCTGCTTGTCAGACTTTTTTTGCATGGGACTCCAGAATTTACCGACACTCCCAAATCGAAGAGTCTAAATTAAGCACTGCTTATGACCTATTAAAAGTGCCTGGGTAGAAGGCAGTGGCGGCTCCACCGGGGGGGCAGAGGGGCCCGTGCCCCCCTATTGAGTGCATGTCCCCCCAGTGGCCCCCCAGTTGGGACCCTATACTTAATGCTACATACATTAAACAACAAATGGTTGGCCCCCATGATTAGAAGTTGCCACCCCAACGCCCCCCTCCCACTTGCGAAATCCTAGAGCCGCCACTGGT
Source organism: Metaphire vulgaris (assembly GCA_018105865.1). Taxonomy (NCBI): domain Eukaryota; kingdom Metazoa; phylum Annelida; class Clitellata; order Crassiclitellata; family Megascolecidae; genus Metaphire; species Metaphire vulgaris. The sequence continues at coordinate 11,378,845 of CM030859.1, read as the reverse complement.
AGAAGGTTACGTTAAGTTTATTGTGTTGTTGGTTCTGATTTGAATTTTGTCTTCTCTGTTCAGGTAGAGTTTCGAGCATTCTCTGTCTGTGTGGGCTCAGCGTGAGCTTTTTCTTCTACCTGTTCTACTACAAGTACTTCTGTTCGGGGTCCTACTATTCGAAATACTTGGCGAAAGCGACCAGGAGATTTCTACTGCTGAGGAGAAATGGCGGCCATCTGGTGTTCGCCTTCAAGACTAAACCCAGCACCGTTCGTACGAGTTCCGATTTCGGTGAACGAATCGATGACGTCATCAAGACGACGGAGGTTGCTAGGCAACACTCAAAGGTCAAACGAGATCTATAGTTTCAAGCAGGGCGTACCCGGGGTAATTGGCGCCCATGGCGGGGTGGGGGGAGGGGTGTCGGAAATTTGCAGGCTAACAAGTCTTTAATTAGCAAATCATGACATGATGTTATTGACGCAAGACTAAAACTACAGATTCACTTTTCTTGCTTTTACCGACGCGAACTGGTCTATGATGATGTGCCCCTCAAAGTCAGTTTTCTCAGTTTCTTCTCTGTCTACGCCGAATAGAAAGCGGGATCGCAGCGCGTTTGCGGCGCCCCATTCAAGTGGCGCCCAGGGGCACCTGCCCTACTAGACATATCCTGGGTACGCCACCGTGTTACTGTACGTACTTGATTTAGTTAAATTCAACGACATTTAAATGTCTAACTTTGTACACACAGAGATACAAACACACATAGACGAAGACGTCTTTTAACAAGCACAACACAGACACACGCGTAACATTACCGTTGATTGATTGTGCTATAGGGTCCCTGCTCTCGAGATGGGGAGGGTGACTTGAATCGCCGTTGCCTCGAAGTCCCGTCTCCGCTGCCGCTGCCGCCGCGAGGTCCGCCTGCGAGGGTCCGTCGTCGACGGACTCGGTCGGAGTCCCTGGAAGGGGTTCCGGAACGACTGGACGGCTTCGCCCGGCTGGTTCCGGAAGTGGATTCCCATCCGAGATACGGAAACGTCATCGCGTGGCTGGCAAAGATCGTCGTCGACCCGACCGGAAATGGAAATGGTCGATGGTCGACGAAGAACAGGAACAAGAGCTGCTCCGCCTCGCAGACGGCGTTTTGCGTGGTTCGGAGGTGGAATCGATGGACAGCGGATACGGGAAGGGGGAGGACAAGGAGTCGTCGCGTGACGTGGGCGGTGTCGGTGTCGGAATCGAACCCGGAATGACGGGCTTGACGAAGCGCGGCTCTCTTCCTCCTCCTCCATCTCGCAAGAATCGTGATATTTCGAAGATTTCGACAGATTTCGACGACATGATGTTAGATTATCTTCTTCAGAAAGCGGATGAGATAAGAGAAGATAACGAACTAGACAACAACAACAACAACAACAGGCCAGAGAAAGTCTTCTACATCGAAAACGACGAAGACGAGGGCGATCCTCAGACGTCGTTGTTGCACGAAAGACAACCGCGTTGCACCGCCGGACAACACGAACAACACGCGCACGGCGGCGCTGGTTACGAGACCATGCGCGTTAGACTACTGGGTCCCCCCGCCCACCGGAGGAGGACCATCTCGACCGGAAGTCGGGCGGCTTCCGGTGAGGTTTTCGCCGCCGCCAGGGGGCTGATCCGCAACCATTTCAGCTTCAACTCCACGGCGTCGTCCGGATACGCCTACCGCGAGTCCCTGGTCGGGAAGGGGCACAGCGTCGACGGCGGCGAGGACCTCGACCGGTTGGTCCTTCTGGACGCCGACCTGGGTCGGTGGACCCTGACCAACATCGACCGGTTGCAGGAAGACCTCGATAACATCCGGCGCGACATCGGCGACATCAACTGGACTGTCGACCTACTTCGTTCCCGCGATGATGATGATGATGATGATGATGATGATGATGATGATGATCCTGCGGATTTCTCTTCCATGTACAGCATAACTGGGTCGTCGACCTTGAATTCCGGGTCAAGGTCAAGGTCGAGACGACACGGAAGCGTGTCTTCCGCGCCTCGTGGATGTGAAATCCAGGATCTGATCCGACGTTTGGATGATTGGGATAACTTCCCTTGGGATAACGACGACGGCGGTGATGATGATGATAATAATCCAGAGTTTGAAACGGGCGAAGAATCATATTTCGACGACGACGACGAAGACCGTTCGTTCTGGGATGGCCAGCTGCGTCGTTTGCCGTTGTCCGACTGCGACGACGACGATGCGATATTTTCGACAGCTGTCCATCCCCTCACTCAGTACTCGGATGTTATCGACGACGGCTACATCGACGACGGCTACGAAGTACTTACTCAGTTACATCGGTGATACTATAATTAATTATCATTCGATTAATTATCATATTATATTTAATATCCGATTATGTTGTCTTTGAAGAAGCTCCTCGCATCTACTCTATAGCGTCTCAGATGTTATGCTTAACACGATCAATTGGCTTCCAATATATCGGACCGCATTAAGTTCAGACATTATTATTATTATTTAGATAGGCCTATAATTGCTTCGTCAATGAGTAGAAATACAAGGGGCGCTATACAAATGCTACATTACATTATTACAGCCCATTCAAACGTCTGATATACAAAGAATTAACCCTAAATCTGCTAAAGACGTGAAACGATGCATCAATGTTAACCGTATTAACTTATTCCAAAATGACAAAGAGTTAAAAACATTAATTAATGAGTGAATTTATTTCCCCTCTGACAATCCCTTTTCACTTGTGCTAAACAGATGTTGTCATATATTGATAATGCTATCTGGAATTAATAACTTCAGTGGCGTAGCCAGGATTTCCGCAAGGGGGTGTTGGTTTTGGTCGTGACCAACTTTGAATAAATCTTGACAAGCAAAAAAACGTCCTCAACGTACCATCCAGGGGAGGGCTTTCAACCCCAAAACCGCATCCAAAACTAAAAAAATGTATGGAAACACGGTAAAAAATTTTTCCGTCGACGGTCAAGGGGTTAACCACCG
>CM030859.1:11180838-11370838 GCA_018105865.1 Metaphire vulgaris | reverse complement strand
GTTTGTTTACCGTTCGTGTATAGAAGACAGCGATTTGAAAATCCGATCAGATTCGACGGAATTTAAAAATTCTTAGCTGTCAAACGACGCAGCGGTTTAGTAATAGATTTTTAAAAAAATATATGAAACATAGAAAGGCAGTTGTAGATAGTGGCGATGAACCTGCTATAGACATTCAAGGCAGAATCAATGAATTAAAATTAATAGCAAATTCTTATTACCGTATTACTGATTTACAAGGTGGTATTTTTAGGGGGAAAGAGGAAAGTTTCTGTACTCACCCGTGAAAGACAGACGGACAGACAGAGAGGGAGCGGGAGAGACGGACAGATACACACAGGGAGAGACAGACAGACAGAGACAGAGACTGAAAAGGAATAGAATATTCTTCGAATGATCTGACATTAAATTCAAGAAGCTGCACCCAAGATGGACGCCATGTTCCTTGTATTAGGTTGTGGAGACTTTGAGGCAGACTTAGGCCTACTGTATGCAGGTCAACAATTCGCTTTCATGGCCTAAGCAGAATGTGGAGATGAAAAGCTAATGGCTATTGCAGATACACAGTTGTTTTCCGGACTAAAGTTTCAACTACAGCTGGAATAATAATAATAATAATAATAATAATAATAAAATAAAAATAATAATAATAATAATAATAGCAATAATAATAATAATAATAATAATAGCAATAATAATAATAATAATAATAATAATAATAATAATAATAACAATAACAATAACAATAATAATATTAACAACAAAAATAATAATAATAACAACAACAACAACAACAATAATAATAAAAATACTACTACTACTACTACTACTACTACTAATAATAATAATAATAATAATAATAATAATAATAACGCAAATATCTGTCAAATATTATGCTTTCATTGATTTCACGATCCTTCTAGCCAAATAACATGCATCGTCTATTTTCACTGACAGGCCTAATGATAGACCAGAGCATTTTAAGGCGAAAGTAATTATGGTAATGATGATGATGATGATGATGATGATGATGATGAAGATGATGATGATGCGCTTTTATAGCACCAGTTTTAATAATCTAAGTCGATGGTGCTCGAAACGCACCTGCAAAAGGCCAGATCAATCCAGAGATCAGTCGGTGCGTGGAAAACACAAAGGCAGGCTATGAACGCGAAGATTGTCTTTGTGCCTGTAGTATCTGCATAGTTATCATCATAGATTATTCTGTTGTGGTAATAAAAGTGAATGCTGGTCTTCATTTAATAATGCATGACGCTGTTACATGATCGTGGAATTCTAAAATGTACTCTTTACACTGTATATGCAGACTTTGCAGAGGTTTAGCAGTTTGTGGTCTCTGCCGAGAAACGTATGACTATATTACTGTTATACTAGGTCCTAATTCTACAAAGATTGGCAGTAGATTTTACGAATTGCAGCCTATGCATTTATAGTAAGACTTTAGTTGCAGGCCCTAGCGGGGACGGTGGCCGATTATTTCATATACTTTGTAAAGGAACCGTGGAATGAAAAAGTTCGAGAAACCTGAGTCACAATCTGTATTTCTATGGGTAAAACCAAAGTTCGTTTTCGAAAACTGTACAGAATTTATCCAGTACTGGACTCGAATACATTTGAAAATAGGCTCCATTGGGGGGCGGGGGGAGAACACTCCATGTAATTTCCAACGTCAGGTATAATTCGAACTCCGTTCTAACTGCCTGCAGTCTTCTATACCGGCCATTCGCTTCGTCGTACAGATCTGCATGACCTCTTGACCCCCAGACGCCGGGGTCGTGACCCCTGCCATCAGAGGGCACAGGCCTTCGGGAACTGTATCCAAGGTTAATAGAATGAGGTTGAAACTGAGACAGAAGCTGTTTACAAACACAGACCGTGAGCAAAATACGCGATAGCTACTGAAAAGATACACGATATCTACTGAAAAGATACACGATATCTACTGAAAAGATACACGATATCTACTGAAAAGATACACGATATCTACTGAAAAGATACACGATATCTACTGAAAAGATACACGATATCTACTGGAAAGATACATGATATCTACTGAAAAGATACGCGATGGCTATCTACTGAAAAGTCCCCAAAGGCGGACTTTTAACCTACTGTAGACTGACAACTACAGTCAAACCCCGCTAATAGTGACTATAATAACATGGGTCCCGGCTGTTCACACGAGTCTTTTGTTCAACGCGGTCTCCTGATGTATGCATTAACAGAGTTTTAACTGTACATTGGTTAGTAGCGTAGAGTGTTCTGTATCCCCACCCCAATTGACGAATGGGTATTAGCAGGATTTTACTGTACAATGGATTGCGTACTGGTACAATTTAGAAACGTAGGGTGTTCTTTATCAGTCACTTCGCCCCCACCCCTATCCTCCAGTTTGACCAGTGGGAAACATGACACAGGGGTGGAAAGGTTAAAGGTCAAAGGGCAGAAACAAGAACTGGCAGGACGACGGTCGTATCTGACTGAATTGGTTTGTTATAACTTATACTGTACAGTATATTATGTCGAGAAATTTGTAATAATTCGTTTCTTTGGCCCCGAAGCAATAAGCCGGCTTCATGCCTTTCAATGTATCAGAAATCAGACATATCAGAAAGAAAAGTTACAGTCAAGTCAATGAGAAAACCAATTTACAGTTGCGATGCCGATATATAGTTAAGCTACTCATTGTATCTTTTACGATCCAAATTCTAAAAGAGAAACAAGTTTACATCTCACTTTTAATATAAAATGATATTTCAATATATTGTGGTGCAATTCTGCGCTACGAGAGAGAGAGAGAGAGAGAGAGAGAGAGAGAGGAGAGTTAATTGAGTGCTATATAAATGGAGCGAGTGTCTATTTTTGGGGTCCCTTTGCTAAAAAAAATTTGCCCTTAAGGTTTAACGTTGGCGTTAGTGAGTGATAAACGCAGAAGACTAAAACAGAGGATCGGAAGTTTTAAGACAGAATGTTTAGAAATCAGACTCAGATGCTTCGACCGAAAAAATAATCTAATTTGGATTGCACGGAATGCGCTTCGGTGTCAGGTGAGTACGCGGGTTTGGGGACGAATGAGGGGGACTGAAGAGGGAGAGAGAGACAGCCAGAGAGCTAGACAGAGACAGACAGAGATACACAAAAAGGCAGACCCAAAGATAGAGAGTGTGAGAGAGAGGCAGGCAGGCAGACAGACAGACAGACTGAAACAAAGACAAAAAGACAAAGACAGACTGACAGACTGACGGACAGACAGAAGCTGAAACAGAGACAGACATAGAGACAAAGACAGCGAAGGGGAGAGAGAGAGACGGACAGAGATAGAAACAGAGAGAGAAGAGAGAAAGAGAGAGAGACAGAGAGAAAGAGAGAAAGAGAGAAAGAGAGAGACAGAGACAGACAGAGAGAGAGAGAGAGAGAGAGAGAGAGATATGCAGCAGAGGGGTAAACCAAAGCCATCTCTTTGGCATTCGAACGGTGTCTGATATCACGTGACCCTTCTCGATTCCAAAGTCAGACGATGGGCGATAATCCGAGTGACATCGATATATGGCCGAAGCTAAAACGGTTCCCGTCTTGCACGGACTTCGGTGCTCTGGAGAGACGCGTGTTTACCTTTCGCTGGCATCGCCCTTTTCACGTCGATTTCGGAACGTCAACTGCTAATAAAGCAGAGAAGATGGATGGCAAAAGTTCGCTTTTAACGAGTTATAAAATTAATGTTGATGAATGGCCACTCGCTCGGGCGGACTTTTCCCGTATAGACTACAGTAGAGCTTCGTTATAACGTACTCAGTGGGTCGGTAAAATAAATTTCCGTACGTTCACATTCGAAGTACGTTGATTATCCAATCAGTGACGGCTCTAGGATTTGGCAAGTGGGGGGCCGTTGGGGGGCAACTTCTAATCATGGGGGGCCAACTATTTGTTGTTTAATGTATGCATCATTAAGTATAGGGTCCCAACTGGGGGGCCACTGGGGGCAGGCACTCAATATGGGGCACGGGCCCCCTGGCTCCCCCGGTGGAGCCGCCACTGTATCCAAAACCATCCAATACGGTAGCGCTTCACACGGGGCAAAGGCATTACGGTACTTTGTAACCGAACATACGTTATAACCGAGTCCGTTATAACGAAGTTCTACTGTATTCTACTATATAGTTTCTAGTTTCAAAAACCAAAATGCCATTGTCTTTCCAGTGAGATAGACCACGTGACACATAGATTACAGCGACCTTAATATCTGCTCCCATAAGCGCCTCCTTCCCCAATGTCCCTATTTTCCAAATGAGCGAATATGGGTCAACTGGCTGAATGTTCGTCATTAGCAATGTCACAATAATATGCGAATTCATCTATGCAGCCTACGCGTCAAGCAGTGTTATTCATTTGTTAAGGGCCATTTGCGAGCGGTTAGAGAGGAGGAGGAGGACGACTGTGGTGTGAACCATCGAAACCAGCGATAATAACCTGAGTTTTAGCATTGCTCTCAAGTCCGGATACAGATCGGATACTTCGGAACGTCCTGGCCTTTCCTACAGTTCCCACATTCTCGGAGGGCAATAATAATAGTAATAACACTGTTCAAATGACTCGTATACGCTGTACTCTATGCGCGCGATTCGCCGTCTATCCATCTATCCATCTATCTATCTATCTATCTATCTATCCATCTATCAGATTCTATCTGCTTATAGGTTTCAATGATTTCGCGTTGAAGCTGAGCAGCCGGTTTGAGGCTCGTAAATCATCTCCAGTGTACGTCGAACGACACTGTGGCACACTCATTGATGGGCCTGGGGAGGGCAATATAATATAATTTCCTACCGACGAAACGTTCTGGTAATCGTTAATTCCTGATTAAAACTGATCTCTATCCGACCTCAAAACTGGCATCACATCAAACATTTTCCAATAATGGAATCCATAGACTGAGAAGCCGAAGTCAATAAACAGGAATGAACTGAGACAGACAGACAGACAGACAGACAGACAGACAGACAGACAGACAGACAGACAGACAGACAGACAGACAGACAGACAGACAGACAGACAGACAGACAGACAGACAGACAGACAGACAGACAGACAGACAGACAGACAGATAGATAGACAGACAGACAGACAGATAGACAGACAGATAGACAGATAGATAGACAGACAGACAGACAGATAGACAGACAGACATACATATATACATACATACATACATACATACATACATACATACATACATACATACATACATACATACATACATACATACATACATAGATTGATAGAGAAAACAGATATTGTAAGGGACTGATACACGAATGACATCGTTTATTGGTAGAGATGGATTTATGTGTTGTGGATATGGGAAGGTAATTCCGTTAACATGCGTCCAAACATTAAACCAATAAAAATAATTCCAGATGCACAAGTTTATGGGCTTTTACTGTACATAGAGGTACACAGTTCTCTTGAAACCGCAACGAATTGAAATATCTGTGGGTTGGATGCTCAGTGAAGAGGTCAACGTGCGATCTCTGAAAAATGCTTAAATAGCACCTCCCTCTAATCATATCATGGCAGGCCAAACACTGCCTGTGACCTTGAAGAGTAAAGTAAGTAAGTAAGTAAAATCTCGTGGATTTCTATAGCGCCTTGGAAAGCAGCACAACAGTAGCTGCAGTTGTAGCGGAAGAGTTTCACACAAGCGAAGAGCCTCATAATCGCCATTGGCTTATGATCTTCTAATCTCATTTTCCCAAAAAGAACTCATATACGCAACAAATCCTCTGTCTCTCTCTCTCTCTCTCTCTCTCTCTCTCTCTCTCTCTCTCTCTCTCTCTCTTATAGTCTCTTTCTACTTCTTCCCTGTGGTTATCTATTATCTATTCCAGGAAACTTAAGGATTCTGTTTTTGTAGTTTCGAATTCGAATATGTACATATATCGTGCATGATTTGGCGCATATATATATATATATATATATATATATATATATATATATATATATATAATTTATATATATCGTAGGGTGTGTGCTTGAATTCTGAACAGTAGTGAAGATATGGTTTGCCTTCTCCCCGGAGGCATATCCTAATATCCGCTTCTTCGGGGATATCTCTCTCTCTAGCGATGGCAAAATACTTCGGTTCGTTGTTGGATATGAGAGAGAGAGAGAGAGAGAGAGAGAGAGAGAGAGGGATGATAGAAAGAGCCGTTCTCTGAAAACAATTGTTAGGTTACAAGAATCGTTTATCTAAGACCAAGTTCCTTTATTGAAAGAGGCCTTCGATGAAGAAGAAGAAGAAGAAGAAGAAGAAGAAGAAGAAAAGAAGAAGAAGAAGAAGAAGAAGAAGAAGAAGGAAAAGAAGACAGGAATTGGAAAGGGGAAACAATTTGGTTGGGTCTTGTCTCACTTCTCCCTCCTCAAAACCCACCCACGCAGTGTTTTATCCAGACTCCAAGCCTTTAGGGGGAAATTGAGGCTTTCGGGGGAGGGGAATCGACTTGGTTGGAGGGGAAAAGACACAGTTCAATGCAAAATTTGTGTAAGTGTTGGAATTTTGGGGGGAATTTTTAGGGTTTGGGGGGAATCTCCCCTCCTAACAGGCCTGTATAAAACACTGGACCCACGTGCAGGGATTAGCCTCTCTTTGGCGTGCATAGATGAAACTCATGAATAACTATTGTTAATTGATTATTTCCATGAAAATGATCACGTAATGAGAAGCATTGTTAGCCTGTCCTTCAAAGGGTTAACGAATTTTGAAGTGGGTTCGGATAAGGACCTATATGTCTTTTTTCCGCACGGTTCGACAAGAAAAAGGTCCTCTAAACAACTTTTTGGGACAGGTTTCATCTGCCAAAAGCCTGTCCTGACTAGCCTAGCCTGTCCTAGCCTGTCCTGACTTTAAAAGCATTAACCCTTCGCCGCCGCTGGAATTTATGCATGCAAAAAAACACGATAGTAGGCCTACATGTAAATCTGGATAGTTCGTTTTAGAAAATACTCGTATTAACCCTTCACCTGCAACGCCGCGATTTATGTATGCCGACAAAACACGATAGTAAATAATTGTAGAGTTCTTGCAATATTAATGTTGACCTTTGACCCGAGAAGGTCAAGAGGTCATGTTTTAACATGGTTTTAATCCCTTGCTCCTAAGTGGTTCTAATCTAATCTTTCAGTCACTCAATTCAAAGGATCAGTGCAGATCTCTTTACAAGTTCCGAAATAAAGATAAATTTATGGTCTGCCCTTAGCATTTATTTTATAGAAGCCCCCCCCCCACCCCACCCCGATCAAGGTGAAAGTCTGCAGTTTTAATGCACGCGTCAAATCAAATTCATCGTCCGCTTTCTGACGCAAGACAGAAGACTGAGCTATATGCTGTAATAATAAGCCATCAACAACATAAATAGTTTTACAGTCACTTCTGTAGCTTTAATTATAAATTTATACATCGTCAGTCTTGATTTCCAAAGGAAGGCGACTCTTAAAACTTTAAGACTATAGATTTTCACGTAAACATAACGAATACTAAATATAATTTAATGGTCTAATGCAGTGTTCTATGATTTCGCTTAAAACTCTTGGAGCCTTAATGTCGCAGAGATTTTTGTCGATGTGCGTTTAGTACATTGACTTTTACTGCTGACAACTTGATACTATGCATAATGATATGATCACAAAACCGATACGCAAGATGATTTCGTCGAATGCGTATCAAATCTGAACACGGCAGACTTTTTACCGGAGCCTGAAATATGCCCCCACAGTGTACGTTGAATCAGGCATAGAATCTATGATGCGATAGCCTTGAACCATCCTCTCTCTCTCTCTCTCTCTCTCTCTCTCTCTCTCCCTCCCTCCCGCCCCCAATGCTAGCGACTTTTGACAAAATGAAAATAAACCGGGATAGTTTAGAACGCTCCAAGTTTCTACAGGACTTCAGCAGCTGCGTTTTCGATTTCAACTGTTATGTTTTTACGTTATCAATTTGTTGTCCGAGATATACACGTGCGACTTGAAGGAATGGTATATAAGGCAGATGCAAAAAGTAGATCCCATGCTCGAACCCGGGCACCGGGACCTCCTCCTCCTCCTCTTCCTCTTCCTCTGCTGGTCTCGGGTTTCAACTGCTAACTTCAACGCCGGTGGCTTAGGCCATCAATCTAGAGCAGTGCCATATTCAACTCGTGGCCCGCGGATCAAATATGGCCCGCGTAGGGAGTGGCCCGCCTCGGATCATTCAGAAAGCAGTAATCGTAAAAGAAGTTTACATTTTACATTGAAATGGTCACACGTTTACAATACAGTTTTATTTATGAGACCGCAGGTCTGTTGATTAAAGTTGCCGGATGAAAATGCCTTAAATCATTATTATTATGATGAACTTTCTATGTATATAGTCGAACAGCCCTGATCATGGATATTTTACACCCCCTAACAACCCCAACACCCCCTCCCAATCTGAGATCGACCCCCCCAACATCCCCCAATCTGAGCCTGAAATGACCTTTCTTTTACTTGTCAGACTTTTTCGGCAGGGGACCCCTAAAATATAGCGACACCCCCCCCCCGAATTGATAACCCTAGAAATAACCCTGACCCTGATCTAGAATATACTTTTCCTTTGCTTTATCCAGACCTGCGTTTACATTCACAGTTTCACTCGAAATGTTGGAATTCGTTCACTCGACATCAGTGGCGTCGCTAGGGGGAGTGTGGGTGGGGGGGGGTACCGGTCGAGGGACATCGCACCAAGATTTTTGGTGTTTGCAAATTAAAAAGGCTAAGCGATTCTATTTGTACGTTAGTCTATAGAAGCTGTGGTTCACCTCTGTTTGTTCCAAAAATTTATTCCAGAGATCGTCTGCACCCCGGGGGCGCCAGGGAGGGTGCAAAGGGTCAACTGCACCCCCTGCAAATTGTAAATTTAGAAAGAATAAAAATTTAACAATAAATTACTATTTCATCTTAATAAAAAAAATTATAATACTTAGTCAAAATAGACAGTGGCATGAAAATTTTGTGGGCTGCGTTTAGTCGATGTAGGCCTATTTCTTATACTTTAAGTTTATATTATACAATTTATTTATTAATTAAAATAAAATTTATAATATAAATTTTTATTATTTTTACTAATTCCAATTGCTTTCGGGTAAATAAAATTCTGCACCCTCCATTCTGCTGACGCCCCCGCCCCCGCCCCCCCCCAACACGCATTTGTTGGAAAATCGAACAAGTGGTACTCGTTTCAAAATTGTTAAGGACTAATAATTGAAAGTTGCCGTGTGCGACAATCATTTCAATGCCGCGACGTGGCCCGCGAAATCCATAACGCGTGCGCTCGAATGCCCGGACGTCGCTACCGGCGCTATATGAATGCGTGTCATCGCATTGTGCCGTTGCACAATGGCAGTTGCCATAGAGATATCAATAGATAGCATCAATAGTGATGACTAATTCTGGTTGTGCGATGACTCACCGGTGACGTATAATATGATACAGTTGAATATAACGACACGCATGGATAGCGGCTTAAGTATTCAAGCAGTACTGTTGTCGTTGTCTTTGTCTGTCTGTCTGTCTGTCTGTCTGTCTGTCTTTGTGTGGTCTTGATTGATATTTTGCCGGTCTGTGAATAAAAACCGTCTTGATCAGTGGCGGCTCCACGTGGGGGAGAGTCCGCGGGGCAGTGGCGGCTCCAGGATTTAGCAAGTGGGGGGGCGTTGGGGTGGAAACTTCTAATCATGGGGGGCAACCATTTGTTGTTATGTATGTAGTAGCGTTAAATATAGGGTCAAAACAGGGTGGGCCACTGGGGTCCAGGCACTCAATAGGGAGGCACGGGCCCCCTCCCGGACCAACCCTGTGGAGCCGCCACTGCCGCGGGCCCGTGCCCCTATTGAATACCTACCCTCCCAGTGGCCTTCCTGTAGGGACCCTAAACTTACTACTGCATACCTATCAACAAATGGTTGGCCCCTATGCCTAGAAGTTGCCACCTCAACGCCGCACGCCCCCCACTTGCCAAATCCTGGAGCCGCCACTGGTCTTGATATATTCGCCGGTGACTCTTAGCAAGACCGAATTAAAATAAGCAGATTTCTGCGTGATCCTGCTCTCTACTTAGCGTAGAAAGAGAAAAACTGAGAAAACTGACTTTGAGGGCACATCATAGACCAGTTCGCATCAGTAAAAGCAAGAACAGTGCATCTGTAGTTTTAAGTCTTGCCGCCTTGCGTCAACAACATGTCATGCGTTGTTAATTAAAGAGTTGTTAACCAGTTACTTATGACCCAGTACGCGCTATAACCGAGTCCGTTTTATCGAATTTCTACTGTAAAAAGACGTCCCCTGCCTAAGGTAGCTTTAACCCCTTTAACTGGGGATCCCGGATATATCCGTCCATTTTACATTGAGTTACAGTTAAATACACAGTTAAGGGGTTAAGTATTAACTTTTAGCGTTCTTTTCCAGATGGAGAGCGTGCCAGGAGACCGTCGCGTTCTTTGTCTGCAGAAGTTGTCAACTCCACCGTAAGATTATCTATCGTTTGAACCCCTTATCAGACTTCTAATTCCGAGTTTAATGGAAATTTTAACTTTAGGGAAGGCTCGGATTTCTAATATATTTCGAAAAGACAGCTTTTCATTAAATCCGGGAAAGAGAATTTTGCGAAACTTCGCTTTTTAAAGCTGATGGAATAATAATAATAATAATAATAATAATAATAATAATAATAATAATAATAATAATAATAATAATAATAATAATAATATAACAAGGTTTAAAGTGGTTCTGGGACTGCCCTGTCGAGAACCACTGTTAAAAATTTTAGAAAAAGTCTGACCACGTGACTGGCATCGAATTATTTTTGGATATTCTAAGACTTTGGTGGATGCCCCTCCCCTATCCCAGTGGCGTAGCCAGGATTTCCGGAAGAGGTTTTTGGCTTTAATCGTAACCAACTTCGAAAAATCTTGACAATCAAAGAAAGGCCATCCTCATCTTTGCAGACGTTGACAAGCAAAAAACGTCGTCACCTTACAGCTTTACATTCAATAGCACTTAGAAATTTTCGGTCGGTAGCAAGCCAAGGGGGGTTTTGACCCCCCAATACTGCGTCCGAAAATAAAAAATTAATGGAAACACATACAAAATTTTTTAAATTTTCAGCCAAGTGGGCTTTAACCCCCAAACCCCCGTGGCTACCCCACTGCCCTATACGGCCTGTATATGCAACGCTGTGACGCATAAATTATTTTGACGTTGAACGCGCAGACGATAACTCTGAAGTGGCCGAAGGCGGCGCCGACGGCGGCCGGTCCCCAGGAGACGCCGTCGTGCCCCGTCAAGCGCTACCTGATCCGGCTGAAGAACCAGGCGATGAAGAGGGTCCGGACCTGGGAGGTGGACGGCGAGAAACAGTCGGTCAGCTTTCACGGACTCCTGCCGGACACGACGTACAGCGTCCGGCTGATGGTCGTCACCTGCGAGGGTCGAAGCAAACCGAGCAGATGGGTCAGCGTACGGACGTCCGACCAACCGACCTCGTACCGGATCAGACACGACGGATCGGCGGCCACCGACCATCGTGCCTCGGGTGAGCGGCGGCGATGGGTCAGGGGGGGTCGAAGGTCACAGTTCAAAGGTCAAGGACCGGGCCGATGATTACGATGCACTTGGGATATATCCATATCAGATGCATGGACACGGGTTCATCAATCCAATCCAACCCAACCCATCCCGACAATAGGGTTACTTGACCCGACCCAACCCAACCCAACCAAAACCACCGTGATGCATTACGACTTCTTAAACCATGACTTATTTTCTGGCCCAACCCATCCCACCATAGGCACGGAAATTTCTGACCCAAATCCACCCATTCCGACCCACCCCAACCCATGGGTGGACCCAACCCATATCCATTACCCATCCCCGATGCACCATATGCTCACAGCAACGACGCAAGTTATATATTTATTAATCGAGGAAGGAAAATATTAATGCGTATGTTGCGAAAATGCGCGAACTTTGCAAATATTTTTAACAGAGTCGGGTTGACGATATTTCGTCTTTTTCGGATTTTTTGGAGGGGTTGGGGAGATTTTGGGGACTTTGGATGGGGTTTTGAGGTCCTTTTACAGCTAAAGACGAGCGACCTCATGTCTTAGATCTGTAGCTTATTATAATCTCGAAATGAGAAATGTAAGCGACAAAATATTTCGCCAATGGTGACGAAAAAAATGCATATTGCTGTCACTAATACAGCGGTTCTCAACCTTTACAGTGCCGCGACCCCTTCAAATCAATTCCCCATGATGTGGCGACCCCCAACCGTAAAATCACTTTCGTTCATAATGTAAACTGTTAAAAAAAATAATAATAATTCTACAACAATTAAAATTTGGGCAGACTTTTTGAGCAGGGACCCCAGAATTTACCGACACTACCCTCCCCCCCCACAAATCGATAATCCTAGAAATAACCCCATGAACGGCTTGCTTGTAACTTGTCGACAGAGACAACCGCACCGGGTCAACCGCGGAAGGTGACGTCACGGGCGTTTTCGGATTACGTCGTCGTCAGTTGGGAACCACCTGCCGATGACGTCGAAGTACGCGGCTACGTCATCGGGTACGGCGAAGGAGTACCGGATGTCAACTGGCAGTACCTCGAGGGACATCGCAGAAATGTCACCGTCAAAAACCTAAGTACAATCAGATGCAATGGCAAATTAAGCAAGGTGTAGTAGTAGTAGCTTTAAAGTAGTAGTAGTAGTAGTAGTAGTAGTAGTAGTAGTAGTAGTAGTAGTGGTAGTAGTAGTAGTAGTAGTGGTGGTAGTAGTAGTTGTGGTAGGTGGTGGTAGTAGTGTTAGTGGTAGTAGGTGGTAGTAGTAGTAGTAGTAGTAGTGTAGTAGTGTAGTAGTAGTAGTAGTGGTAGTAGTGGTGGTAGTGGTGGTAGTGGTGGTGGTAGTGGTGAGTGGTGGTGGTGAGTAGCAGTAGTGGTAGTGGTGGTGTGCAATGGGTGGTGGTGCAGGTGGTGGTGTGGTGGTGGTGCAGTGGTGGCAGTGGTGGTGGTAGTAGTAGTAGTGCAGCAGCAGTAGTAGTAGCAGTGCAGCAGCAGTAGTAGTATAGTATAGTATAATAGTATAATAATAATAATAATAATAATAATAATAATAATAATAATAATAATAATAATAATAAAAAGCAGTAGTAGTAGTAGTAGTAGTAGTAGTAGTAGTAGTAGTAGTAGTAGTAGTAGTAGTAGTAGTAGTAGTAGTAGCATATGCATATCCGATCGTCATCATCGTCGTCGTCGTCATCATCATCATCCTCATCTCTTCTTTATTGCTTTCTTCGTCATGCTCCTCACTGCCATGAAGCTATTCGTTAAATCGGACATTTTTAACCTACAGAGAATGGCATTGGCAGACGTGTGAATGGCTAGCACTTTTGACAGAGAAGTGAAGAGGACCTGCTAACCAAGTTTTTTTCAAAAATTAGGCCACTATCTCTTGTAGATCAAAAGTGCTTGGCATTCAGAATTTTGCCTGTGGTATTATTTATTGCTTAATTAGATGAAGATCTGCACGAGAACAGTTGTCCCTATGGATGAGACAGAAATTGTTTGATCGAATTATCTCTTGTGCTGTCGCTTTCTCTTTTAGAAAAATCGACGCAGTACGTCATCAGCGTCCGCGCCTTCAATAACATTGGCAAAGGTCCTGTTGTATACGACCTAGTCTACACCAGAGACAACCGATGTAAGATAATAATAATAATAATAATAATAATAATAATAATAATAATAATAATAATAATAATAATAATAATAATAATAATAATAATAATGAATAATAATAATAATAATAATTATTATTATTACTATTACTACTACTACTACTACTACTACTTACTTTTACTACTACTACTACTACTACTACTACTACTGCTGCTACTACTACTACTACTACTACTACTACTACTACTACTACTAATAATAATAATAATAATGAGAATTATAATAAAAATGGCAATGATAGTAATAATAGCAGTAGTAGTAGCATAAGAAGTAGTAGTTGTAGTAGTAGTAGTTGTTGTTGTTGTATAATTCTAATCAGTACGTAAGTATGATGCGTCCAGCTGTCGTCGTTGGCGTCGTCGTTTATGTAGCGCAAGAGTCGGGTTCCCTGCCCGCCCCGACCCATCTGCGCAGCAAGGTCCTGTCGCACACCACCGTCTGGCTGCAGTGGACCGACCCGTCCCTCGGGCGCCAGCAGACGGTGCCCGACAACCGCTACTACAGCGTCCACTACCAACCGGTCGCCGGGACTTCCGGTAACGACCGATCCGTGGTCGTCAAGGACCTGCACGTCGTCCTCTATAACCTTCACCCGGCGACCGGGTACGAGTTCAAGGTCGGTCTCGTCAAGGACGGACTGACCAGCGCCTTCTCTGACGTCATCGTCAATCGAACGCTCGAAACGGGTGAGTGCGTCACTCGTCACGTGACTTCGCCGTTGCAAGCACTGCTCGATAATAATAATAATAATAATAATAATAATAATAATAATAATAATAATAATAATAATAATAATAATATTGTTATTATTATTATCAGCAGCAGCATTATCATCATCATCATCATCATCATCATTATCAACGTCATCATCATTATCGTCGTTATCATCATCACTATCATCATCACTATCATCATTATCAACATAATCTTTATCGTCATTATCATCATTTTCATCGCGTTATCATTTTCATGATTTCATCATCATCGTCATCATGGAGGGCGCCACAAGCCAAATATTGGGTGGGCCAACATGGCCTGTTTGAAATTGGACAAAGCAAGGACTAGTGCTACAGTAGGCTATAGATATGCAAAAATTCAGATGAGTGATGAAACGAATTAAAACCACATATTCTTGTGTCCCCATCTTTGCTGTGTCAAACCGTACTAGAATTGTCAATATATTCTGTCTCAATTTTTTCTAGAGCTTTCGAAATGCCAGGAAAAATAATGAGTCATTTGAAACGACACTATACAAAGTCTTTCATAAATCTATTATCTGTCAAATGTCTAAAAATCAATCGAGAGATACGATGGCGCTTAAGAGAGCTGGTTTCTTTTATAGACCACAAAAATATTATAAAATTGATACCCTGTTTGAAATTGGACAATGCTAGTGCTACAGTAGGCTATAGATATGCAAAAATTCAGAAGAGTGATGAAACGAATTAAAACTCATCATCATCATCATCATTCTTATTATTCATATGCTTTTATAGCGCCAATTCTAATACTAAAAGATATCAATCAATAGATTGTGTTCCAAATCCATCAAGACCACCCAGGTCAATTCCCACGTTCCATTTACATGGAAATTGATTGATTGGTTGATTGGTTGATTGACTGACTGATTGACTGAGTTACTCACTGATTGTCTTATATAGGTCGTTTAACACGAGAGTTTAAAACGTCGAAGATCTTCATATTTCATGCAGAACCTTAGACTTTTAAAGAATAGGGAGATTTTACTGTACACAATAAACTGTCGCTACCTGTCTCCTCAGGTGTCTTGTCGTTTTTGTGTAGCGCCTTTTTCTCCTCCGCGAAGCGTGACCGTCACCCGTCTAAACAGTGACCCATCAACCGTCGTCATCAACTGGAGACCCCCAAAGCAACCCAACGGAAACATCACAGGTTGGGTGGAAATCTTCTTAAAATCAAGTTCGCCCAACTGCATAGACTCACGTCGTTTTCTCTTTTAAACGGTCGTCTTCTAATTACGCGCAGTGGCGGCTCTAGGATTTGGCAAGTGGGGGGGGCGGCGTTGGGGTGGCAACTTCTAATCATGGGGGGCCAACCATTTGTTGTTCAATGTATATAGCATTAAGTATAGGGTCCTAACAGGGGGGCCACTGAGGGGGCCAGGCACTCAATAGGGGGGCACGGGCCCCCTACCTCCCAGGTGGAGCCGCCACTGTTTACGCATAGGCCTAAGTCTTATTTATTTTCTTTTTTCCTACTTCGTTTCCTTCTCTAATTCTCTACATTCTTGTCACATATGGCAGAGAGTAAACATCTTGAAACCCAGAAAAAATAATTCTTTATAATGTTTCAACTTAAAAACAACAAAATTTAAAAAGCTCAAAATGGTTTTTTAGCGTTCCTTTTTTCTTACAACACCTAAAACACCTCACTGCCATTCAGATGTGGACTATTACCTGGCTGATCATATACCTTTCCCGTAGGTATTATAAACGAAAGGCTGAGCGCCTATAAGAATAAGCAGCTACTGTTGTGCTGCATACCAAGGCGCTATATAAATCCAGGCTTCTATAAAGCCACTTTGCTAGCCCTGATTTAGAGTTTCTTTCCCGTCTAAACTCCAAACAACGTGAAACCAAGTCGTCATGAGGCTGTACATTAGCTCTGAAGGCGCCTACTTTCGAGAGAAGCTTTCTGTTTACAGTACGTGGAGCGTTTTAGAGCGATGGCGATTTTGCTAAAGGCGTTTAATGGGATGACGGTTGCTTTTTCACTTAACAAAACGCAGAAGTTGACGACGCCTGGTTTGAGACCCGCTCTGTCTGAAGCGCTTAACGTCAGGCTATAAATTCGAACAACCGGTCAAGAGAGATAGACAGGCTGTTTAACAGACTCAGATGAATGGGCGAGCGCCGTAGTTAACTTCCGGGGGCGTCTCTACAACCATTAACACACAGTAGAACTTCGTTAAAACAAACTCGTTTATAGCGCATATTAAGTAGTTAATGGCATAGATTTTAGCGTCTATCTAAGGTAACGACAGGCGAAGTTGAAGCACGTTTTCCGCCATCTTACACTTAGGGGCCATCCACAAATGACGTAACGCACTTTAGTGGGGGGGGGGTTCAAACATTTGTGACGATGTGTGACGACGGGGTGGGCGGGGTTCCAGAAATGTGACGCACATAATACTAAATTTTTTGGGTGGCGAACTTTTTTTGTTTGTCAGCACATTTTTTGGTAAGGAAAAAAGTACAAGAGGAAAGATGAGGACCACCTTCTTTTTATGCTTGTCAAGATTTGTCGAAGTTGGTTATTATCAAAACCAAAACCCTCCCGTCCGAAAATCCTGGCTACGCCACTGATTTTGGCATTCCAAAGACGAGAAGAGAGGGGTTAACGCGTTGTAACGTCATATTTGATGGTGTGTGACTTTTTGTTACGACGTGCGACGAAGAGGGGTTGGGGTTGTCGAAAATCTGCCAAAATCGCGCTACGTCATTTATGGATGGCCCCTTGGTATTGCTATGGCAACCATTGCCGAGATGTCTAAGGGTTAAGGATATCGGTGCATGCAAAATAGCTTCTCTCTTTCAGACGAAACAATACAATGCAAACTCTCTTGATTCAAATCAACCACACGATAAAACGCAAGGACAAAACAATATACCTATCGTAATGCACACCCCACGCACCGAGTACAAATCAAAAGATATTGGAATTTTTTTTTAAATTTACGTCCTAAATATAATAATGAAGTTTTTATCAGTCAAAACCCAATCCAACCGACGCCTATCTCCAGTGTTTATTTTAGCCACCTTGACATCGGGGGGTGGAGGTTGAAATGTTTGGGGGGACAAGATTTGTCTTTCCAAGCTTTGGGGGCGGGGAATTTCCATCCCCAAGCCAACATAAAAAAAATTTGGGGATATCTCCAGTGTTTATATAAATTTTTTTGGACAAGATTTGTTTTCCAACTTTAGGGCAGGAATCCCCCAAAACATAAAAGAATAAACACTGCCTCTATCTCTGAATGGCGTTGTCATCTCTGAAACACAGACATTGGAAAGTTGGACGCAGTGTTATTTTTGAATGCCGGCTGCTTTAGATTACACGGTCTTCTACACCCAGAACGTCGAGCTCCCCTACGACCGATGGCTGACGGAGACGGTCCGACGCAAGACGGACCTCACCATCCAGGGCCTGAACGAGACCGTCGCCTACTACTTCAGGGTCCACGCCCGCAACGCCGTTGGTCCGGGTCCTAAGTCGGACATCGTCCGGTTCGACAGCAAAGCAGCGGCGATGCCAAGTGAGCAAGCATTTAGTCAGGACCCCAGTAGCGTAGCCAGGGGAGTTGGGGGTTAAAATCCCATTGGCTGCCGACGAGAAAAAATTTAAAATGAGTTTCCATACATTTTTAAAATTTTCGGACGCGTTTTTGGGGTCAACCCCCCCCCCCTTGGCTGCCGACCCAAAATAACTTGTAAGCGCTATAGAATGTAAAGATGCAAGATGACGACCTTTTTTGCTTGTCAAGATTTTTCGAAGTTGGTTATGATCAAAACCAACCCCCTCCCATTCCGGAAATCCTGGCTATGTCACTGGTCAGGGCAGACCCTACTTAACCACTTTTAACCTCTTATTATTTATTATTATTATTATTATTATTATTATTAGTAGTAGTAGTAGTAGTAGTAGTAGTAGTAGTAGTAGTAGTAGTAGTAGTAGTAGTAGTAGTAGTAATAGTAGTGGCGATGATAAGCATTTCTATGTTTAAGAATGATGATCAAGATGATCATGATGATCATGATTATATTGATCATGATGATGATGCTTGTCATTTAACGAGGCGTTGAGATGCGCAGAGACGTGTTGTTGTTGTTGTTTTTGTCTTTCGTTGCGTTGCAGATGTTGCTCAGAGTGCAACCAGAGCTCCGTCGTCGTCCATCCGGGTCTCGACCAATGGCAACGCCAACAGTGATCACGTGATCATCCCTCACGTGATTACCGTCAACGACACCGACGGAGAAGACGAGTACGACTACAACACGGAAAACAACGACAACCCCAACAACAACAACAACAACAACAACAACAACAACAACAAAGGGGAGGCGGAGGACAAGGAAGGCGACAGCAGCAGCAGCAGCAGCAGGATACAGGGAGCGTCCCTCATCCACGAGATCGGAGATTCCTCCTCGGCCGGGGAAAAGAAGACCAAGCGGGAACCGAACCTCGGTCCGATGGCCCCGGGAGCGTCGACCGCCGACCCCGCCGGTGGCGCCGCTGGGCTCCTGGACGGGTCCCCCCATCGACAACAACACCCGTTCGTCCAGTTTCGCAGCGTCCTCAGCTACCGCATCAGCGTCTTCATCGCCTGGCCAGGAATCGACGGACGAAGAAGCCAGCTGCTCGCCCTCCTCCTCCTCCTCCTCCTCCTCAGCCTCGTCGCGTCCTCGCGGCAGCGGCGGGGTGACCGGGTATCGGCTGCGGTACCGTCGCGTCGACGACGCCCCCGCCGCCGCCGCCGCCGGCGGCGGCGAGTACGTCACCCGCGGCCTCGCCGATAACGTGGCGCTGATCGAGAACCTGGCGCCGAACGCCAAGTACCGGTACCAGGTCCAGTACGTGACGGAAGAACTCGGGACGGAGTCGCCGTGGAGCCAGGAGCAGGAACTCGATACGGGAGCGGCGGGAAAAACAGACTGATGCGCCCGGCCCCCACCGCCTCCGCCCCCCCCCTACCCCATCCCCCTACTCCACCGCACCGCCTCTCCCCGCCGTCTGTACGGAACGAACCCGGCGTTGGATTGGTAATCGATCGTGTGTCGGAGACGTTGATGTTTATAGTACTTGTGATTGTTTTCTGGTCTCTATTGTGTTTGGCTTTACGGTAGGTTTGGAGGCCGTAGAGGGGAGGGAGAGACTTTGAGCAGCAGCAGCAGCAGCAGCAGCAGCAGCAGCAGCAGCAGCAGCAGCAGCAGCAGCAGCAGTGTTTAAGAGTAATATTGTTTAGCAGAATAAACACGTGCTATTAACGGCGTGTGTAGGGACAGAACGCATCGCAGTGTTGTTTTTTTACGAAAACGAAGACTACCATCCATATATGGTCTACAGGTCGTCGTCGTCGTCGTCGTCGAAGCGATCGTATTAATAATATTATTTTAGAAGCTAATCAACGCATTTCACCACTTAACTGGGTGCCCCAAGTAACGCTCGTCCATTTTACATTGAGTTACAAATAGTTGTCCAGTTAAGGGGTTAATAGACTATTGCGTTCTGCGAAAAGACGGTACGTTTTGTTCGGCCTGGTCACTGTGCCTATAAGCTTGCGAGAATGCTTTTATATAGTGCTGTCCTATATAACAAAAGTGTAATTGTTACTTCTTGCAATGCTTCTCTCTCTCTCTCTCTCTCTCTCTCTCTCTCTCACACACACACACACCAGTGGCGGCTCTAGGATTTGGCAAGTCGGGGGCCGTTGGGGTGGCAACTTCTAATCATGGGGGGCCAACCATTTGTTGTTTAATGTATGTAGCATTAAGTATAGGGTCCCAACTGGGGGGCCAGGCACTCAATAGGGGGCACGGGCCCCATGCCCCCCCCGGTGGAGCCGCCACTGACACACACTCTCTCTCACTGTTTCTTTCTCTTGCTCTGTCTCTCCGGCACCGGCTTTAACATCAAGTTCCTCTACCAGCCATGTCCAGTACCTAATAAAGGTACTCTCTCTCTCTCTCTCTCTCTCTCTCTCTCTCACTCTCTCTCTCTCTCTCGTCTCTCTTTCCTCCCATCTCTCTGCTGTTTCCTATCTGACGAATATAGGATGTGTGTGTGTGTGTGTGTGTGTGTGTGTGTGTGTGTGTGTGTGTGTGTGTGTGTGTGAAAACCCGTCTTGATATCAGAATATCTTGACATATTCGTCGCTAGCGTGAAACGAGGAGGTCCCTTGAGGTGGGGTGTGGGTTGTAACGAAGAACTATCACTTCTCTGGACCACCACCTTCTTGAAGGCATTTAAGTAATTCCGCCATTTTCGTTATTTTGTGACCAAAATACAAAACTCAGCTGTAGTATTTTCTACATTCCTAGGCCTTAAAGGAATATATATATATATATATATATATATAAAATATATAGGGTGGCCCGGACTATAATAAATGCAAACCTAAATGTGACTATAGTCCGGTTTTTTGTGCCACTCTGCAGAAACGGAATAGGCCTAATTATTCTTTCCAGAACATGAGCAGGGTTATTTCTAGGATTATCAATTTGGGGTGCCCTGCCGAAAAAGTCTGACAAGCAAAAAAGGTCATCCGACTGTCAGATTAGGGGCGTTGGGATGGTGTTGGTCTCAGATTGGGGTGGTGGTGTAAAAGGCGTCTCTCGGCGTGGCTTACGGTGGCTCTTCGTCCGTCGTTTCTGGCCAGGTGATGAAGACGCTGATGCGTGCAGGGCCCGATTAAGGTCCGAGTAGGCCGGGGGGCTGAAAAACAAGGCCGTCGCCTATACTGAAAATCTCTGACAAGCAAAAAAAGTTATAACCCTTCCAAATCGTTCTGACAAGCAAAAAAAGTTTATCTCGAAAATCGGTGGGCCTATTTTCACGATGGGTCGGGGGGCTATAGCCCCCTTAGCCCCGGCGCCTTAATATGACCCTGGAAGAGCCGCCTGTTATTATAGGCCTATAAACAGGTTTTATAGATATCGAATACAAGTTTTATCATTAATTCGTTGTGTGAGAGAAGGCAATCGAACGCCTGTTGAATAGAGGGCGTATAGGCCCTAGATATGTAAAAATCTAATCGATTTGAAGAAATTCTCGGACAAAATCCACATTTTCCTCTTGTTCCTTCTTCATTGCTTTAACCTTTGCAAGAATAATCAATTATATCATTCTCAATTTTGATCTACAGGGTTCGAAATAGAGCACTCCCAGCCATTTTATACTACACACTAACGCCATTGACTGTAATAGAACGAGGCACATGAACTAAATTAAAGCCCTGCCGAATATCTTGTGGAATGGTTAGTAGGGCAATCAAGGGATGAGCCCAGGCTCGGATTAAGATCCGAGTAGGCCGGGGGGCTGAGAAAAAAGGCCGTCGCCTATACTGAAAATCAAAAAAGGTTATATCTCCCTTCCAGATCGTGCTGATAAGCAAAAAAGGTTATCTTGAAAATCGGTGGGCCTATTTTCATGATGGGCCGAGGGGCTACAGCCCCGTCAGCCCCCGCCTTAATATGGCTTTGGTTGGATGGCACCCGTGCTGGATGGCACCCCCCCAGACCTCCATCATGCTAGCCTAAAGTAAAGTAAAGTAAAGGCAAAATCCCTATAGCGCCAAGCAGCACAAACAGACCTCCATCAAAATGCCATAGGAAAGGTGTGGGATCAGCCAGGCAATGGTCAATATCCGAAGCCTACCCAAATATTAAACTCTAAATCCACCTATGCATCTTACTAGCCATCGAATCGAGTATTTTCAGATTTAGGCTTAAGCGCGTCTCCTCCGTAGAAGGAAAGACGGCGAGGGAAAGGCTGGCAACCACTTTCATTCAGCCGTTGCTATGTAAAACTGAAGGCGCTAGCTAACCCTTCGGTTCTCCGTACGGGCGCTGAGCCTATGGAGTGTACCTTTTAAGTAAGTGAGTAAGTAAGTAAAATATCGTAAACTTCTAAAGCGCCCCGGAAAGCAGCACAGCAGTAGCTGCTTATTCTTATGCGCTTAATCTTTCTTGAAATAGCTATAGGCAGGGTGGTTTGTCGGCCGGGCAAAGACATCTCCTCCGCATAATATTTTCTCCATTTTCATTCCGAGTGGTCTCTGGAATGATTTGGTCGTTTACGGATAGATGCTGAGTACCATTGAATCGATTGATACCATTAGAAAATCATGGTGCTAGAAAAATTCTATTAATTTTTTTCTCTAAATCAACTTTCATGAGTTTGTTTTCTAAAATACTAAGAGGCTACACTACTGATGTTGATTTTAGAATCGGACAAATATATTTGATTTTATGGCTTTCAACCGATGATTTATTTGGCTCATTTTATCTCGATGCAGCAGAATGGTATTTTATTATTATTATAATAATAATTATCTAATGGGTTTATCTTTATTTTGGTGTATGAAATAACAATCGAGACTTTTTGATTGGGCGATATTCGATGGATTTGCCTTAGTAGATGTATAGACAGTTTAAGTAAGTTTAATAAGTAAGAAAATGATGAAAATAGGAATTCGCGAATACGATGTCGGGTATTAAAGACGACCGCGTAAGGTATCAATCAGGATTTAGGTTCGTCGTTGAAAGGGATTGAAAAGACAATGCTGAAAAGTTTTGAGCCCACTGATCTCTCCCCTGTTATATAACCCTGACCATAACCCTAACCCTTTGTATTTATATACACATACATAAATACAGTGGCGGCTCCACATTGCGGACCGTGCCCCCTTATTGAATGCCTGGCCCACTATTGGGGCCCTATACTTGCTATTACATTACTAACAACAAATAGTTGGCCCCATACTTAAAAATTGTAGCATTTTTATGTAATTTGTTTGTCTCAGATTCGAATAACAGCGTTAAATGATCGCAAGGCAGTTGGACAGGGTGGAGATAAGACTTGTGTCCAAATTAGCACAACAAAGGAGGCATTAGTAAGTCATTCAATTTCAAATAATGCTTTTAATTAAGATAATAGTTTTTCTCTTTATTTATTTTTTCTTCTTGGATTCATATTTAGACAAATTTTATTGGGAAAATTTTCTCTATGATATTTCATGGTAAATATTTATCCTAGCAAGTGAGTTTTATCTGGAGTCTGTGTTTTTTATTAGGAGTGGGGTTTTTAAAATAAGGAGTCTATGTTTTTTCAGGAGTCAGAGGCCATTGCATTGTATAATAAAGGCCTGAGTCTTCGAAACCAAGGTAATACAAAGGAGGCAATTCAAACTCTTCTTGATGTTTTGAATTCACAATTTCTGGAAGAGGTTACGTTGTTTATTTTACTTCTACGTTGAAGATAAGAAACCTGTTGTTTTTTTAAAAGAAAATTCTTGCCACATGTGCATAGACATCAGTGAAAAACTGTTGGCTAAATTCATTTTACTTTATGGTAAAGAAAATGGAGTTGATCGTTTGTTGAAATGTTTCGCTATTTGAGAATGTTGGTATTAATGTGTAACCTGTTGAGACATGACAGATTTATTAGTTATTAATTAGTTATTAATTGGTTGTATATTGATTATTAATTGGTTATTGGTTATCGCCATACAAGGCACTCTGCACTGAAATGGAAGGGAATAGGAGGCAGAGGATGATGATGATGATGATGATGATGATGATGATGATGATGATGATGATGATGATGATGATGATGATGATGATGATGACGGTGATGGTGAATTGGTTATTGATTTTAGACAGCTTTGTCTAATCACAATGATGGAGTTTCGCGTTCAGCAGAATTACTGAAATACTCCGCATATAAGAACCTTGCTGAGATGTCCGAAAAGGAAGAGAACTTGATGGTTGCAATGGAGTACTATATCGAGGTGTTGTTGCAATTTTTTTAGCTTGCTGTGTATGTATATTAACCCTTAAACCGCCGAGTACTTTGTAACTATATGCAATGCAACCGAGTGTACTCGGTTCCGACTGTTTAAGGGTTGAAATGTCAGAAATAAGCAACAAATGGCTCATTATTTTTCGTGGCATTTCGAAAGCTCTAGAAAAAAATTGAGACAGAATATATTGACAATTCTAGTACGGTTTGACACAACAAAGATGGGGACACAATAATATGTGGTTTTAATTCATTTCATCACTCTTGAATTGTAATGATGTAAGTGTAACTGCCTCGTAATAAATTATCAAACTTAACATTTTAAAATTTTTGTTGGTCATTCCTTGTGAATGCTATAAAATAATATGGCCTTATTGACCATGTATGGCGCTATTAAATTTTAATACATGTTGTGTGTCTGATATTGCCCTGTACATTGAAGTATGAACAATTTCAAATACTACGATAGTTATAGGTGTTTTCTTTTGTTAGGCTGTCGCAGTGGACAGCACAGATGTCACCGTGTGGTGTAAGATGGGTCATTTGGCAACAAGTCTTGAGAACTTTTCTTTGGCCCGGCATTCTTTTGAGATGGTAGTTTGATTCAGTTTTTCTAGGAAATGATTTTATATTCAAAATGCTTTCACAGTGATCGTAAAAGATATATCGGTTTTCACGGAATGTAAGATCGTTATATGAGATGAATTTGGTTGCAATGTTTAATGAGTAAACTGTGCTTGATGAAATTCACGGGAAAGGAAACATTTAATTGTAATTTTGGTTGGTGAGCTTACTGTACAGGGTGGTGCAAAAAACCAGACTATATTAAATGCAAACCTAAATGTGACTGGTCTGGTTTTTTTGTGCCACCCTGTACTTGTTTCTCTTCTTGAGTTGTGTGTGTGTAGGTAAGAAATTATGGGAGTTGGGTATATAGTAGTGCATTGGCAATTACTGCAATTTGTTTTGTGCAATTGCAGGGTCTGCAGTGCAATCCAAGCCATTGGCCTTGTCTAGACAACGTTATCAGTTTACTGTACGCATTCAATAACTACGAAGGTAACATGTTACTGCCTGTAATCTTGTTACTGATACTGATACAATGCTTACTGTGGCAAGTGGGCCACTCAGACAGTAAACGTTACGTGTCCTCAGGAGACTGGGTGCAAAAGTAATGTTAGAAAACAGGCCCGGGGGGAACAAATTTGGGAAGTGCTTGTAAGGGTGGGCCCGTTTTAAAATATGCACCTTCAAAAACAGTATCCGATGGAATTTTTTTTAAAAGCTGAAGAATTATGAAACTTGCACCAGAGTTTGCATGCCCTGAACCAGTTTTTGCTTGACCCGAACCAATTTCTGCTCCGCTGACCTTTATCGCTTGGCATTGTGTGTTCAGCTTGTCTTCAGTACATCGCCGGCGCTATGAAGCTCGATCCAAGTTACGGCAGAGGTCTGGTTCTCATGCATCAGATCTTCTCTGAACATCCGGGACTTCGATCGTGGTCACATGACCTGTTTCTGAAATGGTGAGTGAGATAAGTTCATTTTGATGTTGTGTTTGCGTTAAGGAAATTGAGTCAATCACTGGACATCAGACTGGCAAACGATATTTCTCTCATTTTGCTTTTAAAATACAGTGCTGCTTGCTTGGAAAATTCTTGTATCTGTCACGATTCAACTGGATTGTGGTTTAGAGTAACTTTAGATTCTGTTTAAAATCAACACAATGTGCTCTAGATATGATATGCTCTGTTTCTGTTTTAAACCTTTTCAACGTTATTAGAAAACAGTCCTTTTTCACGATTGTCACGCTGGTTTTAAGATCCAGGTGTTGTGATTTGATCGAGATTTGATCTAAGAGTTCTGGTCTGAGATTTGAATTCGATCTTTGTGAATAACGATTAAAAGATTGGAGTTCAGGATCCATTCTGAGTTTTTCACTCACGCTGTTGATGACACTTCTTCCTCTGCATCAGGCCAAATGCTATTCATATTTATCACTATGTTGCATTTTATCATTTGCAGGTTAGCAGTTATTATGCATTGCCACAGTGATAAAAATAGGAAACCATCAAAGCAAGTCATCTTTGCTTAACATCCGTTTTTTTAACCCTTTGGCCCCGTAAGGTTGATATTTCAGCTTCATAACCTACAGGTTATATGGATTGCTGAAGTCAGAGGGTTAATATTGCATCATTCTTATCTCCAGCCAGTGTACTTGTGTGACATTACACTCCAAATGATGCAAGGTCTCTTTAAGGTCACCCAGTTTGAACACTCCTTGATTGTGAAATTGTGTGGATTTGACTACTAATAATACTGCTTTTGATGTTACAGTTAATTACACCATTGGATAATTATTATTGATTGCATTCCTGATGAAGTCTCATATAAGCAAAGCATTTGTCTCAACTTTCTTGCAGTGACCAGTCCATTTACTGTGCTTCTGTGGATGAAGAAGAAATGGATGATGTAAGCTGCTTTCTACTCAGTGTCTTGTTAGCTTTTCGATGTGTCATCTCTTGAAGTAGGATTTTTAATAGTAACAGGCAGTGCACATCATGACTTATTTTAAGGACATTTGCTACTACTACTACTACTACTACTACTACTACTACTACTACTACTACTACTACTACTACTACTACTACTACTACTGACATACCGTTTTGGAAGAATCTAAAGACTTACTTACTTACTTGTTCGACAATCATACAAGTGACATTTGTTAAATCGCCCTGGACTTTGACCTCAGTCATGACTACGGCGATACATAAGTTGTCTTGATGATGATGATGATGATGATGATGATGATGATGATCATAATAATAATAATAATAACAACAACAATAATAATAACAATACTACTACTACTACTACTACTACTACTACTACTACTACTACTACTACTACTACTACTACTAATAATAATAATAATAAACAATAATAACAATAATAATAACAATAATAATAACAATAATAATGACAATAATAATAACAACAATAATAATAACAATAATAATAATGAAACATACATGTTTTATAATAATACTTCTACTAAAACTTACATGTTTTGTCTTTATTGTTTAAATTTTTGCTCTATTGTTTCTTCAGTATGTTGGCGAGGCCTTGGTAATCAGACACAGGAAGCAGGAACTATCAAGGCCTCTCGAGAATCCTTCAGTCTCCTTTATTCAGCCTCTCACTTCATTCAAGTGAGTTTCCTATTTGCAGTTTGATGAGATGTTAAAGTTAAAAGAATTCTCTATAGACTTGCCCTAACGCAGCAAGATCTCGTTATCACCGATGTCCGGGGCTCGGATATAGTTATCCGTGTTAACAAAATTCTGGGAGGCGATTTGGAAATGTAAGGTTTTCTCTAAGTGGATTCGAATCGTTTCTTGAATTATTTGAAATTTTGCCAAAGATTTCATTTTAAGGTTTGCTCATCATTTGTAATTGTGTTAGTCTCACCCTGGTCAGAATCACAATAATTTAACCTTTGAACCCTGTCACTGATAACCCAGGTTCCCTGAGACCTAATATATGCTTATCCTGCTATTGACAGTCATCCCACTATAGCGGTATCATGGGTTCAAAGGGTTAAAGCACAACTGTGGTGTCTAAAAATGCCTTATTCTGTTAAAGATAATTTGTTCCATTTAAATCATTTTTTCAATCTAATTATTTGAAAATGTTTAGGTGGAAAAACCTTGGTGACTGCTTGCTTGGTTTATACAAGCACGTTTCTCAAGCTAGCAGTGAACAGTCTGACAGTTACAGCAGCCTACAGCCTAGAATTGTGAGTAAATTTGAGCATTTTGGTTTTAATATCTGTGTTTTGTAGCATTGTGAACTGTGCATTTTTACTGCAATTGTGGGATGTTCACACTGCAGAAGGATAGTGTTACCACTACAGCTTTTTTAAGATTATAAGGCTGATGTGATATTCACCCGCTTAAAGAGGTAACTTCCCTATAATAAATGTACAGAAACAGGCAATACTTGTATTTTAAAATAAAATGCCATATTTCCTACAAGGTTGTACAGTAGAATGTCATAATAATGGACTTGGTTATGGTGTATACTAAGTTGTAACGTACCGCAATGTACAGTCCCATGTGATGTGCTACTGTACTGGATGGTATTGGATATAGCGTACGTCAGATATAACGTACTAAATTTTACAGACCCGTTAAAATGGAGATGTAACGAAGTTCTACTGTACATCGTTTAAATGCTTTAATGTAATTTGACTTTTATGTTATTTATTTATTTGTACATTCTTTGTTCTTGCAGAGTCTGGCGTCCCACGTCGATCTCTCGGCAAACGTGTCTCCGAGCGCGTCTCGCGAAGTGACTCTGGTCCCGAGTTCGCCTCCGACGAGCAGCGTTCACTCACAGGCTCTGGAAGGGATCACCGTCGTGGCCGCTTTTACCGATTCTGTCCCAACTACTCCAACTCAGGAACCTCTGATCTCTTTGTCAGGTAGAAGGAAGGAAGAGCAGCAGAGGGTTCAAGTGATTATGTAGATGGCAGAGGAGAGTGGCGGTAAACGTTCTTGCACCCCAATGTCAAACAGGGTATCGTTTTTATAATATTTTTGTGGCCTGTAAAACCTGTGATACAAGAAACCAGCTATCTTAAGATCCCTGGTCCACCCATTGTTTTCTGGAAGACTTTGTATGGCTTTTTTTTCGCATTTTGGAACGCTCTAGTATAAAACTGAGGCCGAATATATTGACTGTTCAAGTATAGTTTGATACAATGAAGATGGGGATACAAGAAAATGAGGATATAATTCGTTTCAACACTCTTCTGAATTTTTGCATATCTATAGCCTACTGTACATCAATCGTAGAATAGTATCATTAATGTAAAAATACGGTTGAAAAATACGCTTTGCTTCGAAATCCACACGTGTTCACAATTTTTTTAGCAGTACTGTATGTTTGTAATCTGTGTTGCATAGTGCATCTAACATAGAGTATGTTAAGTTGTTGTAACTGTTGTTTATATTCAGATGTTGGGTCTGGAATGGATGTGGATCAGGCCCAGTATTCTGGCGGTCGTAAGAGAGGCAGGAAAAGAAAAAGCCTACTTACTGACGAACCGGAGTACAAGCGTCGTTCTGCTCGGGTTCGTTGTTGTCATCATCATCGCTGTTGTTGTTGCCGTTGTCATCATCATAAGCATTGGCTTCATCTGCCGTGTTATAAATATGGCTTGGCTGTTTTGACCTAAATTCATTGTCCAGTCCTTTTCCTTGTTAAAATTTATTGTCTCTATGTTGATTTAGGAGATTTGAGTATTATTATTAATATTATTATTATTATTATTATTATTATTATTATTATTATTATTATTCAAGCCGACTTATATAGCACAGTACACATGAAGAAAGTTCAAAATCAAAAGCGCTTTACAGTCCAAATGATTTTTGAGAGAAGAATGTTTTGAGTTTCCGCAGTAACTGAACTTTAGAGTCAGTCTCTGTTGTGATACGACTCGGTAGCATGTTCCACAGATAAATTATGTCACATTAGCATTCACTATTGCAGGTAAAAGTATCTGGAACTCTCTCTTTCTCTGTCAGAACTTCCAGTCAACTGACAGTTTTCATGTCTAGATTTAAAATGCTTCTTTTCCATACCCAGTTGCTATTTACACAATCTCGCTGTTTTCCACTCTGACCGATCTGTGGTATTGACCTGACGATTTGCAGATGAATTTGGAATACCATCTATTGATACCTTTGAGTATTAGAACTGTTACCATAGAGTTCATTATTACCAGTGGCGTATCCAGGATTCCGGAATAGAGGGGGCACATCAGCATTTTTTAAAGAAAATCAAAATAGTCTTGACAAGCAAAAAAATGTCATCCCATCTAGTAGCACTTTCAATTTTCTTGCATTTTAGTCTTATATACTACCTACCCCCAAAAAAAAATCTCAACGTTTTTGCACAAAGCCCATGACCGGTCCCGGGTCCAAATAGGGGGCCGGGCCCCCATGGCTCTGCCAATGCTTGTTATTCTTGTTATTGTTAATTGGCTTTATGTTGATGTTTTTGTAGGTGAAAAACCCAGCGAAGAGCAATATTGAAGAACCCATTAGCTGCGAAAAGATGCTGCATAAGTTTCTTCCAAAGGCGCTACCTGTGAGTTTTGTACCTTGCGATGTTTACTACTAAGATTATACTCACCTCAGTTATTTGATTTTTTTCTACTTACGTTTGGGTAACTGCAAATATCAAAACGTTTTTGCTTGTTTTGATGTGTACTCTATTAACCCCTTAACCGCGTATTTAACTGTAACTCAATGTAAAATGGACGGATATATCCGGGATCCCCAGTTAAGGGGTTAAAAAAACTGGCATATAGGAATCAGCCACAAACATTTTTAATCACACAATGTCACACACCCACACACATACACACACTCACATGCACGCATGCGTGCATGACCTAGACTTGTACGTGCATTTAGACTGTTTGGAATGTGGGATTTTGAAGAATTATTCCAGAGTTTTGTTATCTTGTATAAACTATCCACATTGTATTCTCAAGTGATATTATTTTAGTTAGTATGCATTGCACTCAATGAAATGGCTGCAGACTTGAAAAATAGAGAGGTACTTGATTATTTAAGTGTTTATATTCAGTTTGACTATAGACGAGAATATCAAGTAGTATATTACACTTGTGTAATACCAATACTAATATATGGATGTGAATCTTGGACCATAAAAAAAAATGGAGAAAAAAATTAATAGCAACAGAAAATAAATGGCTTAGAAGAATACTAATGATTGGATACAAAGAACTTATAACAAATGAAGAAGTTAGAGAGAGAACACTGCAACCGA
The DNA here is from genome assembly GCA_018105865.1 of Metaphire vulgaris. Lineage (NCBI taxonomy): Eukaryota > Metazoa > Annelida > Clitellata > Crassiclitellata > Megascolecidae > Metaphire > Metaphire vulgaris. Next base: position 11,339,584 of record CM030859.1, on the reverse strand, counting down.
GCATCATGGAAGTCATCAGAAAGAGAAGAATGAAATGGACTGGACACATATTGGTACTCAGGATGGAAGAAATAAGAAACCCAAAACGAATTATCAAATACAAACCATAGAAGAACAGGTCTAAAGGAAGACCGAAAAGACGATGGGTGCACGGATTGGAAGAGGATCTGCACATGGCAGGGCTGAATCTCAACGGAAAAATGGACAGAAGACACCAAATGACCTTGGAAGAAATAACAAAGGACAGAGAACTTTGGAGATATGTCATGGATGAGTCAATAGCTGGACACCGCTGGAGGATGAAGACCTGACCTGACGATTTGTGATATTGTTATCTATTTTGCAGTGCAAGTTTCGACAACTGTCAGCCGACCTCAGATCGTCAGTCGGACGGCGCCGACGAACGGAGCAAAGATGCCTCGGACAGCGCCTGTTCATTGAAATATCTTGAAAACGAGGAAGAGGATGTGAGTTGTTTCTAAAAGATTACAAGGAAAACAACGGAGTGGTTGATCTGATAACCAGATATCTGTTGAAATTGGCCGATCGTTCTCATCTGGTCTGGTATGTGTCTTTAACCCCTTAACCGTGTATTTAACTGTAACTCAATGTAAAATGGACAGATATATCCTGGATCCCCAGTTAATGGGTTAATTTAAATCAATTTAAATATGTTTGTGGTATGGTTTTGGACCATTTTATGATCTCGTTATCTGACAGAAAAACGCGTGCTTTTCTTCACGAGTTTGTCTGTAGAACTCGGTATGCATTCGTGTAGCAGTATTTGTTGCTTTAAATAAGTAAGTAAAAGCTTGTGGATTTATATAGTTCTTTGGAAGGTAGTTCCACAGTGGCTGCTTATTCTTAGGCACTTAACTATCTTAGAATAGTTGTAGGAATGGTGCAATGATCAGCCAGGCAATGGTCAGTATATCCATTGTGATACAACATTGCATGTAGGAAGAAAAAGGAAAAGACGTAGACTGTTCCAATCAAATCATAAACTTCTATAGTGCCGCTTCATAAATGTACCAAAGAATCATCTGATTGCACACTAAATTGCATAAGAATTAAGTGCAAATCAAGGAACATGGCTGGACAACCAGATGGCACTGACTGCAGTGGATTAGTTAGGACAGAAGGATGGGATTTGAGTATAAATCCGAAACTTGATAGATAATTTACAGGATGTACGGATTGAGGTGACGAGTTCCATAGACCGGGAGCAGTCACTAAGAAAGCACTGAAAGCTATGTCCATGTGCTATGTCCATGTGCTATGTCCATGTGCTATGTCCATTGTTATAATGAAGACAAATATCTGATAGATTTACTTACTGGTCTTACTTATTACTGATTTACTGGTCTTACTGATTTACTGGTCGTACTGATTTACTAATCTTACTGATTTACTGGTCTTATTAATCTACATTTGACTGCAATGTAACCACTAGCCAGTGTGCATCATACTCAACCATAGGGTTATGTTATGGCATAGGTGGAATCACATATATCCATACCACTAGGGTCAGTTTAAATTTCACTCTAAATATACTCTTTTTCTCTATATGGATGCAAAACTTAGTGTTGTGTGCTGCTATGTGAGAATTATTGCTTCCAGAGATTTTCGAATAAGAGGAGAAAGTAAAATGTTATCTTGATTCCAGTTTGAAAACAAAGTTCTTTTTATTAGGTCGGATGTGCTTGTTAGCTTCTTTTTTCGTTTGTTATAGCTTGGTATGAATCAATATGTCTCTTGTTCGATTATTTTTGTTAAACAAACAGGCCCGCTGGTTTGGCAGACATATTCACAAAGCTCTATCACAAACTAAGGAAGCACATAACATTTCCAAACTATTTTGGGTGAGTTTTTAATATAGCGTACATGAATTTTATGCGTGCAATTTTCACGTATTTTAGAAAGTTTAAATTTAAATACAGACCAGCGTACCCAGCGTCGGGCTTTTGCAGTGACTGGACCCTCCTCTGGAATGCCTTAAACCCATCCATTCGGGAATCACTTCTTACTCCCTCGCTCTGTGTCAATGCAAACGCTAAAGTCTCATTACCTTACCCTGCGACTCCAATGCTAGGAGTGCCGCTGAGTAGAAATAGAAGAGGCACTATACAAATGTCACATTACATTACATTACTGCACACATAATTTTAAAATTAGTCTACTTAATGATTGGTTCCACTGAAATTTATTTATGCAGCTTATATTTAATTTGTAAAAAATTGGACAGAAGTTTTGTTTTTAAAGAGCACTTTAAAAAAATGGGAGTGAAATCTTGTTATCACTGGTTTTTCTGAAAAATTATAACCTCTATAACAATACATTTAATGGCTTTGAATTTTGTGTAGGTCGTTGAGCACTAGTAAAGATTATTTCTGGTTGTGCCTTTCTTTAGGAGTGATAACACTGATGAACAGATACAAAGAATGGCCAAGGTAGCTTTTGGAAAGATTTATCTGCTTATAACACACAATATCAAATTATTCTTAGCTGCTTTAATCAAATGATTTGGCCCATTCATCTTCTTAATTCAGGTCTTTCAGTTTAATAGTAGCATACTGGATGCATCAAGAGGTTTTTTTTTTTTTTTTTTTTAGATGAACTTGTTACATAAGGAGTTGAAACTGGACAGACACATGGCAAACAGAATTAGCATTATTCAGTCTTCAATGAGAAAGTGAGAACTTGATTACTCAGTTTGAAGACTTAACCCCTTAACTGGGGATCCCGGATATATCCGTCCATTTTACATTGAGTTACAGTTAAATACATGGTTAAGGGGTTAAATTTCAAAGTTATTATAGCAAGTTTTTGATATATTCAGCTGATGAAAACCAACTAGTTATTTACAAACTCATTTACCTTATTCCTTAATCTTGAATTAATTTGATTTGGTGTTCCATCGGCTGATGCTTCTGCTGCGTTACGAAGTGGCACTATAAAAGTTTGGGATTAGATTGGATTGGATTAGGCTTCGGTTCCGGTCGCAGTGATACATGTTGATGTTCTGTTGGTAGAAGTCCAGTTGCAAGCTCTACAGGATCCAGTTTTGGTGGGAAGCACTTTGATTCCGATGTCGAATATCTCTTTGGACTTTCCTCTTTTTCGGATAAACTCGGCGAATTTTGGTTGGAATTTTGCATTCGCGGTAAGATTGTGTTATTATTGTTTTTTGAGTGTTGGTTTCAGGAAATGATGCTTTCTTAAAATAAAGCCTAGATTGGCTTAGAGTGATGTTTGTTTTTGTACAGAATTGTTAATTGTTGTTTCAATCTGGTTGTTTGTCACTCTTTTACAGATGTTAGGTAATGCCTGAAATGAATGAAAAATTGATTGACACTACAGCAACTTTTTGAACAATAGTGTGTGTGAGTGAGTGAGTGAGTGAGTGAGTGAGTGAGTGAGTGAGTGAGTGTGTACATGTGTATGCTACTATGCATTCTCTAATAATCTCCCTCTACTGTGCTATGTGTTATATTTAGTTTACTGGCTTCAAGCAAGACTTAGCTCATCTTCAGAACAACATGGACTTGGCCACCTATTTCTTTGAAAAAGTGTGTTTGAACTTATGGCTTCATTAAATGCAATCTAATAATCAAATCCATCTACAAGTTAGATAAAGTGAAATGTTGAATAATATAAATATATGCCATATATATATATTATATTTAGTTTATATATATATATAAGCAAGAACTAATGAAATCATCTTAAATGAAATAACATGGACTTGATGGTCTATGTTTCTTTTGAAAATAGTCTTTGTTATGTTTGTTTGAACTTATGGCTTCATTAAATACAATGTGATGTCTCGAAAGTTATACAAATTTTCTTTCATCTACAAGTATAGATAAAGCTTACCAGTATTATTGAAATGTTGAATAATATAAACTATATGATGAAGCCACTGATACCATCGAATATTATATATATTAATTATATATATATATATATATATATATATAATATGATATGCAAGACTATCATCTCTATTTTTTATGTGAATTTAGATGCTAATAGTGTATTTTATATACAAACTGTTAACAAAATGTCACAACAAAATTATGAAAATGTCTTGGGGACAAAATGTCAGCGAAAAAAATGTCAATGTCAAAAATTAAATGGTTCATTTTAATATACCAGCTTTGTACTTGTACTCGGAAATGTATTTTTTGGAATCAAATAGTCTTGTATTGTTCTGTTATTGAATTAATAGTCTTTGTTCTGTTATTGAATTATTAGTCTTTGTTCTGTAATCGAATTATTAGTCTTTGTTCTGTAATCGAATTATATATTAGTCTTTGTTCTTCTGTAATTGAATTAATCGTCTTTGTTCTGTGATTGAATTAATAGTCTATGATATGTAATTGAATTACTTTTTTTTCAGGCATCAGAATTTGTGCAGGTGTCAGGTGACACTACAGTCATCTGTCTGAGTAACTGTACTACGGATAAAGTCATTTCACTTCGTAAGCTCCGCACTTATTTGATGCTTTAAGAACTTCTTGCAGATCATTTATTTGATTGTAGTGGAGTGTACACTGTACACAGTAGGGCTTCATTAAATTGCTAGACAGGCCCAAGCATTTTGCATGTGTTTGATAGTTGATAGGTTATATGAAATACTGTCAGCTGTCATGTATTCTGGTGTTTTGTCAATTTGGATCATGGATTTTTTGCACCCCTAGCACCCCCAACCCCAACCCCAATTTGAGGTCGACACTCCCAAAATTTGGTAATGTGACAATGGTATGCATACAAAATGCATACTAATTAGCTCCGGACACCCCCCTTATTTGAGGTTGATGCCCCCCAAATTCACAATCCTAGAAATATCCCTGATTTGGATGACATACAAATTTCATTTTTGCATTTTATCCCAGCTGATTGATGGAGGGCATGACTTGGCATTTTATTTACCTGTCCAAGTTCGTTGGTATTTATATTTGCGGCCTTATCTTGAATGCTTGTATTGTATGTAATCACAATTAGCCGGCTTACGTACAGTGTCAGCAATTGTTGGATTATTGTGTGGTTGTTAACCCCTTAACTGGGCAACTATTTGTAACTCAATTTAAAATGGACAAGTGTTACTCGGGGCACCCAGTTAAGGGGTTAACACAATTTTAAGTCATTCAAAAAGTGAGGAATTTTGAGTGCACAGCAGGTCAGGGGTGATCAGCTTGCCCGAGGTTGCTACACAGTGAACAGGGTCAGATTTGAACCCACTGCTCTCTGGTTGCATGCCTGGAATCCCACTGCTGTTCCACCACACCCCCTGATAAAATTTTACATAGCAATTTTATAAGACGTCTGTTATCAATATTTTCCAGGCGAACTGGAGCGCCAGTTGGATTCGTTGCGGAAGTGCCAGTCAATGGAGGAGCTGCGGCGCCTGGCAGATTGTGGTCGGCACCCGGAGGTCATCGACTTCCTGTTGCCGACTGGAGCGGCCACGAAGGACCTCGATGTCGAACGAATGAAACTTCTGCAAGAGTCGATCGTCGCTGCCAAAGAATTCAAAGTGAGATTTCACGCTCTTGTGATGATTTTAATCGTGTCAGTTTGAAAAATAATTGTCATGGTCTCTTGTTATTCCTGTGAAGGAGTGTCATGTCTATTAACCCCTTAACCGTGTGTTTAACTGTAACTCAATGTAAAATGGACAGATATATCCGGGATCCCCAGTTAAGGGGTTAATCGGAAACATTCTTTCCTGACAAAGATTTCTCGTGCTGAATGTTCTTGAGGATGGCAAGAAATTTCCTACTTCTGTGTGATTTTAAGGAAAACATTTCTTTAATATTACATTAATCATAGATTCAGATTTTCTATTTCAGTTTGCGGTTTAGTGTTCCCTTTTCATTTTGTCTACTAGGGCTTACTGTTAATTAACCCCTTTACCGGCCATTTATTTGTAACGTAATGTAAAATGGACGCACGTGTGCGTCACGGCCGATAAAGAGGTAAATGCATCAGAGTTTGTGGTTTATTGCTGTACATAGGATTACTGGTTTTTGAAAGGAGGCTTATTCAGTTTTGATTAAACTTTACATTTTCGGTTGGAAATCACTTTGAACTGAATTATGAATGGTTGAAACAGGTTCAGGTTAAATTTTTAATTTTCAGAGAGGACTTGTTTGGGCCGAAGATTACTTTCACAAGACCCTGCACAGATTCAAAAAGGCATCGACTGAATCACAGAAGGACGCCTGCAAAGATATCGCCATACAAATCCTTCTTGTCATAAATCAGTGAGTTAACCCTTTCCATGCCGAAAATATTTGTGTGCCTTCCTACTGTAGCCATAATATTTTTTGTGAAAGTTTGGTGTGTAACGATATGCGTTATGTATTCAAAGTTTAAAAATAAGACTGTTGGAATCACCCAGCGATATAAAAATAACACATAGACATTATAATGCTCTAGAACAGTCTAATTAAGGTTCCATAATGCAATACATTTTTGGCCCGCACAGTGGGACTTAGGATTAGAAAGGAACAGATAAAGTCGATGTCTTTTGGTGTGGGATATATGGCCACAGTGGGAAAATAAATTACTATGTCCCATGCTGCGGGACATTGGACCGTAGAGGGTTAAAACTTTGCATCAGTCCTCGGGTGAAAATATTTCTTATCTGCCTTCTACGCTTTCATCTTGAAAAAATGTGCACTTACTTGAAGTCCCTAATTGGATGTATCGAAAATCCTGTGTGTATGTTGATTTGGATAGTGTTATTGTCCTTTAGCGCCTAGTGTGCGTCTAGTTTGGATGAGTTGTTGTATTGTTCAAGTGTGTTGTTGTTAATGTGAGGTTGCTTCAGTGCAATCCAAGTGTTTTGCTGTCGTTGCCCGGCGCCTGGATGTTTCGTCTATCCCAAGATTTACTGGAAGTCATTAACTTGGCTTTGGATGTTCCGGATGGTTCTGCCGAGATGGCTTTCGATTCGGTCACACCGTGGATAATTCTTTACCACCTCATCAGACAGTGAGTGGCCTGGCCTACAGTTTTACTGTTCAAAGGCCGGTCTGAATGGTGAATTCGCTAATGTAGATGAGAAATTGCGGTTATATTTCGTAACTTTAATGCAGATCAGTTTTTCACGTTGTTTTTTGGCTTATGAGCACTTTTTCCGTGATTACCATTGTCTGGTGTTGTGAAAATTCTTCCTCCGTTTTGCCCACACATTGTCTTGATTTTAAGACTGACCTTTAGAATTAATGCTAACTTTTAAATTTTAATGTTGAATTTTGATTTATTGTTCTTGATTTTGTATTATGAATCAGCACAAAACTGGGGTTTGTATTGTAAGGTAATGATTATAACTAACATTGAGAATACTTTTGTATTTTGATGTGTGTGTCTGTGTGCGTATATATCTTTGTTTTCTTTTTGGTTTTTTCTTGCATATGCTGATAGCTTTGAAAGTATGGATGGTATGAATGATGATGATGATCCTATGGCCTCCAGTCTCAACCTGAGCATCTTGCTCATTATGTATACATGAATATTTTACAGGTATTGGCATTTCAAGATTTTGATTCTGAACTATATTTACCTACGAGTTTGAATTCAATTTGTCATTACGGAGGAGTTTGAAATGAATTAAAACCACATTTTCTTGTGTCCCCATCTTTAATGCATCAAATCATTCCGGGATTGTCAATATATTCCATCTCAATTTTATTCTAGAGCGTTCAAAGTGCCACAAAATGGTGAGCCTATGAAAGGACTATTGTTACAGCAAGCTATAGATATGCAAAAATTCAGAGGAGTTTGAAATGAATTGAAACCACATTTTCTTGTATCCCCATCTTTAATGCATCAAATCATTCCGGGATTGTCAATATATTCCATCTCAATTTTATTCTAGAGCGTTCGAAATGCCACAAAATGGTGAGCCTATGGAAGGACTATTGTTACAGCAAGCTATAGATATGCAAAAATTCAGAGGAGTTTGAAACGAATTAAAACCACATTTTCTTGTGTCCCCATCTTTAATGAGTCAAATCATTCCGGGATTGTCAATATATTCCATCTCAATTTTATTCTAGAGCGTTCGAAATGCCACAAAATGGTGAGCCTATGGAAGGACTATTGTTACAGCAAGCTATAGATATGCAAAATTCAGAGGAGTTTGAAACGAATTGAAACCACATTTTCTTGTGTCCCCATCTTTAACAGACATTCCTGGTGCATGAGCTGCGAGGGGGAACTTCTTCTATTCATCGTAGAAGTTTTTGCCGACGAATTAGCCAGGTACGGCAGCGAAGACTCACATCCGTTCAAGGAAGATCTTGACAACGCCCTGCAACAGTGCTTCTACTGCCTGTACGGTCACAGGACCAAGAAAGCAAGATACCTCGACGATCACAACGTTGCTACGGTAATTGCAAGAGCGGTGATTTGTTTTAACATTTTTTGCTGAGCGATATTTTCTGAACTCCACTCTCTAACGAGAAGTCAGAATGGTACGCTTGGCTTTAATGGAGACAGACAGACAGACTGACTTGACTGACTGAGAGGACGACGGAGAGAGGTAGGGAGAAAAGGAGGGAAAGAGAGTTTGGGAGAGTTTGAGAGAGAGAGAGAGAGAGAGAGAGAGAGAGAGAGAAAGAGAGAGAGAAGAGAGATTGCTGACTGACTGACCGACCGACTGACTGACTGACTGACTGACTGACTGACTGAAAGTGACCGAGAGAGAGACAGTGAGAGACAGAAAGAACGATGCAGAGATACTGAGTGTTAAATTCCTGTAATTATTTTTTTACTTTTGATTTGACTTTAGATCTCGTTGACTTTGGACCGATGCCAGCGGCTTTTCGATTTCTTCAAACCGAAACTGATTCCCGAATACGACAGCTACAAGATGAACGCCATTTCTGCCGAAGTACGGAACACTTGTTGCTTAATAAATGCGTTTCTTGGAATATACGAATCAACTTCCTTGTCTGCATTTCTTTTTTGGAAATGCGGCAACACTGAGCAGATGAGCATCTTTGAAACACCTTTGTGCTGTTTATCATGAGTCCAGATATTAGCCTACAGCCCAGTGTTTTTTATTCATCGTGGAGTTGCTCGGCTGTTTAATTATAATTTAATAATAATAGTTTAATGCAGATCTTGACAATTTCTCTTTTTTCTCTTTTTATTTCTTATTTTAAATATCTTGTAAGTTTGATGATTGATTTTTGCCCCAAGAAATAAGAAAAGTGTAATGTATAATATTTTGCATCTTAGCCAGATAATTTTCTTTGCATATCCAGGGATTACACAAAGTTAGCTCAGGGTTTGCAGTTGCAAATGGGGCGAAGAGATGAGAGACAGAGTGAGAGACAGAGACATCTTTAGATGAGAATGTAATGTAAAGTTGGACATTACCTTGTTATCTGAAATGCTTTGATGCTTTTGTGTTCCTGTTTTAGTTGGAGGTTTTGTTGAGAAGAATCTTTCTTTTGATTCCTCCAGTTAACGCTGGTTAGTTTCTTCAAATTCATGAAATGATTAAACTGGAATAAAATAACTAAATTAATTAATTAATTAAATTATTATTATTTAAATTATTAATGGCAATTCTTCTGCTGCATTCCACAAGGGCTGGAGGGGAAGGATAGTATCCTAGCTCTGGGGACATGTCGGCTATTTGACAATGACTCATCAACAAAGCAGGTTGATAGTCTGATGTATTTATACGTAATTTATTTATTTATTCATTATTATTTATTTATCCATTTTCTCTTCAGTGGATGTTCATGATTGTCGTTAGTGATTAGATGAATGATGTGTCTGATTTTGTGGAATTTTTTAAAATAAAAATTTAATGTTTTCTTACAATGAAATAGTTCCCATCGAAACATAGATATCAAATAGTAAGAAAACCTAGATATCAAATAGCGTGGTGAAAACCTAGTCTCCCATCGGCAGACATAGATATCAAATAGTAAGAAAACCTAGATATCAAATAAATAGTAAGAAAACCTAGATATCAGGTATCAAAAAGTAAGAAAACTCTTATTCAGTTTAGCCATTCTGAGAGTTGATTGATTTCAATGTATTTTTAATCATTTAACTGAATTTCATATATTTATTTCCTTATCGAAGACAACTTATATAGTGCCATAACATAGTGTAACATGTGGTTTTTTTGACAAAGCATGAACAAATAATTGTCATTATATTTACAATCTCCAATAAATCTTACAGAATCTAAGTTTTAGAATTCATTTGCAAAATTTCAGTATATTGATTTTACAATTGGTCGTCATATTCCCCAGAATCCGAATTTTTAAAATCGGTGGCGTTGAAAACAGTCTTGGACCTTTATTTGAAGTTTTTGTTGCAGCCCACTGCTAAAGGAGATATACTATTTGTTGGCCGACTACTACTTCAAGAGTAAAGAGCAAGTGTAAGTAATAGGATATGTACTAGTATTGTTTGCCATATTGTATTTAAATGTATGTGTACATCAGAGATGTTCAAATGGTGGCCTGCAGGCCAGATTTGGCCTGCCAGAGAATGTGAAGATTGCTTTGTTCATCAATACCTTTTAAGAAGTATTTTTGGCAGTTTTTATTCAGGTCTGTTAGGGGGATTTTCCCATCCAAACCTCAAAATCTCCCCCATCCCCGAAAAAAAAATTCAGCACTGACACAAATTTATGCATTGAACTATGTCTCTGTCTCTTCCCCACAAGCAAAGTCAATTTCGGCCTCCACACCCCATAAAGTCTGGAGGATGGAACACTGATTTTTGGTATTAGTTGTTTTCAGAAAATGTGGTTTTGTATTGTAGCAAGGCAATCAAATTCTATATGTACGACATCTGCGTCAACCCGGCAAGGTTTGATTCTTGGGCTGGAATGGCATTGGCTCGGTCAAGTCGTCTGGAAAGCAAACTCAATTCGGTATGTTTAAGTTGCAGGAGCTTTCATTCTAGTGCATGAAATGTCGTCAATTTTACTGGGGTTTTTTTCAGTAGAAACTTACATCCAACACTACTGGACAGTTGCTTAAACCTTATATGAGTTAAATTTAAAACAAATTTTACCCATTTGGTTACTCTTTTCTGTGTGTTTTTTTGACATAATGATTAGTTTAAAACTGTCGAGACTTTTAACCCTTTTCCTGTTTGCCCCGAGAATACTCGTCAATTTTACATTATGTTACAAATAAATGAATGGGTAAAGGGTTAAGAGTGATAGCTGTGAATGTTGTTGTTTTTTGGCATGGAAAAATGAATGTAACCTTATGAGGTTGATTATATAAAATTTCTGTTGTCATAGCACCATGATTTTTGGAAGTTAAAATGACTTTCACTTACATATGTTGAATGCCAGTGGTATTATGTTGGCTGCATTTGTTTTAATGATTTTTGTAATGTTATCATTTTGTTATTATTTGTTAAAGCTTTCTATGTCATAGATAAAACACGCATGCAAAAGTGCTTAAATCAGGTCACACTTTTTTAGTGGCTTCAGCTTAACCCTTTCGCCCAGCAGTCTGTGTAACCAATATGTTATGAAGCCAAAATATCGGCCTTACTGGGTCAAAGGGTTAAATGTCTGCTAATGTTCGGTCACTTACTGTTGACTTTGAAGCATTGTGCCCAAGTCTTTATGATTTCTTCTTTTGTCTTGCCTATTGATTTAAATAATAAACCAGAATTTTTAAAATAATATGATTTTAATAATACATTTTTCATTAGTTTAAGTTAATTCTATTCTTGCTTATAAAACTACACTGTAATATTATTATTATTATATTTATTAATTATTGTTATTGTATTATTATTATTATTATTATTATTATTATTATTATTATTATTATTATTATTATTATTATATTTATTATTATATTTATTATTATTATTATTACCCACATGGCTATTCTGACCCACAAATCAAACTAGCAACAAATTATGGTGTGGACTAATATATGCCTAAAAGTGCTTATGGCACTTGACTATTTTAAAATCTTTTTTTCTTGATGCACTTGATTCAACTTTGACAGTTGCTTCTGGCATGCATTTTAATTGTTCTGGTTTTACAGATTTTTTATTAATTTTTAAGGATTTTATGGATGGGCATAGTGATGTTGAAGAGGTAGGTTGGAGAGTTACCAAGTTTTCCAGCTTTTGGTTCTTTTTGATTAAAGTTTTGACTCTTGTTCTGCAGAGCTATTTGTCAATTAAATTAGTTATCCTTTCTTGAGTGAATTTCTTTCTTAACTTTACAGCCTTTGGAACTAAAACTTGAGACAAGACAGTTCCCTTGATTTTCAGTTTTAATTTTGCAAGTTTCTTTCAACATATTGTTACTTTTGCTTCTGGCATTTCATTCGTCTTCATTCACATGTGACTCTTAGGATGCAATTCACATGGTTCACGTGAATTGTTATTTTTGGACGCTGACATTAACTTCAAAAGATTTGTCTTTAATTAATGTGTTGCAGATTTGGAAGAATTTGTAATATTGTTTTGCCAAAATACATACTATTTAGTTCAGAACACCCCTCCAAATGGAGAAGGACACCCACCCCCCAACTTTTATTGTCGGATGAACTTTTTTGCTTGTCAGGGGTATTTTTGAGACTTTTAAAATTTAAATTTTTTTGGTTGTTTTTGGGACTTGAGAACGTTTTTTAGGCTTTTAGGCAGAGACTTAAAAATTCCGACAGCCCCAGATTTTCCCGACCCCCCAATTCAAAATTCTAGAAATAACACTGGATTGACTAATTGACTATAGGGTAATTTCAAATGCTGATTACGTTACGTCAATGAACGCAAATTGATTTGTTTGATATTTCTGCTTCTCTAGCACGACCTGAAGCAGGAAGGTTCGTTCCAGAAGCTGGCTTTGTCCACCCTCAGGTGCTTCAAGCGAGCGATGGAGCTGGACGACTCGAACGTTAAGCTCTGGATCGAGTACGGCTCGAGCGCCTACCAGTTGCACTCGCACGCGTCTCGACTCCTGAAGCAGGTGACATCATTCGTCACCTTAGATGGGGATGGTGATTTGTGTGGTTTTGCTTTTAAAACTCCTCAACTTCTCCTGTTGGTCTTTCAGGCGAAGTTGTCTCCGCTTGGCCAGGAAATGGTGGAACAGGCGACGAGCAATAAGACAGAGATGTTGGTCGTTTCACTGGATTGTTACAACCAGGCATTTGCTTGCGCCCTGGAGTCAGGAAACAGGGAGGAGCAGTGGCTGCTCCACTACATGCTCGCCAAGATTGCAGAAAAGATGAACAAGGACCCCTCCATCTACCTGGAACACTACAACAAGGTACAGCGGCAGATCCTGTGGGAAGTTCCATGACCGTTGTGACAGTTATTATTATTATTATTATTATTATTATTATTATTGTTATTATTATTATTATTATTATTATTATTATTATCGTCATTTCATTATCATCATTTTTATTATCACCATTATTAATATTATTATTATTATTATTACTATTACTACTACTACTACTACTACTACTACTACTACTATTATTATTACTACTACTTATTATTATTATTATTATTATTATTATCATCATCTATTATCATTGGTTTTTTCTGTTATATTCTAAACTACTTGAGCCTCCTTATTATTATTATTATTATTATTATTATTATTATTATTATTATTATTATTATTATTAAATTATTATTATTATTATTATTATTATTATTATTATCATCATTGGACATCATCAAGAGCTATCATTATTATTTCTCTGTTATATTCTAAACTACTCTGAAAGCATGCCAAAGGACCAGTCCGCTTATTATTATGTTAAGGTTATTATTATTATTATTATTATTATTATTATTATTATTATGTGTTTCGGCGTGGCTGAACGGTTACCTGACGAATCGCGTTAAATCTCTGGAGTGTCACGGATATTCGTTGTAGGAGAAAGGATGTCATTATTATTATTATTATTGTTATTATTATTATTGTTATTATTATTATTATTATTAAATTGACAATTTCTTGTGTGCCGTATTTGCCAAATGTCAGGAGCAAGGGCACATTGTAGAGTTCAATAAATTTTAACAGCTCTGTAGGAAGACTAGATGGCATAGTTGTGATTGTAGCAGTGTTAGAGATCCGTGAGAGGATGCTACAACTAGTCAGGGCGTCCATCTTATCACGACTAGACTATTGTTATTTTGCTTGGGCTCCGGATTGTCAAATCTGACCCTAGCCACTGCATAATGACCTTTGGCAAATTATTCACCCCTTAATTGTTCCATACTTATGATTCTTTACTCTGTGAATGACATTGTTAACATATGTTAATGTCCATGTAATAATGACAATAATATAGCATAAGATACAATTTTTTGCCTGTGATTTTTTGGGTGCTGTTGAAGAGGGTACAAGGGAATATTTCTCAAAAATTTTAAGTGAAGAAAAGGTGTTTATGTCCATCAGTGTTTCATAATATTCAATCAATCAATCAATCAACTTCTATAGTGCCACTATCATAATGCCCAGGTCATCAGCCAATATTCACAAGTGTTGGTATAAATGTGCTAGGTGTTATGACCACTCTCCCATCTGCCTTATGATTCTTCATTGTCTTTGTGTCCATTGTATTTGATTAAGTTCCTACAATTTTGTTTTTTGATGCTGTTAGAGATAAAAGAAATATTTCCCATTTTTGGATATTTTATATCCATCAGGCTATTGAATCAATGTCAATGCATGAAGACAAAGCAAAGTATCCGAAGAAGATATCCTATTTTAGCCACTCTCACATCTGCTCAGTTGAATCTTTGTGGCAGTGTATTTGATTATTATTATTATGCTTTATTATTTTTGGATATTTCCTATAGGCTTATTATTATGAAGACAAAGCAAAGTTATTATTATTTTTATTATTTGTTTTATTATTATTATTATTATTATTATTATTATTATTATTATTATTATTATTATTACTATTACTATTACACGTTCCTGTGTAATATTTGTACATTTTCTTGCTATCCGGTAGCGAATAGAAACAAGCAGGCAGACAATTCTAGCTTTATTTTAAAATTTGCTCAAGGGCTCATCCATATAGTACGTGCACAAAAAGGCATATTTTCAACCCCCTGTTTGCACACCATACGTATGCAAAATCTCCTAAATTCAACCCCACGTCCCCTCATGTGTGTACGTATTATATGGATGGACCCCAATTCACTTGCAGTTTTCTCAGTGAATCTGCAAATTTATTACATAACATATATATATATATATTTTATTTATTTATTTATTTATGTGGTAGTCATCAGTTTTGGCAGTGATGTTATGTATTTTTTTGCCCTTCTGCAGATGTACTATCGGATCCATGTCTGCATTGTGAAATTTCTTTTGAAATACGAGAATGACCTGGAAAAGATTCCTTTCGACCTTTTTGAGGCGCACGTCAAGGACGCGGGAAATGGTCCGCTCATCACTTTTACGGAAAAGAAACACGACAAGAAATCAGAAACGTAACTGTCTTGCTCTGTTCAGTTTCATCAATAACTTCTTAACCCCTTAACTGTGTATTTAACTGTAACTCAATGTAAAATGGATGGATATGTCCGGGATCCCCAGTTAAGGGGTTAATTGGGTTTTGAAAACTGTCTTAGAGTTGTTCTTCAGTAAAAAAATATCAAAGCATTTTGCTGAAATCTATTTTAGATTGGAAAACAAAAGATTAAGTAATCTACCTGAATAAAGGTTTAATCACTGATTAGAGATTAAGGAATCTACCTGAATAAAGGTTTAATAACTGATTAGAGATTAAGGAATCTACCTGAATAAAGGTTTAATAACTGTTTTTGAATTGTTTCATCTGTTGTCAGTTACACGTTGCTGAAATATATTACAGATTGGAAAGTAAAGAGTGTAAAGAATCCACCGTAACAAAAGGTTCGACTCAGGCTTCACGCAACGATCACAACTATTCAAAGCCAGACATGACCTCTGTTTCGACTATTGTAACCAACACGTTCTCAAACTCCGCATCCTCATCTGAAATGATAACTCCTGTCTCATCAGCATCTTTGACATGTACGGACACCGTCGCTGCCGACCAAGCGCCAAATTCGGGAACTCTGAAAGCAGAAGTGAAATCTTTGGATGGAATTTTGACCGAACCGGTCGGAAGCTGCCTGCAACCGTCACGCGAAACGCCGACGGCATCTTTTGTTGTTACCACAGAAACTGCGTCCGTGGTGATGGAAAACTTGGGCGTAACGACCGAAAATGTGTCCGAGGCTAGCGGAAATGAGAACAATGCAGCTGCTGCCGCTTTCGAGGCAAACACCAAAAGCGAAAGAGCGAGTCATGTCACAGAAAGTACAAATATTGTTGTGGAAATTCAAACAGCTACTTCACCCACAGTTGTTCAAGCAGATTCTAAGGTATTTGTGTATTTATTTATTTATTTAATGCATGTATGTATGTTGATAAAATTTTGCAAAGATTGTCTAATTTCATGGGTGTGCTATTCTCTTTATGTTGTGAATATATTCCTGGGTTTTCTTTTCTGAAATTGCTAGAGTTATCTCTCTTGCAATCAAGGCATACTCCTGTTAACCCCTTAACCGTGTATTTAACTGTAACTCAACGTAAAATTGACGGATATATCCAGGATCCCCAGTTAAGGGGTTAACTATTTGACGTTGAAATCTTATCTGTTACATGATTTTTATGAGAATCTGAAGTGATAAAACTGTGGTAATGTTCGAAAATATCTATTTTTTGAAAATTCAATTATAGAGCGACGCTGAAATGGAGGTTGGTTACGCTAAAACTGGAGTTACCGGAGGACAGGATGAGGTTGTTTGCAGAAATGTCCAGGTGGATGTCGTGGGTTCTGTGACTGATGATTTTCCAGCAAACGAAGAGACTTCCAGTTCGAGGAGATCCCAGGTAGCTTTCGGCCGGCAGAAGAGCGACTCGGAGGCCCTGGACGACCTCATTTCGACCCTAGCTGCCGTCCAAAAGTCCATCGAAACCGAAAACTCCAACGAGGATGAAGTCCTTCTGCTGTCCCCGGTAAAAGACAATCCGACGACGACGACAGCGGGAGACGAGTCCAGCCCCCCCTGCTGCTGCTGCTGCTGCTGCTGCTGTCGTGTGTCACGCATGGAAATTTCTTCTACGTCCTCGGATTTCCAGCCCGATAACAATTCTTGTCGAACCCGACGGAGAGATTGCCGGAATGCAAACCGGAAGGCGTCGCCGCTGACCTTCCGCACGTGGGCGCCGATAACATGGCGGGTGGAGAGAAGATGGAAGATGGATTCACTTTGACCACGAATTGCAGAAAGGAATCGGATATGGATGTGGAAAAGCCGCCTTTGAGTCGGTTTTTGTCTCTTATGGACAACTGCATGAAGGCGCTGAGTCTCTGCCAGACTCGATTTCCGGAAAACTTCCGATCCGTTTACCGCCTCGCTTACATTCACCTCCACTCGCTCAACTACAAGGTATGACCCTCCATTCTCTGTTTCAAAATGGATACAGTAAAACCCTATTATCACAAAGGGTCTTTGTTAACTAAATCTGAGGAAATCTATCGAGTCTCATACCAGGCCAGATAAATGGTTTGTGTTAGCCGTCGTGGTTATCTGAGTTTGGTAATTACCGGTATTTAACCCCTTAACCATGTATTTAACTGTAAGTCAATGTAAAATGGACGGATATATCCGGGATCCCCAGTTAAGGGGTTAATTTGTTTCACTCTGGTATCCGCTGTGCAACAGTGCAAATTGGCTTCACATAGCCTCTACATATTTTAGAATGTAGTGGTCTGTTGTGTTTTGGCTATATGATGAAACTAAGATAGTTTCTATGGAAAAATTGTGTCCTGCAATAATTCTATGGTACTAAATCTATAGCTAATTCATATCTCTTTCAATTTCCTTTCTCAGAATTATAATCTGTCTTGCTGTTTCCCCACTCCGACTGATCTCTGGAATTGACGGGGGTTAACGCCATCGATTGATGCCTTTGGTATTATGATCACGGCGCTATAGAAGTTGATAAATTGAAAATCTTGATTCTATGGTACGAATTTTGTTTTCAAGGATGTTGGCCTCTGTAAGGAATTGCTGCTCGGTGGAAGTACGACGCACTTTGGTATTTTTCACGAGCGAAAGCAGAACAACTTCTTCAACGTAAGTTAGTTACTTCGGCTGTTGTTTAAAAGATTCGCATTTTCTGTGCTTTTGACAGTGACTATGCTAGCCATTTTGGGAAGTGGTAGGCAGGATATGATCGGAACAAAATATAATATGTGAATGCGCCAAAAACGCTGCGACCTTTTTTTGCTTGTACACTTTTTTACTCCAAAATATCAATGTGCCCCTCCCCTCTATTCCAGAACCCTGGCCAGCAGTCTTGTCTTGTCTTTAACCGTCTTCATTCAGAAGATTGGCTGCATTGTGAGCTGCCTTCCCTCCAAGAGTTACGGTCTTCAACAAAAACAGCAGAAGACCGTAACACTTGGAGGAAGGCACGTGCTGCATTTACTGCATATTGATAAAGAAGTGAATTTTAAGCCGTTTCAAAAAGAGGGCCATTAGAAACAATAGACTGTAGGTCGAGGTTCACGAGTCAAGGGTCAGGAGTCAAGGGTCAGGGTCAATGAAATTGGTTGATCATGGAAGTTGGAAGCTGATGATCCTGGAGCTTTTGATTGTTACCTGTTATGGGTTGGATTTTTCTCTTGTGTAAACAATAGCCTCATTTGGGGATTTAGAATCGTATTATGGCTTTATAAAATCCCTTTTTATTGATTTGTTTTTTAAAAGGGACTGTGGCGTAATCCGGTCCAAGATCTCGACCGATGGGGTTCGTTCAACGCTCACCTGAACCGAGCGCTTCTTCTGCTCTTCGAGGTGCTCGTCGTCACTAAGGACAGCCAGATGCTCTTCAACTTGCACCAGCACCTCTGCCGTGCTCCGATCGACATTGCGAAGTAAGTTGTCGGTGGCCTTGTACTGTCGTCAGCGACACCGTCGCTTCCCCGCTGCCCAACTGCATCCCCTTACTGCTATCCATCCCCACTGCTAGTTTCCACAACTTCCCCCAAAGCTCGACATATTCCCCCACTGCTCCAGGTCAGAGCCACCCTGACCACCGATTTTAGGTAGAGCCGACGGTTTTAGGTATACCATTCAGGTTAATTGTGTCCGGCTTTGAGTTTTCACCACAGTGAAGCAGTGAGCAGGGCGCGATTTGCGAGGGGGGAAGGGGGAATCTTCCCCCCCCCACTGCCAAACTGCATCCCTCCTACTGCTACATACCCCACCAATACATCCCCCCACTGCTACATTTCCCAACAACTACATTCCCCAAGCTCGACATATTCCCACCCCCCCACTGCTCCAGGTCACAAATCGCACCCTGGCAGTGAGAAAGAATGATGATAAGTCAAGAAATAAAATAAGATGACTACAATCAACCAATCAATTAATCAATCAAACAACTTTTATGGCGCCACTATCATAATGCCTGGGACATCGGCCGATTGTGCGCCAAATCCAATCCGAATTAGAATCCGGTCAAGCTGGAAAGATCTCTTGGGGTGGGGGAGCAATCTAAGGGGGATAGGGCATGACAAGCAACAAACAGGTATGTTATAAGGCTAGATCTAAAAATCAAGATGCTTTGTGGATGTGGTTACAAGTGCATCGGTTGTTGGTGAATCTTGCCTATAACGTATGCATGCACCAGGGGCATAGTGACAGGGGGTATATGTTGGTATATATACCCCCCAAATCAGGCTACCTTAAAATTTTTAATGTGTTTTAAGATTTTCAAAGTTTTTAAAGATTTATACCCACCCCCAATCACATTATACCCCCCAAATCAAATTCCTGGCTATGCCCATGGCATGCACGTCATTTACAATTATAGTCAGGCCCTGTTCCATGAACTGTTCTTAATGTTTGTAACTCAATGTAAAATGGTACATTTATTCATTTGTTGTTGTTTAGATGATGACTTTTATTGTTGTTTGATGATGATTTTCAGAGGTTTAACATTCACATAACGACTAACCCTTACTCAGATAACTTGTGTACTGATACTATGAATTTAAAATTGTAGAAAGTATTTACGAGATACGGATCGTATCAACTTGGCGCGTATGGCCTTCGTTCTTTGCTGCAACGTACTCGAGTCTCTGGTCGTTGAACTGGAATCTTCTAAAAGCTTGCACTCCCAAACAGATGACAAGTTTCTGCTCCACATCTGCGCCGTACGGCAGCAGTCTCACAAACTGAACCTGAACGTTGATCTCGTCGACGGATTGCTCATCACCGCGTACCGCATATTTGGGTTGTCTTTGGTAACTGCAGATTATTGTCATAGCTGTTTAGAAATAGATGTTGTTTACTGTACATAAGCCAAAAAGCTGGTTCCATTTTGTCAAAATCAGTATGTCATGCATTACATACAGTGTGACAACATTAGAAAGGTGAAGAGAGATGGGGATGGATTTGATAGAAACATATAAAATAATGACTGTGGAAGTAGATGTGCCATATGATCAATTCTTTACATTAGCACAGACTTACTTAGCCTCCTAAACCACTTTAAATCACATTATTATTATTATTATTATTATTATTATTATTATTATTATTATATGGATAGTTATCCGAAAATATTAATGATTTTATGCAATTTTGCAGGAAAATGTGTCATACTATGCACCTCTTTATTTATTTATTCATTTATTTATTTATTTATTTATGTAATGTGTTCACGCAGTCTATCGACTAGTCTCCACATTAATCTTGACTTTACTTACTTACTTACTTACTTACTCTGGTACTAGTACCTGAAGAGTGTGGAAACAATAAATTTTCCAGCAAGATTGTATCATTTGTGTTTTTCTGACAGACATTGGAATTATTTTTTCCACAGAGCTTAGTTAAGTAATGTTTATTAATACATTAGCGTAAGTAATGTTTATTAATATTAGCATAGTACCTACCAAAACTGTTCTGAATCTGAAATCTGCACTATCTTGATGTTTTGCCTTATGATGGTAATGTAATATAACAAGACATTTTTATAGCACCAATTCTGGATGAGCAATTTCTATTGTCTCTAGTAAGTCAATGTTTCTCCTTTGTGGTTGGGGAAGGGGGGCAGGCTTCATGTTTTGCTGTAGGTGTCACTTTTAACGAGTAATTTATAAAGTATTGTTTTTAAATGTTTTGCAGGATTTTATGCAAAACCAGTTTTTGCAAATGCAGTTTCCAAGATTACCTCAGGTAGGATTTGTTCACAACTCTACAGTATTTTTATAATAATGTTAAGATCTTGATTGTAATTGAATTTATTATTTGTGAATAGTTTTATGTAATAACTAATTAATTATTATATTATCAGGTTATGTTGATTGCATTCGCGTTCTTAGTTTTGTCCATTGGGTTTTGCTGGACGAATATTTTACTAATGTTAACTATTTGCTTAAGTGTTATTTTCTGTTTACATTGACCAATTGTAATGAATAACTTTGTCCAGCATCTTGCAATGTATGTACTTGCTTCCTGGTGCTTGGATTTGTATATCAATTCAATTGTTTGTCTTCAATGCAATCTTTTCTCCGTTGATCCATACTGTTAGGACACTTGGTCATAACTCGATGGAGATGAAATGTAACATTCCATGCGCGTTACAGTTGTGTTTTGTAACTTTTTGACAAAATATTACAATACTCAAACTCAGTGTAATTATTGATAGTAAATTGTAAACTGACTGTTTCTTTCGGTCAAAAAATAATGCAATCGGTTACGATATTTCAAAGAATATGACGAATAATAATTGCTTTTATTATATTTTTGGAAAATTTCAGCCTGGATCGTTCGACAAGGATGTTCGGCAGCACGCACCGCTGACACCTGGCTTGAGCGCTGCTCTTAAGTGGGGTGTCAGGCCTTCTCTGCCATCCGCTATCGTCAGTTCTGCGCCGCTTGGAAAGCAGCACCCGGTTCCTTCTGTCCCGGCGCAGCGCCCCCCACTTCCAGTCGAAGAAGCCCCGAAATTGTCTCAAACAGTCTCTTCGGGCTTCGAGGTCATCGACCTTTCGAGCAACGACTGCGCGCCGGCGAAGAACCCAGTGCCCGAAGAAGCCCCGACCAGGGAGGCGGAAAGTGCGAAGCCCGTTCCGCAGGAGTGCGGCGCTTTCAGAAGCTGCGCCGAAGCGAAAAAGTGTGAGAAGCCGTTGAATCTTTCTCAGGCGAAACCCCTCGCGAAGCCAGCGGCGCCGGCGCAGCTGTTGCCCAACATCGGCAACAAGCCGGTTCAAGCCGGAATTCATGCCGCGAAGCACCTCTTGAGCGTCGCCCCGTTTCAAGCGACCTCGTCGCCGCATAGTAATCCCTACGTTTCCCCGTCTGTCTGTAGCGACGTTTTTCTGAAATCGGCCATGGCCGCCGCAAAACTGGGCAGGCTTCCCGGCGAGGCGCTTAAATTTTTCAGTCAGCCAAAACCCCCGATCGCAACCGCTAAACCAGTTCAGACTTCTTTCCCACAGGGGGGACTGCTGTCGAACATCGATCTGTTGTCCACTCTCCCGCAGTCAACCAGAGACCTGTTGGTAGCTCCGAGAAGGAAGCTGGAACAGAAGGAACAGGCAGTACTAAAGGGTAGCAACGTGCAAACCGTTCCCGTAAAACCGTGCGCCGCCGCGTCCCAGCAGCCGGGCCGAAACCAGCCTGCCCCCCCGAAAGTTACCGCAGTTTCCTCTCCGCTTTCGGACCCTTCGTCGTCGAGTTTATCCGAAAGCGAGGACGATAACATCGAAGAGGTGATCGAACTGTCGTCCGCCGTTGAATCGGACTGACGGATGAAATGTAGCGTGACGCACTTGGAGAGTTGGATGTCAGTTGCTCTTGAAATAACGTGACAACATAAATGCTGCAGACATCCGGGTTATTTCTAAGATTGTTAATTGGGGGGGTCGGTAAAATTCGGGGCGGGGTGTTAGGGGGCTATTTGGGGTACATACCGTTGTTAGATTAGAAAATTTTGGGGCGTGTTGACGACCTCAAATTGGGGGTGGGGTGTTAGGGGTGTGAAAATATCCCAGGCTGCAGTGCAGTGGGCATGCTTGCAAAATCATGACAACTCTCGGTGGTGTAGCCAGGATTCTGGAATAGTGGGCACATCGACATTTGGGGGGGTGGGGTATCACCCAACACGCAAAAGCTTTTTAAGAGGTTTCTTCGCACAGTCATTCATGTACTCTCTTAAATCTCGCTGCCTAGCCTCTCAAGATTTCTCAGCGGTTGTGCACAATCCCACAGCCGGTCCAAACCAAAATGGGGGGGGTGGAGGCGTCCCCCCCCCCGTGGCCTCGCCATCGACAATACTATTATAAGCAGAGGTTTTGGACGTTCTTGAGATGCTGGAAAAAATTGTCGGTTGGGACAAGCCTAAGGTTGAGATGGGATTTGACTGCTAGGCTACCTGTGCATGTGTACGATTTTTAGTGGTACTATGAAGTCGTCATTTAGTCTACAGATTCCTGGACGCATGGGCGCCCGCAGAAATGGTCGCAGTCACATCGCATACATTTTTCCAGGAGGGGGCAAAACACATGTTAACAATTTTTTTCAAATTTCAATGTGAAATATTGGTATTTGCAGTTTCCAGGTGGCATGTACATGGCCCCTCTTGCCCCAATATGCGGGCGCCCATGCCTGGACGTGAACTGACAATATATCAGTTTATCTAGAAGAAGAGCACCGTGGATAACTCTCAAATGAAGCAGACAAATCCGATTAACATATTGCGAACGGTTGGTTTAAGTTAGGACTGCACCAGTGTTTATTCTAGACTCCGGGACTCCGGGGAGAAACTGACAAAGCCGGGGGGAATTCTGCTAGGGGGCTGCTGTTAGTTGATGTAGTATACCAAAATTTCCAGGAGGGAATTTGAAATTTCCGGGGGCTAAAGGGCAATCCCCCCAGAAACGACCTAGATTAAACCCTGGACTGCACGGGCATATTTAGCGGAGGCAGTATTATTGAAATGCTGATTATTTTTCGTAATGGGTGAAATTGTTGACATAAATACAACTAAACCCAGTTTTTGTGTGTCCTCCGATGCCGTTTTTTCCATTTGACTAGGTTTGACTGTATACAGTATATGTTGAGGCTGTTCATTGCCAGAATATGGTATTTGTGAGTCTGACCAGTGATGGGTCAAGATTCAATTGTTTCATTATACTTAATTAGTTTCATTATGCTAGATTTTCCCCTTAGTTAAGTATATTGATGGCATATAAATATATATTTATATGTATGATACTGTATATATATATATATAGAGTGGACTGTCGATGAAAGGTGGTGTTAAGCAGTGACTAGAGGCATGGAGAGCGCCACAAGCCAAATATTGGGTGGGCCAACATGGCCTGTTTGAAATTGGACAATGCAAGTACTAGTGCTACAGTAGGCTATAGATATGCAAAAATTCAGAAGAGTGATGAAACGAATTAAAACCACATTCTTGTGTCCCCATCTTTGCTGTTCCAAACTGTACTATTATTGTCAATATATTCTGTCTCAATTTTTTTCTAGAGCTTTCGAAATGCCACAAAAATAATGAGCCATTTGAAACGACACTATACAAAGTCTTTCAGAAATCTGTTTTCTGTCAAATGTCTAAAAAAATCAATCGAGAGATAACATGGCGCTTAAGAGATCTGGTTTCTTCTACTACAGGTTTTATAGACCACAAACATATTATAAAACGGTTTTGCGCAAATTCCACGACCGGTACCTGCTCAAACGTTTACCTTAAAACATGAATAATAGGCCCCGTGAATAATAATGTTACATGAGCTTATTCTGCCTGTACAGTGTACAATCAGTTACGCCATTTGCTTTCGGTGCACAGAGCATGAACTCGAAAAACGGGCTATTGTCAATGGAGCCGACCATTTCTTAAACTGTTCTTGGCCGTCTTCTTTGATGAAAATTGGAGCTGAATCCGTCCGACCCCCGCCGCTAGAGGTCGGGTTCGGTCCTGCTGCTGCTGCTGCCTGCCTCCTCCTTCTACGACCTCAGCGCCTCCATTCCAGGCTCTGCGTACCTCCTGTCTTCGTTGTTTCATCAGCTGTTTGTATTCGGAGACGCGTAGCTTCTTTCCGTCCACGACGCACGTTCTCTTCGGTCGCGGTCTGTTAGGGCAAAATAAAACAGCCTGTCAACACAGTGGCGTCGCACAGCAAATTTGTTTTTTTGGGGGGGCAGTATGTCCATCCCGACGCTAAAACGTCTGACGAGCAAAAAATCATTGTCAGTTTAACCCCTTAACTGGGTATTTAACTGTAACTCAATGTAAAATGGACGGATATATCCGGGGTCCCCAGTTAAGGGGTTTATGAGACATAGTCTGGATTCTTTTCCCTTCGGTTATCTGTCACTCATTTGACTATAATCAACCTCTGATCAACTAATTACTTTCTGTGTTAAATTTTAATCACATCTGTTTAGTTACTAAATTTGTATTCTTGTGTTAATTTTGATTCTTTTCTAGTATAAATTAATTAAGTATCTTGAGTCAAGAATACAGTTGATTTTTGGCAATGATGTTTAGAAGGTCTAGGGATGCCATTGGATCTTTAATAATAATGAAAATAATAATAAACATAATAATATGTCTATATTTGTTTGTAGACTATGTTTTGATAGAGTGGACTGGGTTAAGTTAATGAGGGCAAAAATGGATTGGGAGAAAGACGGCTAATCGGTAATCTCTACATGGGACAAGGCATCCCTAGAAGCTGACAGAACCGGGAAAGATGATGCCTCTGCAGTGCCTGCTCAATATATACATGATCAAAGAAGCACTAGAGAAGAAGGAATGATGGATTTGGTACCAGCATTGCGAATGGAATCAGGCTTTTACCAAACAAATAAAAAGCCTTAAAAACATCATGGGATCCTTCGGAATATATCCGGATTAACATCATACATTGAGTTGGTCACAGTTAAATACAAGGAAAGGGGTTAAACATAAATTAACAGAAGGTCTATAAACAATGGCCTTGGCAGCCTACAAAGATGCCAGATGTCAAAGCAAATAAGTGTTCGTGCAATGGGAAAGCCATTCTACAAAGGAAGGAAATAATGAGGAGTAATCTTGATAAAGGGCTAAAGAAGACATGATTAAAACACTGATATGTCCCACCTCAGCCTGGAAAAGATAATCAGATTTTTGGATAACTTGGAAAGAATAAGCTGAAAACTGTAAAGGCTTTCGTATCCTAATAAAAAATTGTTGGATCCACATTTAAAATGCTGATTAATTAATAGTACAAAACAGTAAATGATTTCTGCACTTTGATGCCAAAAGACGGATTTAAAGACTGCTGACAGAGATAGATGGCGCCAATGGGAACCAGGACCTTTAGAATTAAAGAAGAAGAGTCAAATTTTTGGTTTGAAAATCTTAATAAAAATATTAATAATAACCAGGATTATTTAATAATAATTATCAAATAATAATAATAATAATATAATTTGTTTCACATTCTTTGCGCAAAAAAATGGTCATCCGGCAACCCTCTACCATTACGTGATGCCTCTGTGTTGTCAATATAGTGATCATCTAGAAGGTGATGCATCCCTTTCGAATGGAATGTCTTCTCTGGGGATCCCGGAATATTTTGTTGAGTTACAGTTAAATACACGGTTAAGGGGTTAATAAATTAACTTAGGTCTATATATGGCCTACTGTACAATTACATGCCTGAGCACCTGAATTGTTTCCAGACAGATGTCACACCGCCTGGAAAAATAACAAAAACACAAAACAAAATCAGTGTTTTTAAAACTGATTAATTAATAGTACAACAGTAAATGATTTCGTTTTTAGTTTGCCTGGAATTCTGCAAGGCAGTCTTTAGAATTGTCAAATTTTGCGTTTGAAAATCTTGCTCAAATATTAGCCGTGACCAGGATTATTTCTAGGATTATCAATTGGGGGATGCTGGTACATTCTGGACAAAAATGGTCATCCGGCTCTCAGATTGCGGGGGGTGTTGGGCGGTGTTAGGGGCGGGGGTGTAAAAATATCCCTGACCGTGACCATTGTATTTTGTCCCTCTCCCGCCGCTGAAGATATTTACCGCGAAACAGAGTGACGCCGGTTTTACTGCGCCACCCTGTAGAGTGGGATAGGCCTACTGACCTGTATCTGTAGTCGGGATGGTCTTCTATGTGTTGTTTGCTGAGTCTGGACTGTTCCTCGTAATATGGTTGCTTCTCGACGTTCGACATGGCCTTCCATCGAGCACCTGTCATGGTCAAGGCTTCCCGTCAAGCATCAGTGTTTATTCTATGCCCTTTTTGGGGGAGTCCCCACAGTTTGAAAAATCCCCCCCAAAAAAAATTCTATATGTTGCATTGGGGGATGGAAATCCCCCCAAGTGTGACGAGAGGGTTTTTTTATTTTGGAGAGGGGAAAATAGGATATGACACCTTATAGAAGAGTATTTGAAGAAAAGGAAGGATGTGATGACCTTTTTTAGGTTTTTGGGCAGACAAACCTTTCCCCCCCAACACATCTCAAATTCCCCCCAATGTCAAGGTGGCTAGAATAAACACTGGTCAAGCACAGACCTCTAATGTTCATCCATGCCTTTGACGTCACTGTTTCACTTTTAAAACTGATCCCCACTGAGAGCCCGTAATTGATTACGATGACGAATTTTAGCTTTTATCTCAACCCAAAACTGATTCAGTTCTATAATCTGTTTTTTTCCAAACGATTGGATTCAGGTCTTGGCTTTGACTTTTCGGATTTGACAATGGGGATTATTCCATCGACTGATGTCACGCTATAGTCAGCATTGATAATAATAATGGGAGTGGGGTAAGAAATTGTTTAAATGTGATGTGATGATGGCGATGATGAAGATGATGATTATTATTATGACGATGATGATGACGACGATGATGACGACGATGATGATGATCTTGATAAGGTGACCCAAGCCTTGAAAATGGTACGTTTTTGCCAGGGGCGTAGCCAGGAATTTGATTTCGGGGGGGTATAATGTGATTTGGGGGGTATAAATCTTAAAAGCTTTGAAAATCTTAAAAACACATTGAAAATTTTAAGGTAGCCTGATTGGGGTATATATATATACCGATATACACCCCGTGGCTACGCCCCTGGTTTTTGCTAACCTAGGACTTTGCTGATGTTGGAGTTGTGCATGTCGGGCGAAACCTTCAGGATCTTCCTCCGTTCCTCCTTTGCCCAGACCATGAAAGCGTTCATCGGTCTCTTGACGTGACATTTGGGCCGCTTGGCCCCATCGGGCGCCGGCCACGGGGGCCCCACCGTCGCACCCAGGGGGCCCCCAGTTGAAGACGGGTGACCTGAGGACGAGTCGGAATTGTTCGACGGAGCGCCTACACATTAATTACTATGGCTATTCACTGATAGCCGAAAGTTCAAAACAGAAACGTTTTCTCCGTTGAAAATCGTCAACAACAATAATTTAATGTGTCTATATTGGCAATTATAATAATGGCCGCTATACATTGTATAGATTTAAAACCCTTTAAAGTGATAGATATCAAAATCGAGATTCTGGGACTTCAATCGGTGCAAATATGAAAGCCCTACAACACCACAAATTTTCGCTCAAATTTCGAAAAAATACCCTGGACATGACATGACAAATGACATGACATTTGCCCATGACAAATTTTCGGGCGACCCAAAAATTCATGTCGATATATTGCTCATATTTCACTTTAGAACCCTCAAGCGCCCCCACTGATGTCAGAGGACTAGAAAAAGCCGTCACTTTCCACCGTATTAATCAATCTAAATGTTGTTAAATTCTAAGCAAAAAGCTAAAATCAATTATTATTATTATTATTATTATTATTATTATTATTATTATTATTATTATTATTATTATTATTATTATTATTATTATTATTATTATTATTGTTGTTGTTGTTGTTATGGTTTTTGACAAAGGCCTAAGCCTCCTTTTTATTATTATTATTATTAGTATTAGTAGTAGTAGTAGTAGTACTAGTAGTAGTAGTAGTAGTAGTAGTAGTAGTAGTAGTAGTGTAGTAGTAGTAGTAGTAGTAGCAGTAGTAGGTGGTGGTGGTGGTGGCAGTAGTGGTGGTAGTAGTGGTGGTGGTGGTGGTGCAGTGGTGTGGTGGTGGTGGTGGTGGTGGTGGTGGCAGCAGGTGGTGGTGGTGGTGGTGGTGGTGGTGGTGCAGCAGGTGCAGTGGCAGCAGTAGTGGTGGTGCAGTGGTGGCAGTGGTGGTGGTGGTGGTGGTAGTGGTGGTAGCAGTGGTGGTGGTAGTGGTGGTGGTGGTGGTGGTGGTAGTAGTAGTAGTAGTAGTAGTAGTAGTAGTAGTAGTAGTAGTAGTAGTAGTAGTAGCAGCAGCAGCAGCATTATTATTATTATTATTATTATTATTATTATTATTATTATTATTATTACTCTATTACCTCTCTGACCGTTCGGTGAACTGTTGTTGATTCGGTGATTTCCGGTCGTGGAACGAACAGACGCCAAGGAAGCGGACAGCGAAGTCAGAGATCCGGAAAATGGGAAGAAAAGAGGAGCGCGATCCAACTGGGAGGGGATGATCCGGTAGGGAAACGGGTGGACGAGGACCTCGGCGTCAGCAAAGGCTGCTGCGAGATCGAACGACCGAAGATTCGACGGCGTATGTCGGATGGACGCCCTCTGTCGAAACAACAGGAAATCAATCAATCAATCAACCTCTATAGCGCCACTATCACAATGTCCAGGGCATCAGCCGATTTGTTTATCAAGTACCAAGACTCATATGTTTATTATTTAAATAATTTCATTGATTTGCATTTGACTTACTGATCTATAAATTGTCTTAATAATAATAATAATAATAATAATAATAAATAATAATAAATAATAATGTAATAATAAAATAATAATAATTTTGACCAATAACCTAATAATAATAATAATAATAATAATAATCAGGACCCAGGAATATATTATTTAAATTCATTTTATCGATACGAAATGAGTTAAAGTTAAATACAATAAATAATATTGTCTTTAAAACGAATGTCTTTTGACCACTTAATAAGCACAGGCGGATCTACAGTGTCGATTGGGGGGAGGGGGCGCTTGTCTGGACCAGTGTTTAATCTAGACTCTGAACTCCGGGGGAAACTGACAAAGCCGGGGGCAATTATGCTAGGTGCTGCTGTTAGTTAATGCAGTATGCCAAAATTTCCGGGAGGTGAATTTGAAATTTCCGGCGAAAGTCAACCCCCCCCCGGAAACGGCCTAGATTAAACCCTGGTTTTAACCATCTCTGAGAGATATGTTCAGCTGATTTCTCGTTATGGAGAAAAACCGAACGGTTGTTTGATTGTAATTCGCGAATAAATAAGAACTGAGCGAAGGGCAAGGAAGAATGGGGAATGGAACACCGAGTGTATCATAATAATAGTAGAATGAGACTTGATGGGAGATTTACATTTGTTGAGAAAAAGGAGCTATAAAAAAACCAGTCACCTGATCGGCGAAATTCGTTCTCTGTCGGCGAATGACGTCATCGCCTCGTTCTCGATTCTCATCGGTCGTCATCGATGAACGAGGCCGAAAACCCTTCGCGGTCGATGACGTCATCACCGGAAGTCCGAACGAAGGCGCGACGAGTGGAACGCCCGGATGATGGTGGAAGGGGGCGGGTGGAATCGGCGACGCGCCGGTCTCATTCTCCGGATGCGGTGGTCTGTGGTGGTGGTGGTGGATCGACGGTCCAGCGGGAACCCGTACTTCCGGTACGGTTAGCGAGCGTTTCCGGTGCTGGGCCGCTCTTCGTCCGGATCGTGTCCGAGCTGTCCGGATTTTCGGCGGCGACGACGACGGAGGCGCTGCAGCTTAGGTTGAGGGGCTCGGACCCGCAGGGACTGTCGCCGTCATGGTCCGGTCTGTTCCAGCGACGACGATGGTCCGACTGTTTTGAGGCGAACGCGGGGGTCTGTGGGAGGGGCGGCATGGAGTGGTGATGATGATGATGATGATGATGATTCCCGAAAGCCGATTTCGTCATGTTGTCGATCCCGTGCGATGAAGAGAAGAAGAAGGAGGAGGAGGAGGTGGGGAGGAAGGAAGAGGTTGAAGAGGAGAGAAGGAGGAAAGAGCATGATGACCTTTTTTATTCTCAAGAGGATTTAGCGAAACTGCGACAGAAAAAGAACGAGTGTTACTACTACAGGCTGTTATAATAATAATAATAATAATAATAATAATAATAATAATAATAATAATAATAATAATAATAATAATAATAATAATAATAATAATAATAATAATAATAATAATAATAATAATAATAATTTAATAATAATAATAATAATAATTTTAATAATAATAATAATAATAATAATAATAATAATAATAATAATAATAATAATAATAATAATAATAATAATAATAATAATAATAATAATAATAATAATAAACACAATAAAACTAATGATAATAATAATAATAATAATTTTGCTTTTATGTGGTTTAGTACGATTTTTTCAAGCTTTGAAAAGAACTCAGCAACGAATGGACTACAGTATCTGGATATTAAAATTCCAACAGGGTGTCCCATAAAATAAAAACCCGAATAAATCAAAAATTTCTTGGTATGGGCAGTTTGTCAACAGAACTCAGTAATGAAAGGACTACAGTATTTGGCGCTACATAAATACTTGACATAACCCCCGAATAAATCTAAAGTTTCTAGGTCTGTAAGTTTGTCTGGAAATTCTAAGCCTTACGAACGACCAGTAATTGTGCGTATTGATAACTCAATGTTAATGGAATGATTTTCCGGGATCCCAACACTTTAATGAAAATTTTAATGGTGCTTTTAATTTTGAAAATACGAATGAAATACAACTCGAGGCAGTTACCTGGTTTTCTTTTACGATAAGACTCCTGCCAATCCTGAAATAATAATGATAACAAGAGGGTTAGACTGTCACACATTAATTAATTATGTCGTCAAGATCACCGTAACGTGCGCAATTTACACAGTTATAATACGTATAATGCAAAATTTTGTTGTTATTTGTAAACTCAAAGAGAAAAAGACAGAAGAGAAAACAAGAAGAAACCTACAAGAGGACAAGAGGGCAAAGAATGAGATTACACAGCAAGACCATAATGTGAATGAATGGATGGGTGGAACATAGCGGTTCTCACACACAGGGCAGATCCAATACTGAACCACTCCTTGTAGCTGTTTTTATTATTATTATTATTATTATTATTATTATTATTATTATTATTATTATTATTATTATTATTATTATTATTATTATTTTTATTATTATTGTTATTATTATTATTGTATACTGGAATATTTATATAGTGCCGTATGCATAGGAAAGCCAAAAATAAGGGCGCTTTTCAGGAGGTATGACTTCCTCCAAACAGATGGCTTTTCAGTCTGCTTTTGAAGATGGGATATTATTATTATTATTATTATTATTATTATTATTATTATTATTACTACTACTACTACTACTACTACTATTATTATTGTTATTATTATTATTATTAT
Organism: Metaphire vulgaris; assembly: GCA_018105865.1. Taxonomy (NCBI): domain Eukaryota; kingdom Metazoa; phylum Annelida; class Clitellata; order Crassiclitellata; family Megascolecidae; genus Metaphire; species Metaphire vulgaris. The sequence continues at coordinate 11,306,959 of CM030859.1, read as the reverse complement.
TATTATTATTATTATTATTATTATTATTATTATTATTATTATTATTATTATTATTAGATTACTCTAGAGACCTACCTGAGTGCCACTTCTGCTTCCCAGTGCCATTTTTTTGCGTACTGCTTCTAGGTAAGTGATTATCTCACTGATCTGTCTTTCCTTATCGGCCGCTGTCCGCTCTCTCTCGATCGCAGCCGCTATCGTTTCGATGACGTCATTATTCGTCATCTTCCACGGAAGTTGTCCGTAATCAACGATGACGTCATCGTCGTCGTAGTCGTCATGGCAACGCGCCTGTTTTGTTCCGTGTGCTTGTCTCTGACGTCGGGGTAGGATGACGTCAGTGTCGTCAAGTAGGAGAATTCGCGGTTTCTTCTTCCTCGTCCTCCTCCTCCTCCTCTCTACGGCGGCGTCATGCTTGACGTCATGCACGGTGTCGCGGATGACGTCACGGATGACGCCGTCGGTGCTTCGGACGATGTCGAAGTCATCGTCTTCGTCGCTTGAACTTCGGACGGAGTGGTTGCTCCATCTGGTGCTCGTCACCTGCTCCTCCTCCCTCTCCTCTTCCTCCTCCTCCTCCTCCTTAGTTTCCGCCGGACGTCTGCTGCCATCTTCCGGTTCCGTCGTCCGGCAGTTCGGTGACGTCATATCTGTTTCAAATTGAATTCGTAGCGCGTTTAGTTCGCGATGACGTCACAAAACACCTAACAGTCTGTTGATCGCTTGTTGCGAGATTTAAATAGTTCACTCTTAGGTCATTCATTCATTCGTTCATTCGTTCGGTCTGTCGGTCAGTCAGTCAGTCAGTTCCCAACCTTAGATGCCTCCTAGAACAGTGTTTTATACAGGCCTGTTAGGAGGGGAGATCCCCCCCCCCCGCCAAAAAAATCAAAATCCCCACCACCACCCAAAAAAAATCCCAGCACTTACACAAATTTTGCATTGAACTGTGTCCTTTCCCCTCCAACCAAGTCAATCCACCCCCCGAAAGCCTCAATTCCCCCTCCAAGGCCTGGAGGATAAAACACTGGCCTAGAACATATTCTAAAACTGAACTGAACTGAACTGTAACAGCATTTTTACCGGATCCAAATTCCCCGTAGCTTTTCAGGTAGACACAAGTCCGGTGGGCCATAAAAATTATGACCACCAAGACGACAACCAGCGGGGGGCGAGCTTTCGTTGAAATGCAACTTCGATAGAATAATAATTATTATAATCGCTGCCGAATAATAATAATAATATAATTTTTCGCCACGCATTTGCAATCCAAAGTCATAAGAACATCCGCTTTGAAGGAACGGTACGCTTTTAAAAATTCAAAGACGAAACCTGTATTTGAACGCCATGCGTTAAGAGATAGCGAAGATAGCCTAAGTGAGACGAAGACAATGAGGTGTCAGCTGTTATGTCTGCCTTCAAAAGGGCATCAGTGCATTGGAGCTTGGCGGATAACGTCTTTTATGTAGGGGGGGGGCAATTTTTGCCGCAATAACTAGCTTATTGTTTTTATTATTGAATTGATAGAATTAATATACTGTCGGTGGGACCCAGCAAGGCAAATGATGGCTTCAAGACGCCAAGATTAGACCCAAAAGATACTTATTTTCCGGCGTTATCTTCACCTAGATAAGAGAGGAGTTTGTCCGTAGAGATAGCGGCCGAAGGTGCCGACGCACTGCCAGACAATACATGTATTATATGGGTTGTTTGAACAATGGTTTTGACGTATATTGTAGCACTGTGGAGTTGTTGTTGTCAATCGGCAAGAGATCTTTGGTATTGTTTAACAAAAGACACTAGAGATAACAATGACCGAAGAGGTTTTCGAGTTCAGTTTAAACAACAAGGGAGAGCTTTGTGTGTGTGTGTGTGTGTGTGTGTGTGTGTGCGCGTTGATTGTGGTTTGTTTCTAGTTGCCAGATAAGACAAATTCCTTATCAAATTGGTGACAAGGAACAAGGTGGCCATTCAAAAATCTACCACTAGCCGTCTTTCAAACTATCACTTGACTCGACAATAAGTGAACAGGTTAAAGCTCTCTCTCTCTCTCTCTCTCTCTCTCTCTCTCTCTCTCTCTCTCTCTCTCACACACACACACACACACACACACACATCTGTGCAAAAATTATAGTAAATAGGATTTAAGATGCCAGATTCAACTAACTTTTTTCGATTGAGTAGATATACCGGTCTGATTAATCTAGACACAGTTGATGCAAGATTATAAGCTGTTGAAATTTTACCCAAAACGGATTCAGCGCGCTGTCTGGCAATCGAAGCTCCTGCTAATCCAACGTAGGCCTGTCTCTTCTCTCTCGCAACAGTCTGTGCGCGTTGTCAACGTTAAACTGATTTTTGTCGATGTGAGTCAAAGTTCCCTATGACTCTTGCTTTTAAGATCTCGAAGTGGCGTGATACAATTTGTTAAGTAGACATGCAGGCTCTACAACATTAAGTCCAATATGTCCTGCTCTCTACAATTGAATTCCATGCTCGTCAGTTTATTATTCAGACTAAAAGCCCTATAGAACTGTTTCTCCGTCTGTCTGTCTGTCTGTCTGCCTGTCCTGTCTGTATGCCTGTCTGTCTACTAGGTTTGTGTCTTTCAACAAGCCCAGTATGTGCGAATGACAATTATTATGGCTTCCGGTTTAATGCGGCGATTTTTCGGAAAATATGCGATACTCAGTGGTTCGAAATATGCGGGAAAATGCGGAAATTTCCCATTTATGCGCCTATTAATTTCACCTCGCATATTTCCGGAAATTGCGGCGTTTTCGCTGAAAAATGGCTGACAAGCATAAAATGGCCATCCAAACTGGCGCTGGTCCTCTGTTAACCTATAAAATCTATGCTTATGTTAGGAAAATCGCAAAACTTGCTATATATGTGTGTGACGAAAATAGCAAAAATGCGCATAAAATTGCCGCATATTTATGCAGAGCTCGCATGTGTGGTAAAAGAAAGAAAATGCGGCGCATTTGAAAAAAATTCGTTAAACATGCGATCGCATTAAGCAGACAGCTCTAGACAATTTTGAACGCATGGTTTAAACCGATCGATCAAGTATTTTGCCAATTAGCCATCTACTCGACTCAAAACACTTCATCGCCAATCGACGAAGAAGAGCGCTAGATAAACAGGGTCGACCAAAATGGGTCGACGATCTTCTCGAAAACGATAGACCCCCCCCCAACCGTCAACCGACCCCCATTATAATTCTGTTCGATTCTCGCTGGCCCGTGGTAACTACTCAGATAGTACAATGGATATCGACACACTCTGAAGTCTGAACCATTTCAACGTACTAATTATGTCGTCTCGAAACTCCTAAGTTGAGTGTGTGTGTGTCAACTCAACTTATCAATAATGCTAATTCGTGCAACCGATGCTGTACAGACGTTTTGTTTGCCAGACGGAAAATTGCATTGTGATGATGAGAATATCAATGTGTCTCAATCGACGGGATTTTCAACCGACGAAAGAAACTCCAAGAAGTGGTTAAGACTTCGATCGAGCGTTTTGCGAATCCTAATTTTACGAAAAACATAATAGACAACTACGCCATGGGAATGCTAAGACTGCCCATTGGCCTAACTGCTACTATACTTGACTTTTCAAATATTTATACTGCTGCTGCTACTACTGCTGTTACTGCTACTACTACTACTACTACTACTACTACTACTACTACTACTACTACTACTACTGCTGCTGCTGCTGCTGCTGCTACTACTGCTACTGTTGCTGCTGCTGCTGCTGCTACTGCTGCTGCTACTACTACTGCTACTGCTACTGCTGCTACTACTACTACTACTACTACTGCTACTACTGCTGCTACTACTACTACTACTAGTACTACTATTACTACTACTACTACTACTACTATTAATACTACTAGTCAGGGACGTCATTTGGGGGCAGGGGGCATTTGCATTTGCTGCTGATTTTGAGGAAAAAAAAAATTTTTCTTGTGTTATTTAGTATTTAGTTTTTTACATGTCCTAAAGGACCTGATATGATGTGGAGTAGTCTAGTCTGATAACCGTTATAAACACGGCCTGCTACTAAAAAAAAAAAAAAAAAAGGTCGTCAACTTTTTCGCTGCTTGTAACTTGTCAGGTCAAAAGTGTTTTGCCCCTGAAAAACAGTGAAATGACGTCTCTGCTACTACTACTACTACTACTACTACTACTACTACTACTACTACTAATAATAATAATAATAATAATAATAATAATAATAATAATAATAATAATGCTACATTTTCAGATCTAGACTTAAGACATATCTCTTCAAATTAGCATTTCCTCCATAGTCTATCTTGCTGTTTCCCTCAAACTGATCTCTGGAATGACCTCGTCTTTTACGGATGGACTTAAAGTATCATCGATTGATGCCATCGGGATTCATAAATGGTGCCATAGAAGTTCATAATTAATAATAATAATAATAATAATAATAATAATAATAATAATAATAATAATAATAATAATAATAATAATAATAATAATAATAATAATAATAATAATAATAATAATAATAATAATAATAATAATAATAAGGTTGTTTATGCACGTTTGGTCATTCATAAAGTGGAGAATCATGCATGGAGCCATGGTGTGAAACGCCTGCCAAAGTCGCTACGCAGTAACCAGGGTCAGATTCGAACCCGTTACCCTTCGATTCCGTGTCAAGAATCTTACCACTACTCCACCGCGCCCCGAAAATACAAGTAACCACACTGTTACTGGCATTTACCTCCGTCGTTACATTGGGCCAAGAGAAGCGCCTGCAGCAGCATTGTCCTTCGCAGATCAGTTCTCTACCACGTGTCGTTGGCCGTCGGTTCTTTTCGTGACACAGTTAATTCGCACCGCTTGTAGAACGTTGTCAGCCATACGCGAAGAGTGAAATCAACGACAACTTTTCTTATACAGACACTCTAAAACGAAGTGGCAACACACACCGTCGCTCAAACTCTGTCATTTATATAGAACATTTTATTTTCTATATTATACAGTAGAACTTCGTTATAACGGACTCGGTTATAACGCATGCTCGGTTATAACGAGCCGCAGTTAATGTAAACGGTCTCGTGTGATGCGCTACCGTATTGGATGGTACTGGATATAACGTCGTGATTCGGATACGACGTACCCAATTTTACAGACCGCTAAGTACGCGTTATATCGAAGTTTTACTATACTTTAAATTCTCGTAACGAATTGACTATACTTTGGTACTGCACTGGCCCAAAAAACGGACTATCACGGTAGTTTTAACGTACAGAGTACCAGTACAATGCAGCGAAGTAACGACAACCATGGCGGTAACGATAACCACAAGCTAAGCGTCATGCTATCGCTTAAAATTCTTAGTACCTTTTCGCCACGCCATATTACCGTGCACTTTAGCTAAAACACTTAGGCCTACCTGGTTATTCGCGGTCAACGCAGTTTTGAAGCGTGAGTTGTACAATATGACGTGCTCACCTGTGTGCACCCACCTGTAGTATATTTATACGGCGCAATAAAAATGTCGATCAGAAGCGTTCCATTGTTCCTCGAAGTGTTGACCGGGTGTCGATGGGGGTGGGGGTGGGGTGGGGTGGGGTGGGGTGTTATCTATTCCGATCAATGAGCCGAGAATAAAGACATCAAGACAATAATACAAGGAGGAGGACTCTGTAAAAAAAAAGATCGCTATTAACCCCTTAACTGGGGATCCCGGATATATTCGTCCATTTGACATTTTAGTTACAGTTAAACAGTTAAATACACGGTTAAGGGGTTAATACAGTAGTGTTGTACGCGCGCGCACGGCATAACGTGTTTCTGGCTCCTTATCTCCGTTTCTTATCTGAAAGGACCGCTGTGTTTCTCAATGGGGCGATGATAAGAGAAGGCCTTCGGTCGGTCCGTCGGTCGGTCGGTCGGTCGGTCGGTCGGTCAAAAAAGAAGCTGTTATCACCGAGTCTAACTTCCCGAAAGAGTAAATAGACTAGTGGGCTATAGATATGCAAAAATTCAGAAGAGTGATGAAACGATATATTAAAACCACATATTCTTGTGTCCCCATCTTTGCTGTGTCAAACCGTACTAGAATTGTCAATATATTCTGTCTCAATTTTTTCCCAGAGCTTTCGAAGTGCCACGAAAAATAATGAGCCATTTGAAACGACACTATACAAAGTCTTTCAGAAATCTATTCTCTGTCAAATGTCTAAAAAAATCAATCGAGAGATAAGATGGCGCTTAAGAGAGCTGGTTTCTTCTATTACAGGTTTTACAGACCACAAAATATTATAAAATTGATACCCTGTTTGAAATTGGACAATGCAAGGACTAGTGCTACAGTAGGCTATTTTAGAGGCACAGAGAGAGAGAGAGAGAGAGAGAGAGAGAGAGAGAGAGAGAGAGAGGAGAGAGGGAGAGAGATCGATCAGACAGGCGATCGTTGTAACTCGATCGACTGGCAATGGATGACTTGAAGTGCTTGCTGATAGCACTTGGGCCACGACAATCACCTGGACTCACCTGTGATCTCTTCTCCGACCAGTCCCAACCAGCCGATCTCCCCTTGGTCCGCTATCCTCTGTGTCTGGATCGCTGTGCATAATACATTCTACCCGTTCTTTGTTTTTGATCGACCCCCGTCCCCTACTCCCTCAACCCCTCTCCCCGCAATAAGATTTTACAAAACGCGCCCATCTCCTATTATAATTAGATGCAATAATAGCGACCATAAAACGTCAAAAGACTTTGAATTTTACAGCGATGTCTGTCTCTGACCATTGTCTTCGCGTGCTTAGGTTAACCCCTTAACCGTGCATTTAACTGTAACTCAATGTAAATGGACGGATATATCCGGGACCCTTAGTTAAGGGGTTAAGGCAATGCAAATAAATGGCGATTGTACAGTAGCAGTGCAGTTGTAACAGTTGTCAAAAATCTTGTCTTTTAACACTAAGTAACATCAAAACAGGGTTATCTCCAGGATTATAAATTTGTGGGGGTGTCGGTATATTTTGGGGGTCCGTCCTTGCCGAAAAAAAGCTGATAAGCAAAAAAGGTCATCCCGGGCTCAGATTGGGGCGGGGTGTTGAGATGGGATGTCGGGGGGAGTTGGGGTGTTAGAGGTATAATAATATCTCTGCATCAAACTGTCGAATATGTCTTTAAGACAGTGGCGTAGCCAGGATTTAGAAATTTGGAGGAAGACGTCGACATTTTCAAGGGAGGGGGAGTGGCGGTGGTCTCTGATGAACATAAAAAGAACGACATGGAGTTCGTCACGCACTCTCATTCGCGTATTCTTTTCTTTGTCAACATACTGCTCTTCCCACGCACAAATTTCTCAACAGTCTTACGCAAATTTCCAGCTCGACCGGTCATAACCAGAATAGGGGGTGGTGGTCCCCGTTTCCCCATTGGCTACGCCGATGTTTTGGGACGGGCATAATGAATAAGAAATAAATGGGCACAAATAAGACCTAGTTTTCGCTCAGAAATTCAAATTGACGTTCCAAGCCCTGGAACAAACTTACAAACTTTTTATTCGTAAACTGAACTATTTAGCTGACTTACTTACTCACTTCAAACTACAAACTTCCGTAAACAACAGTTACTGACTTCTTTCTATTAATTATATTTCTCATCTCCCGGTTCAATCTCTCTCGATTGTTGTCGACCCGTTCGCCAGGTGGCGATAGTTAGCGTTCCACTTCCGGCAGTGAGAAGGTTTAACTCTTCGAGACCCGTCTTGAACCCAGCGATTAAGCTACATGCGCCTCTACGACTGCGGATTTCAGAGGGTTAACTTCTTCCCTATCATGATCGACGGAAAACATGATCAATGTCTGAATTTTTAGAGAACTAATAATTTTTAGAGCCAGCGGAAATCTATTCGGTCAGAGATAGGTCTCTACTTCAACAACGTTAGGTTATCGCAATAATAATAATAATAATAATAATAATAATAAAATAATAATAATAATAATAATAATAATACTAATAATAAATACGGTGTACGAAAGTCAGATACTAAGAGATACTCGATGGGATTTTCAGTATGCGCTTTTACGGATAGAGAGAGAGAGACAAGACAATATCCTGTCCTGGATTGAATTCCTATCCGTAGAACATCCTGTAATTTCCACCAAGAAATCAACCACAAACTTCTATGGCGCCACTGTCATAACGCCCAGGGCATCAAACCCAGTCAGATTTAGAGGCAGCAGGTCAAGTCGGAAAGGTCAGTCAGATTGGCGGTGGGGAGCAATCTGAGGGGGGATATAGGCCACGCCAAACGGGTAGGGATCTTACGACTAGACTAGATCTAAGACACGGAATTCGATATTTCTCCCCCTCCCCCACACACACACACACTTCAGTGGCGGCTCCAGGATTTGGCAAGCGAGGACCGTTGGGGTGACAACTTCTAAGCATGGGAGCAGCAACTATTTGTTGCTAGGCATGTAGCAGTAAATACAGGGTCTCAACAGGGGGCCACTGGGGCGCCAGGCATCGACAAGGGGCACGGGCCCCCGCCCCCCCCATCTGTGTGGAACCGCCACAGCCACACTTAGGCCTACTTACTCAACTATTACATTATATCCTTCCCAAAAAAGCGGACTGGGGAAGCAATATAGAAGATGATGGGCGGGGAGGTGCAGGCATCCAGCTATCACTTAGACCCATTCAGCTTTTCAGCACGATCGGTAAGAATCTTTGGGGAGTGGTGGGTGGGTGGGTAGGGGGGTGATGGGATGGCAAACGTAAAAACTAATTTTCCGTCCAGTTGAGCTATTCTCTGACTGACTTTGGAGAAACGGTAAATTTGATACCCCTTGCGCCGGCTAATAACGACGACGACGACGACGACGACGACGACGACGACGACGCTGGTACCGCGGCGACATCAGCGCATTTCATATCCCTCACCGCCTCAGGAGGGCCGACCACCACCCCCACCACCCGGCCCCCACCCCACCCAATCAATCACGTTATGACGAGTAATTAGTGACTTAAATGGAGGCGCAATTTCGGGAAGGAGAAATTAATTTCCGGAACAATCTCGATCGCCAGATTAGCCGCAATAATAAAGCGACGCTGGTATTACCCGGTGGGGTGGGGAATGGGGTAAGGGGGGTTGTGGCGGACCAGCAGGGGTGGGGGGGAGGTTTAGGAGGAAGCGGATATGGATTCTCTAACTGGATCCCGGATTCTCAGGGAGTTTGTGTGTGGTGGCTAGGTCCTGATAATTGGAAAGGACACTGCATGCGCGACCAGCGAGATAAAGACTGAAAAGCTGAACGACTGGACAGCTCATTATAAATATATAGTGGCGGCTCCAGCATTTGGCAAATTGAAAGGTTGGGGTTGGGAGGGGGTTGGGGGGATGGAAAACTTCTAATCATGGGCCAATCATTTGTTGATATGTATGTACCGGTAGTATTAAGTATAGGATCCCAACAGGGGGCCAGTGAGGGCCAGGCATCCAATAGGGGCACGATCCCCAGACCCCCACCTGTGTGGACTGGGGGAGCAATATAGAGCCGGCGGGGTGTGACATCCAGCTATCACTTAGACTCATTCAGCTTTTCAGCACGATCGGTAAGAATCTTTGGGGAGTGGTGGGTGGGTGGGTGGGTATATATATATATATATTCCGTATATATATATATATATATATATATATATATATATATATATATATATATATATATATACCCACCCACCCCGCATAGGTTATGAATGTATATTTTAAAAATTTCCGGAAAATATTTCGGGGATCTTAAATGAATAATACATACAGATTAATTACTAGAAATCCAAAAGGGCTTTACGGATTCATTACCTGTCCTATAGCAAGGACACTGGATGCTGGATGCCCGACCAACGAGATAAAGACGAAAAGTTCTTTTCTTATTGTTGACTTTGGAGAGAGAGAGAGAGAGAGAGAGAGAGAGAGAGAGAGGCATCAGACAGACAGACCCTCTGTGTGACAGACAGACAGACAGACAGACAGACAGACAGACAGACAGACAGACAGACAGACACAGGGAGACAGACTTCAACCACGTCATCGTCGTATAAATCATCTGATAAAATGACTATATAATATGATACCGATTAATGGACATAGATAGACAGACAGACAGAGAGACAGACAGACAGACAGACAGACAGACAGACAGACAGACAGAGACAGACAGCCCACTTTGTCTTTCGATTTGCGATTCGCAAAGTCTGACCCTACTGAGCCACAAAATGGGGACCCGAAAGCTGTTGACCAGAGGGGCCCATCGATCACCGTTGAGTCACCTTCGCTTCAGTTGATTAATAATTATAATTAATTAAATTTAATTAATTAAGTTACGATCCCGTTTTGAGGCGTTTCATTATACGAACTGATATGCTATAGTAGGGGCCTATATGACAAGTCAATAAAACAACAAAAGATACCTGTCATAATAATTACATTATTATTTTTAACAAAAATTATTATTAGGTCTATTAGGGGCTGTCCACTAATTATGTCAACAATTTTTGGGCAATTTTTGACCCCCTCCTTTGTGTCAACAACTGTCAACTTACAGTGACTCCTATAATTATATCAATAACGATTGGCCACATTGACCCCCCTAATAATAATAATAATAATAATAATAATAATAATAATAATAATAATAATAATAATATAATTATAAAAATAATTATTATTATTTATAATTAAAATTCTTCTTCTTCTTCTTCTTCTTCTTCTTATTATTATTATTATTATTATTATTATTATATTATATTATATTATATTATATTTTTACAGTCCAAATGATTTATGAAAGAAGAATGTTTTGAGTTTCCACATGGAATTGTTCAGTCAGTTTCTGTCTTAATCTTATTATTATTATTATTATTATTATTATTATTATTATTATTATTATTATTATTATTATTATTATTATTATTATTATTGGCATTTAAGCAAGAAGCATTTCTCTTTTAGTTTTGCCGAAGGTCCAATTTACCAATTCTGACTTGAGTCGTCGGAGTGGAAAATAGAACGAGAAGATTATTCCGAGACTCGTTCTGACGCCATCAGCCTCGTTCTGGTTCTTCGTTCTGGAGGCGGGCATTAGCCCTGCAATCTAGTACAACCACCTTTGGGACAAATCTGGTCGTTACTGCGCAACCAAGTCACGACCAAACGACCGGGTTTAATTAGATGGTCGGTCGACCAGGGTCGGTCGGGTGGGGTGTAGCGGGGTGGAGTGGGGTGGGGTGGAGTGGAGGAAGGAAGAGCTTCGAAGCCAAGTTTCACGGCGGTCGGTGCAAGAGAGTTGAAACGATTTTTCCAGGTTTTTGTTTCGGTCGGTCGATGCAAACGTGAAGTCCAAAGTACGGAAGACCGCGTTGCGTCCGACAGCTCTCTCGCATTGCATTTCGTCGTGTGCTCTGTGCACGGTCCGTTCGCGCCTTCCGTCGCCTGCTGGCTGCCGCGGACGGAACGGGCGGACGAGAAACCGTAGTCATAATCGTCGTCGTCTTCATCGTTTTCCGCTACGACGACGAGCGACAAATTCGAATTCTAGTTGGCTGCGTGGGAGCCAGGACATGTAGCGTCTGCGTAGGGGACTGGCTGTGTACCGTTCCCCTTTCCTTCGAAGGAAGAGACTTTGGAATAAGACTGCCTGGAAAGGACATACATGCAGTAACATCGTCGGTGCCTACTGGGCGAAGCGCACATGCGTACGAACTACGAACACGAAACGGCTTCGCCAATTATTCTGAAACACTGGACGCCGGCCGACAGAATTGATTTATCGGTTACTACTACCGTTATTTCGATAATTAATATCGAGATTCGCGGTTACTTCGATTATAATTAATCGAAATTCTCTATATTCAGCATTTTGCGTTTCTTTTTGAACGGAATGAAAACAGAGATAATGGTTGTTATTTGTTATTTATTCCGTCTGATTTCGACATAAATGGTGTAGCGTAGATATCGGGACTTCGTTCTTCATGTATTCCGACCTATATCTGCTCACCTGACCTACTTTCATCCAATCCGCGATTGCCTAAAGGTGAGTATCCGTGAGGTTTCTGTTCAATCGATTATCATAGATTGATGAACATCAAATATTCCTTAATTGTAAATTTTGCGCTATATAAATATTCGCCACGCTCAAATAATCCAATTGGGTGAAAATGGTGGGATTTTAAACCTTAAACTCTCGTCACCAGGGGGCGAACAGCATGCCTAAAATGGCGCTATAGAAGTCCACTGATGATTGCGCTAGTACAGATAATGTGACGCCTTTCTAACAGTTCATTTTGTTTAATTAATGTAAATCGTTCGCATAACCATTTGGCAAACTTGCTAACAAGCAGGTTATTTCTAGGAATATTATCAATTTCGGGGGTCGGTATATTCTGGATGGGGGGAGGTCTGTCCCTGCTGAAAAAGTCTGACGAGCAAAAAAGGTCATCCCCGGCTCAATAGATTGTCCCTTGTCCCTTCCTAAAATATAAAAAATAAAAGGGTCGTCACCTCTGGCTCAGATTGGGGGTGGGGGGTTCGGCCTCAAATTGGCTCAGATTGGGGAATGTTAGGGACCCAGATTCCGATAAGGCACAGTTTTAACAGATTCCCGATGCTGCTTTATCACGGTTTGACTGGGGTGATTCGTACTGTTTAGTTGTTTTTGCAGGAATGTTACTGGGACAAATACTAGATTCCGATATAACTTATATAACGTATACTCGGTTACAAAGTACCGAAAAGCAGTTTTAAAAGGAAGCAAATGCTTCAGATTCCCGATGCTGCTTTATCAATAAGGTTTGACTGGCTTAGTGGTTTTAAGATATCGTACTTATTATCAGGCATTTAAAATGTCTGTTATCCTAATATGTTTTTTTATAACAAACTAATAGACAGTTATAACCAAATGATGAACTCCCTGAACTGTCCACTACTGCACTGTTTCAACAAATTACAATCCATTCAAAACTGCTTAAAATACTGTTAAAATAAATTAATAATTATAACTTTCAGTTATAACGGACTTTGCAGTTGTTATAAATGCCTCTAACATCTATGTAAAATAATGTAGGTGTGGCTGTTGTTTTTTAAAATAAATACTAAAAGTAACATTTATTTTATTTGCATTTGGATGTGGTCATATTGCCAATGGAAAAGTAATTTTAAATAGTTTTCCTGCGCAATTACTGCGATATCTCTCCATGTTTCAACTTACATTTAATAGTGCCGTATTGGAAATTAAGAATTAGGTTACTGGATATAACCTGTACAGTATGGATTTAATGTCCAAAATGCACCTCACCTAAGAGTATATTTCAAAAATTTTCGGGATCCGAATTTGCTGGAATTACAATGTTCAGTGTCATCTAAGTTCTACTGTACTAAATAGTCTGACAAGGTTATAAGGAATTATATAGCGCAAGAAATTTAGGGAAATATACGGTCCTGTGTGATATGCTATAGGTGGTAGAACTCTTGTCTCAAAAATTACGTTACATCTAAGTTCTACTTTTAAGACTTTATCCAAAAATTTAGGAAATTAAGGTGAGAACTCTTGTCTCAAAAATTTTAAGACTTTTCCAAAGACTAATTTTCGCAATTTAACAGACTCAATTTAAAATACAGACATTAACGCAGTCTTATTGGTCGAAATATTTTTATTTATTATTTTATTTATTTGAAATATTGTTCACATTAAATGTTAAAACAAGAACTGGAATCAACACTACACGGGCTGACTATATCTATACAGATAGGCAACCATGCAGACACACAGAAAGACACAGACAGAGAAACATGAACTAAATGGGACCTCAAAATGGCTGTCAGATGTCAAATAACTGCATAAGCGATGCAGAAAGACCGTATCGCCGAAGAAAGTTCCATTTGCATATGACAGAATAAGAGAGAGAGAGAGAGACAGACAAACAGACAGACAGACAGACAGACATAGTGTGAGAGAGAGAGCGAGAGAGAGAGAGAGAAGAGAGAGAGAGAAAGAGAGAGAATAATAATCGTTAAACAGTTTACAAGGAAAAAACTAGCAGAAAAATAACCACCAATGATTTTGAAATAAATTCATGAAGACACACACCACCCGATCAGCTGAGCCTGAGTAAAGCGACGGGTGGCCAGGGTAATTGGCCCTTCAAAATCATCATCATCATCATCATCATCATCATCATCGTCGCCACCCGAAATTGCATTCCGAATCGAAGTCGAAATGGTTTTCGCGAAAGAGCGCTCCCGGAACAAGAACAATAATACACGCGTAATAGATTAAAGAGTAAATTATGTAGCGCCACAATCGACGTTTGACTGCGCTGAGATAAATTGGATTTGAAAGTCGGAGGGACGGACGACGAGCAGCTCACGGTCTTAATTACTCGACGGAATTGAGCTCTCCGCGTCTTTTTCATTACACCGATTCGCTCCGTCGCTGTATGTCTGTCTGTCTGTCTGTCTATCTGTTTGTCTGTCTGTCTGTCTGTCTCTCTCTCTCTCTCTCTCTCTCTCTCTCTCTCTCTCTCTCTCTCTCTCCATCCCATATCTTTCTCTTTCTCACTAACTTTTCCCTCTTTTGTCTCTGTCTCCCTGTCTCTCTTTCGATTAGCTCCATCTCTGTCTCTGTCTGTCTGTCTGTCTGTCTCTCTATCTCTCAGTATGTCTCTGTCTCTCCACTCTGCCTGTTTCTCTTCTTTCTTCCTCTCTCTTCCTCTCTCTTCGTCTCATATCCCCCCTCTGTCTCTCTCTCCCTCAATCTTTCTATTCCCGCTTTCTGTCTGTGTCTCTGTCTGTCTGTCTGTCTGTTTGTCTGTCTGTCCCTCTCTGTCTGTCTCTTCTCTGTGCCACTGGCTTCGTGTCAGTGTGTCTCCGGTGTCGTGGTATTATTACACGGCTGCGTAATTGCTTTTCTCCGGTTGGCGTCGATTGATTTGTTGCGAATTAATGACATTTTCCGTTGCGTCGAAATCCATTTTCAATGAAAGGCAATCAACGGTCGCTGCTTAAGCCGATCGGCGCCGAATGAAACCTAATTGATATGTGTTTTATCTCTGATGGATGCCATCACCTGCAGAAGCGGGGTCCGGCTGAGGTCGAATGCATCATCAGCATTATCATTATCATCACATCATCATCATCATCATCATCATCATCATCATCATCATCATCATCATCATCATCATCATCCATCATCATCATCATCATCATCATCATCATCATCATTATTATTTATCATATTATCATATTATTATTATTATATATTATTATTATTATTATTATTTTATTATTATATATTATTATTATTATTTTATTATTATTATTATTATTATTATTATTAATTATTATCGTCATCAACAACATTATCATCGTCGTAATCATCATCGTCAACAACAACATTATCATCATTATTATTATTATCATCATCATCAACATCAGTATCATCATCATAATCATCATCATCAACAACAACATCATCATCATCAGCATCATTGTCATAATGAGAGAGAGAGAGAGCGAGAGAGAGAGAGAGAGAGAGAGAGAGAGAGAGAGAGAGAGCAAGGAAGGCGCTGTGCTCAACGTTCGGCACTCATAATCATAATCAATCATTCGAATATTAACGGCGCTATATTAATACACTCATTTTCTTGTCAATCTCGTTTAATTTCACGTAATCTGTTCTCAGTCACGTGACAGGTCTTGACTTTATCGGTTTCCAGATGGCGCTGCATGTTTCACAACCCCTTAATATGATGGGCGTGGGGAGATGGGGGAAGGGGGGGGTCATCGCTGATCGGATATTCATCGGATATTCAGGTATTAAGAGTAAATTTGTTACAGATCCAAAGCGATGTCATAGCAGCATCAGCAACACCACCACCAGCAGTACAAAGAGAGACAGACAGACAGAGAGAGACAGACAGACAGACTGAAAGACAGAGACAGAGGCAGTGAGAAAGACAGACAGAGACAGAGAGATTGAGAGAGAGAGAGAGAGAGAGAGAGAGAGAGAGAGAGAGAGAGAGAGAGAGAGAGAGAGAGAGAGAAACATAACAGAGAGATAGAGGGACAGCAAGAGAGAGAGGCAGAGACAGAAACTGAGACAGGGTCAGTGACAAAAAGATTGAGAGAGAGAGAGACAGACAGACAGACAGACAGAGACAGACGCAGAGAGATAGACAGACAGAGACAGGGAGAGGACTGTTTTTGCGTCGACATTTTGTCTAGGGGGGAATGTATATTGCATGGGGGAAGAGAGGGTAGTTGGGGCGGGTGTGGTAATCGTTTGGGTCGTCATATCGTCGGCTGTCCTGTCGTTTAAACCCTTAACTGGGATCCCGGATATATCCGACCATTTTACATTGAGTTACAGTTAAATACACAGTTAGGGGTTAAAAACGCATTTCGAGACGCCTGGCTGCTGCTGCTGCTGCTGCTGCTGCTGCAAAATCACGCAATCTTCAACAGAAGATCCCGGCAACGAAGATTGACACAATAGGCCTAGCGCAGCCTACGTGTAGGCCTAACGCGGAGTGGGCCTAGTGGCCTACATTCAGGCCTCTAGCGAAGACTTTCGATTTTACGATTTTCGCCCGATCTACATATTTATATAGCGCAAATGATTTAGCGACACGTGTCTTCGAAGACGACGCGTGGTTAAGTCAGCGCTAGTCAGAGGCGGAAAATTCTCGGCTATGATGATGATGACGATGATGATGATGATTAATAGTATTACTATTATTATTATTTTTTTTTTTGAAAGCACATAGAACACTGCGACTTCAAAAATCGAACGTCAGTCGGCTTATTTACATAAATTGCACTGTTTCGCTGTGTTGGAAAGCTCTCGAAGCTTTGAGGGGAGAGGGATGCATATAGATAGACAGACAGACAGACAGACAGACAGACAGACAGACAGAGCAGACAGTTACATGCATAAATATATACATACAGACAGACACATAACCTATATACATACATACATACATACATACATACATCGATACATACATACATACATATATACAGACATACAGACAGACAGACAGATAAATGAATAGATAGACAGAGACAGAGAGACAGAAGACAGACAGACAGAGACAGACAGACAGAGACAGAGACAGACAGAAAGACCGACAGACAGACATTTTGCGATGGCTTGCCATCTGTTGTCCATTGCCAGAACTTTCAACAGCAGTGACGTCGGTCAGCTGTTGGGACAGAGACAGCCAGCCGTTCAGTGATGATGATGATGATGATGATGATGATGATGATGATGATGATGATGATATCACCTGCGTCTACCTGGATCCGGACGTGACCCATCTATGCGCCAGGTGCGCTGTTGCGCTGATGGCCAGGTGAGCATCGCGCGTCCATTCGATGCGTGCTATTAGGGACATAGAGATTCGAATTCTGTGACAGAAAAACTTCATTCCGAGCAAAGTCACCAGTTCTCATCAATCATTATGTTTCGACGTCGGAAATAGTGCTAAGAAGGTACTCGGTAGCAGCAGCAGTAGTAGCAGCAGTAGTAGTAGTAATAATAATAGTAGTAGTAGTAGTAGTAGTAGTAGTAGTAGTAGTAGTAGTAGTAGTAGTAGTAGTAGTAGTAGTAGTAGTAGTAGTAGTAGTAGTAGTAGTAGTAGTAGTAGTAGTAGTAGTAGTAGTAGTAGTACCCGAATGGATTTCGGTACCGAGTACTATGGCAGCCAGGGACGAGCGATAGGTCATGAAACCAAGAGGCTTGTATCCTCACAGCGTGACGAATCGAAGGGTGACAGGGTGGATGACAAGAATGTCGTTGATCAACAGAGCACCGTCCAAGATGGCGACGAGAAAATCCGCGGCGATGACGTCACAGTAACGGAAGGTTGCGTCATAGACGCCGGTGACGTAATCTCCATGGATAGTTCGTGCATCATTCCCGAAGCTGCGCTGCAGTGTGGAATTCTCCCAATGGACACTGCTGATGGTAAATAACGCATCAGTATTACTACTACTACTGCTACTAACTACTACTACTACTACTACTACTACTACTACTACTACTACTACTACTACTAATACTACTACCACCACTAATAATAATAATAATAATAATAATAACCACCACTGCTGCTACTACTACTACCTACTACTACCACCACCACCACCAATACCACCACCACCACTGCACCACCACTACCACTACTACTACTACTACTACTACTACTACTACTACTACAACTACCTACTACTACTACTGCTACTAACCACTACCACCAACCACCACTAACCACCATACCACCACCACTACTACTACTACTACTACTATTATTATTATTATTACTTACCACTACTTACCACCACCACCACCATTACCAATTCTACTACTACTACTACTACCACCACCTACTACTACTACTACTAATAATAATAATAATAATAATAATAATAACTACTACTTATTACTACTACTATAATTATAATAATTATAATAATAATATAAATAATAACTATAGGGCTTAAAGTGGTTCAGTGGGATCTGTCCTGTGTGAGAACCACTATATGTTCCATCTGGCCATTCGTTCAATGGTCTTTTTGTGTAATCTCATTTTCTCCCTCTTGTCCTCTTAATAGGTTTGTTCCTGTATTTCTCCTTCTTTGTCTTCTTGAATAGCAACAAAACTTTGCAGCGTAAAATGTCATTAATGCCTCCTTCAGTTATAATGTCCACCACGTGTACTTCTACGCTACTTAATTCTACAGTCAAATGGCTTTACAAGACCATTCTACAGTAATATCCTATTAAACTTACGAGCTCGATTCTATGGATGCTTTATAAAATTCTTAGCCATGACAGTCTGATGGATGATTTTAATAATAATAATATTATAATTATTTTTGCCACTTGCTAAGAAGCGATTCGTGGACTTGGATTTTTAGTCTTTTTCCTTCTGTTCTTCGAAAAGCCAGCGTAAATGTACTTTATGACAATAAAGTACATTAGCTGGAATGAATTAAGAGAGAAAGTTAAAAAATTGGAGTGGTGTATAGACTGCGTTCTAGACTCAAAGCTGAGTCGCTAAAAAGAAACTCGTTTATCGTTTATGATTCGACAAAACCGCGAGACTGAATAGTCTCAAGGATTCAAGGATGCAGAATGGAGAATCCGGGAGAGAGAGAGAGAGAGAGAGAGAGAGAGAGAGAGAGAGAGAGAGAGAGTCTAAGTAAGCAGAAATTAGCGATTTGGCAAAACTTATGCGGTCAGAAGGAGGAGGAGGAGGAGGAGGAGAAGAAGAAGAGGAGGAGGAAGAAGAAGAAGAAGAAGAAAGAGAAGAAGAGGAAGAAGAAGAAGAAGAGGAAGTAGAGGAAGAAGAAGCACCCATTAGTGTCGTCAATTCGGATGAAGAAGAGGATGATGACGACGACGATGACGAGGAGGCGTAGGAGGAGGAAGAGGACGAGACTCGGTGATTCGCCTCTCATCTCGAGTCAAAGTATAGTCGATCGCCCCCCCCCCACCCGCTCCGCATTCTCCTCCTCCTCCTCCTCCTCCTCCTCCTCCTCCACAGCGCCCAGAAAGACTCTTTCGGCGTATTACTTTAGAGTTGCAATTTCTGCCATTTGCGGCTAATGTGTACAGAGTGTTTTCGTCCAAAGTGGCATCCATTAGCCTTGGTTTCAAGCATTACTCGCCCAGGACGCTTCAAAACACACACACACATTTATACACATTTATACATACATACATACATACATACATACATGCATACATACATACGTGTATGCATATAGAGCACATATATATATATATATACACACACGTATAAATGGTACATGAAGCGGTAACGTTGGGTTTGCAGCCTAATGCTTTTCCATTAAGCATCGCCTAATGCGTGCGCGGCGCGCCGAACACGGCATTTGGTTGTCGTCTGCTGCTGCTGCTGCTGCTGCTGCTGCTGCTGCTGCTGCTGCTGCTGCTGCTGCTGCTGCTGCTGCTGCTAGATGTATTCGCGTCCGTCGCTCGATCGTCTGAAGAAATTGTAATAAGCCCCCGTCCCCCCGCTTCGCATACACTACGTCGACCCCCGCATGCAATATTCATTATGCACAGTCGGATATATATGCATGAGACTGATCGCCCACGACTATACTTGCAACCGCACTTAGTAAAAGTATACAACGTATATATATACATATATATATATATATATATATATATATATATATATACAAGTTGTATATACTGTATGTACAAATATGTTGTATATATGTGTGTTTGTGTGTGTGTGTTTGTGTGTGTTGAAGGGATGTTGGATGCTTTAGTTAATTGGTGCAAGGGATGACTTTAGCGTGAGGGTAATGGAGTGAGTTGATGATTGACGCAGCTGTGAGTGCAAGTGCATTTGAGTGCAGAGACAAGACGGGATAATTTTTTTGGTTTGAAAAAATCTTCTCTGCGAACAAATCTGTGTCGTTTAAGTTGGGATTAAAGTGAAATATAATAAGATAAGGCGTCTGTCTTTTTCCGTTACTCTTCGACTCTTGCCTGGTAGGCCTAACGTTGCGTGAAATTCGACGACAAACGCAAATTTTGAGAGATTCTGCGTTCAAAATATTTATTCTAATCCGTTTACTTAGCCCCTTAACCGTGTATTTAACTGTAACTCAGTGTAAAATGGACGGATATATCCGGTATCCCCAGTTAAGGGGTTAAGAAAAGTGTTTCGTGTCTAGGACCCGGAAACGGTCTGAACCCGATGTCTTCAGCCGAAGCAAGCGCTGCCTTTTCCGATCCGTCGACGGAGAAGAATCATCATCATCATCAGCAGCAGCAGCAGCATCATCAACATCAACAACAGCAGCAGCAGCAGCAGTCTTGCTGTTTCGGCTGCAAACGGCCGATCACCGATCGCTACCTGTTCAAGGTCATGGACCAGTTCTGGCACGAGGACTGTCTCAAATGCTCGTGCTGCGACTGTCGGCTCGGAGAGGTCGGGTCGACCCTCTTCACCAAGGCCAACCTACTGCTCTGCAGGAGAGACTACCTGAGGTCAGCTCTCTATCGTCTCGAATCGCCTACAGTGAAGTCTCGATAACGCGTACGGTATACAGTGGAGACTCAATACAGAGTCAACGCTAACGCGACTTTATTGTATTCTGTATAATCTTTCTTTCCCTTTCTCCTCTCTCTCTCTCTCTCTCTCTCTCTCTCCCTTTCTCTCAGACATGTACATGGGTCAATTTTTGAGAACCCAACTCAACCCCTCATTATTCAGACCCAACCCACGAAAGTAATAGGATTACTTGACTCAATCCAACCTAACCCAACCCAGTGTAATACATGACAATTTCTAAGACCAGTTACTGGCCGTAGAAAACTAATCAATAAACTGGGATCTGTGACCAATCCAATCCATACGAAGCCAAGTCATGGTTGGACCGCTCTCTGTCTGTCCCTCTTCTGTATTCGGAATAATTGTATACGAGATGTCTGGTTTCTGGGTGGTGAATATAGACAGTTGCTGGGCGCGTATTCTTTCACGGCAGTTTGCTGGGCATAGCCATAGTGGCACTGACTTACAAATCAGAAAAGAAAGAATATCTAAAATCCTATACAAGAAAAGGGCGTGACCGAAGAAAGACATTTTTAGTACCAGGGCAATAGATTTGCGGAACATTTTGGATGGAAAGGCAGTAACAGTTGAACCAATAAATGGAGCGAAAACAGGGGCGTAGCCAAGAATTTGAGTTGAGAGGGTATACATTTTTTTTTGGGGGGGAGGGCTATAAACCTTAACAATAAACCATATAAACTACATATAACCACATATAACCACATATAGACTGATTTGGGGGGAGGGTGGTATATATCGATAACCCCCCCGTCGCTACGCCCCTGATTGAAAAGTTATCTTTAACAGCTATTCGTAATAATTAATCGAAATTGATCGACTAATCGATATAAAAAATTTCTGATCAATCGAACAAGAAAATTAAATTTTAATCAGTATAGACCTACCAACCCTATTCGAAAGTGGCACCGGTCTCATCCGACGTCTTACACCCTCTCAACCGACCCCACTTCACGCCACCCCCTCCCAACCCTCACCCCCACAATCCCCCACCCACCCACCGCAAACAGAAGCGGATCTGGCGATTCGCAATTTCTGGAGTCCTGTTCGTGATTGATGTCCGCGGAACTTGATTAGTGGGCTGTTCGGTGATATCCGCCGAGATTTCCACCAATCTGCTGCTCCTCCGCGGAAAGCATCCGCAAAGAAATCCACGAAACTCGGTCTGGCTCTCTGCCCCTCCGTCCGTCCTTCCGTCCGTCTGTCTCCGTATGCCTGCCTGCCTGTCTGTCTGTCTGTCTGTCTGCCTCCCTCCCTCCATCCGCCTGGCTTTTCTTCATCTTCGGCGAGATGAAATTTGTTGGCTGCGTTTTCATAATTGCATCGGGGGCTGCTTTTCATTACGACCGGACTACTCCGCCGTAGTGAGCGATGTGGGTGAGGGGGTAGGGAGTGGCTGAGGGGGTGGGGTGGGGTGGGGGGTCGACCGACCTTTATTCCACTCCGGACGCCCAGCAGGTGTTAAGTGAACGAAGAAATTGCCGAGGCCGAGTAGATCGCCGGCGGGGGTGCTTGCGTGTGGAAAATTGGATCGACGCTTCGAACAAAAACGTCTTATAAATATTCAGGAATTTCGAACGATGATAAGATGACAATCTCCTACTACTTCTCTCTCTCTATCTCTCTCTCAATTTCTCTTCCTCCTTCTCCTTCTCCTTCCCCTTCTCTCTCCTGGGCATTAATTCCAATTTCAATATGTCTTATGATCATCACAGTTTCGTCTTAAGTTGAGAAGATCCGCAGTCTGTCTCCCGTTTGATGATGGCCAAGCAGCGTTGTTGGTCGTGGTCGCCTTAATATACGAGAAATTCTCTCATCAATTTATGAGGCGCCACGATTTTTAATTAAGAAATTAATTGACATCATTCTGCATTTAGCATAAGTGATTTTTGACAAATTAGATCATGATCGACGAAAAGAGTAGGCTACTACTACCATAACTGCTACTCCTCCTCCCCGCCTCCTCCCCTCCTCTCCTCTTCCTGTTCCTCCTCCTACTACTACTACTACTACTACTACTACTACTACTACTACTACTACTACTACTACTACTACTACTAACTACTAATAATAATAATAATAATAGGGCTTAATACTACTACTACTACTACTACTACTACTACTACTACTACTACTACTACTACTACTACTACTACTACTACTACTACTACTACTACTACAGTGAAACCCGCTTAATTGCATAGGTGCCGTGCAAGCAGGCAATTAACAGGGCTAGGCGAATAACCGGGACGTCTGATACACAAAACACCGGTTTCGGGTTTTTATGTTGTTATGCGATTATGTGGGTTATGCAATTAAGCGGTATGCGATTAAGTGGGGTCCACTGTACTACTACTACTACTACTACTACTACTACTACTACTACTACTACTGCTACTACTACTACTACTACTACTACTACTACTATACTAAAACTTTGGCATCGGTGACTCAAACAACTGCAGTTTGTAGCATGGACTGTGACAGCTGCCTAAGACTGAGCTATGCTGGAGATTGTGCAGCGCGAAGATCTGACGAAATGAACGGAGCAACAGGTGGACATCAGACGCATGGATCGACTCCAGGCGCTCTTCTTCATTTTCAGCGCCATCTGTCGTCTGACTGTGAAGAAATCTACAAAGACAGACAGACAGAGAGAGAGAGAGAGAGAGAGAGAGAGAGAGAGAGCGATAGAGACAGAGACTAAGAGACAGCGCGAGACAGAGACTGAGAGACAGAGACAGAGACGCAGACTGAAAGACACAGACAGACAGACAGAGAGAAAGAGACAGACAGTGTGAGAAAGAGAGAGACAGACAGAGCAGGAGAGAGATAGAGAGAAAGAGCAGAAGAGACAGCGACAGACAGACAGAGTAAGAGAGACAGAGATAGAGACAGAGATAGAGGCAGAGAGAGATCTGTAATTATGACGTTTTGTCGAGTACCACCGATGACGACATGCCGATGACGACACGAAGAATGACACCAGACAGTTATGACGTTATACTCACGAGTGACGCCGGTTCTGACATGACGTTACGAGGCGTCACGTCGTCACGTCGTCACTGACTTCGCGCGGAGACAGCTGCCGTTGACGGCGAATTTTTTCTGATTTTTAAACTGGTCGCAAATCAACAAGCGGCGATCTCAGCCAAAATCTAATTACCATATTAGGTTTTCAATATGCGCAATAGTACAAATGTTACTACACTGCACATGCAAAGAATTCATTAATTTATTCCATTCATTCATTCATTCATTCATTCATTCAAATGCTCCAAGATGAAAGTTTGTTTTAAATCGCGTTAGTAAAGTTTTGAATACATCGGCTTTCTTTGGCGTTGTGTGCGACCGATTCCCGTCAGAACACCGAAGTTAAGCAACGTCGAGCGCGGTTAGTACTTGGATGGGCATCCGTCCCGTGATCGGCGGCCAACCGTACATGAATATTAAATGAATATTAACTGAATATTAAATGAATGAATATTAAATGAATTAATATTAAATGAATATTAAATGAATTAATATTAAATGAGTATTAAATGAATGAATATTAGATGAATATTAAATGAATCAATATTAAATGAATATTAAGTGAATCAATATTAAATGAAAGGACTGAATAACTGAGTTGAATATGCGTGTTTCTTCTATTTGTTTAGGTTATTTGGCGCAACTGGTTGTTGTTCTGTTTGTTCGAAAATGATTCCAGCCTTCGAAATGGTTATGAAGGCAAAGGGCAACGTCTACCACTTGGAATGCTTTGCCTGCCAACAGTGCAACCACAGGTTACATTGGCAATAATACAAAATATACCATTTTACATTACATTACATTCAGATGTTGACTATTGCCTGTCTGATCATTCACCTTACCCAAAGCTATTTTTAAGAGAGACAGAGCGCCTAAAAATAAGCAGTTACTGTTGTGCTGCTTTCCAAGGCGCTATAGAAATCCACGAAATTTTACTTACCTACTTACTTACAGTGTAATTCTAATAATACTACTACTACTGCCCTGCACCTGGAAGCGATACCGGCAGAGAGTGAGACGGTAGGATTCGTCGTGCCAGTCGAGCGGTCACTGAGCTGGGTTTTGCACCGATCTGTCCTTTGGGGGTCTCGGACCAACGGCCGCAAATTTCCCCTCCAAATGATTGCCTAAAATTCTACTCAGGAAAATTTCCCAAGTGAATCGATTCTTCCATAAAATGCAAACTGGATGGGCCATTCGTTTGCACCGAGAATAACACTGCATATAAACAACGTAGTTTTGCGTGCAGCAGCAGCAGCAGCAGCAGCAGTAGTAGTAGTAGTAGTAGTAGTAGTAGTAGTAGTAGTAGTAGTAGTAGTAGTAGTAGTAGTAGTAGTAGTAGTAGTAGTAGTAGTAGTAGTAGTAGTAGTAGTAGTAGTAGTAGTAGTAGTAGTAGTAGTAGTAGTAGTATGGCCTCCCTTTTTTCTTCAAAGTTTGAGCCAGTGGTTTTATTATTACCTTGTCACAAATGCGGTCTCCGCGCCAGGGAAGTGAAGACTTGAATTTGGCCTGTTACGATGAAGTAGGTGTGGGCAATCGCTTTACCTGGTAGACCATGGTTACTGGGTCAGGTGCTCAGGAAGACAGCGCATTGACAAACGCAATTTCACGAAAACTGTCGGTGGTTCTAGAGCTTAACCCCTTAACTGGGGATCCCAGGTATATCCGTCCATTTTACATTGAGTTACAGTTAAATACACGGTTAAGGGGTTAACTGACAATTCGCTAAATTAAAATGCTAATGTTGCATTATAATAACACGAATATCTCGCAAAGTTCGAGCATCGTTTAATGCAAGAACAATAGTGTTAATCTTAATCATTAGCGTATCCACGGGGCCAACCACACCCCCCTATTCGACCCGCGACCGGTCGTGAGATTCGTCCAAAACTGATGAGTAATTTGTGGGGGGGGGGTTGTATTAGTTCTAGAAAAACGCACTGGGCAGCAGGCCTTAGAGGGTTTCAGCGACCACTGTTTTTTTTATTGCCAAAGCTTTTTGACCAAAAAACGGCAAAGTCCCCCCCCCCGATTCTGAGTTCCTGGCTGCGCCACTGATAGTAATTAACGAGACTGATGTCTAGTCTACTGCAGCCATTCACAAATTTGCTCCAATCTGGGCCCAACCTGTTTGTTTGCCGATTCTTAATGTTACTTGAAGATGTGAATCTGTCAGAAACGATCTCTTTTTTACATTTGTTAATTTTCATTACTTGAGAAAGTTTGCTCGTATAGGGCCTACATAGCTCGATGCGAACATAAGAAATAGTTTCAAATGTTTGATATTCTCTACGCGAAGAGAGACATAAAGCTAAATCGAATGTCCGTTTTCAAAGCTAGACTTCGAAGCATTGCCATCTAATTCTAAAAGATCTACTTTTTCTATTTCTTGCAGAGAAATGATAAAAATTAAAAGAACGTGTTTAAAAATTAATAGTTTAAAAATTAATTAATAAATTTAAAAAAACAGGAAGGGACGTTAATCATAGAGACACTCGCGAGCCAGGTTGAACTCAGTGGTGGGTTGTAATTTGTCCACCTCTGCTCTACAGTCTACAGTCTCTGCAGAATCTCGACAATCTACATCGCAGCTGTAGGACATTGTCGAATGTGAAAAGCAACAAATTCTTTTGTGGGCAGTGGCGGCTCTAGGATTTGGCAATTGGAGGGGGCGTTGGGGTGGCAACTTCTAATCATGGGGGCAACCATTTGTTGTTTAATGTCTGTAGCATTAAGTATAGGGTCCCAACAGGGGGGCACTGGGGAGCCAGGCACTCA
Source organism: Metaphire vulgaris (assembly GCA_018105865.1). Taxonomy (NCBI): domain Eukaryota; kingdom Metazoa; phylum Annelida; class Clitellata; order Crassiclitellata; family Megascolecidae; genus Metaphire; species Metaphire vulgaris. The sequence continues at coordinate 11,279,975 of CM030859.1, read as the reverse complement.
ATGGGGGCACGGGATCCCCCTCGCCCCTCCGGTGGAGCCGCCACTGCTTTTGGGGGATTATTTTTAGAATTTTTTTCACGAAATTGCATCCAACTTACATACTTACGTGCATCTCAAATCCTTCGTTATTGTTAGAATATCTTCGTCTCCTCGATTTCTGAGAGAATCTTTCTTTTTTTAGACGTAGACTTAGTCGGTTGATTATCTCCTTGAAATTTGACAGTTGAATTGGGAAAGGTAACATGACTCCATGCCCTTCAACTACACTGCAAACCCCTTTTCAATTCCCCGTTAATGTGATCCTTCTTAAGTCCCATCGTTACATTAATGCGCCTTTCATAATGTCTCTGCATGTCTGTTTGTCTCTCCTCTCTCTCTGTCTCTTTCTGTCTCTGTCTGTCTCTGTGTCTCTCTGTCTGTTTGTCTGTCTCTCTGTCTGTTTGTCTGTCTCTCTGTGTTTGTGTCTTTTTCTGTGTCTGTCTGCCTCTGTTTATCTGTCTCTCTCACTTTTCTTTCCCTCTCTCTCACTCTGTCTCTCTGTCTCTCTGTTCTTTGTCTCTCTCTGTCTGTCTGTCTGTCTGTCTGTCTCTCTCTCTCTCTCTCTCTCTCTCTCTCTCTCTCTCTCTCTCTCTCACGCACACTCTCTGTTTGTATAAGAATTGCAGACAATGTCATTCGATTCTTTCCATTACGCCATCTTCTTAGTTTTCTTTGATTCTTTCTTCTGCTATGTTCTGGTTCAAAAATCCTGCAGTGAGCTTCCCTCTCTCTCTCTCTCTCTCTCTCTCTCTCTCTCTCTCTCTCTCTCTCTCTCTCTCTCTCTCTCTCTCTCTCTCTCTCTCTCTCTCTCTCGTCTCTTGTGTCTTTGAATTCATTGTCCGTGCCTTCCTTTCAGATTTCCACTGAAACGCGCCCCCTTTTGTCCTTTCTTCTTCACAGTCTGTCTTACTGCATTCCATTCTGACACATTATCCTGGCACTGACCTGAGTGGATGGATATCAGGCGTTTGGATTTGAGGTATCAATGATCAGTATCATTGAGCGTAAGAGCTGATACTGTAGAAGTGCGATGTATTGTGTAAACAGTGTAATCTTGTAATCCGTGATACTTGTTATCGGTAATCTCTGTGCTCTGTATAATCTTTATAACCGCTGTAACATTGTAACATTGTGATCTGTAATCACTGCAAACTGAAATCTTTGCCGCCTGTAATATTTGTAATATGTAACCGCTGTATTCGGCGACATTAGAGATCTTTGTGATCTGTGTAATCTGTAATTTTTGTCATCTTTAACATTTGTATTCTGTAGTCTTTTTATTCTTTGCAATCAGTAAACGTTGTAATCTGTCATTCTTGTATTTTTGAAGTCTGCAATCTTTGTAATCTGTAATCCTTGTAATCTGTGATCTTCATAGCCTGTAATCTTTGTAATCTGTAATCCTTGTAATCTGTGATCTTCATAGCCTGTAATCTTTGTAATCTGTAATCCTTGTAATCTGTGATCTTAATCTGTAATCCTTGTAATCTGTGGTCTTCATAGCCTGTAATCTTTGTAATCTGTAATCCTTGTAATCTGTGGTCTTCATAGCCTGTAATCTTTGTAATTCTTCTTCACGATCTGAATGCAGATTTTGCATCGGAGACCGGTTCTATCTTTACGACAACAAGATCCTCTGCGAATTCGACTACGAGGAACGATTGGTGTTTGCCCGACTATCACAGGGCTACAACGCCCTGTCGAGTATCAAGAGGCAGACGCAGTCTCTCAACGGCCTACCTGCCACCGTCACCTGCCGCGCTTCGAATCTCAACGGATGCTAACAAAGGTAAGCACCCAATTCTCCATTCGCCATTGTCGAGTTTCTACCAGGGGCGTAGCGACGGGGGGTATATCGGTATATATACCCCCCAAACAAATCAGACTACCTTAAAATTTTCAATGTGTTTTTAAGATTTTTAAAGACTTTTGAGATTTATACCCCCCAAATCACATTACACCTCCCCCCCCCCAAAAAAAAAATCAAATTCCTGGCTACGCCCCTGGTTTCTACAACTCAAACAGTGGCGCAGCATTGTCGTCCTTATCATATTTATATTCGCCGGCATCGTCATCATCGTCATCATTATCATCGTCGTCAACAACAACAACATCAACAACAACAACAATAGCAATGTATTTCTTAGTTCCATGATATTTTGTATCATTTCCAATTTGATCTTTTGCGTGCGTTCTCACAATCACTAACTTTTATTATGGTCGATTTGTGTGGCTGCAACTCTAAGACGTAACTCGTTGCCAACTGTCTGAACTATAAATGTCTTTATACATTGGCGCAGCCACAGGGAAGGTACGGGGATCCGCCCCCCCCCTATTCGGACTGAGAAAGGTCGTGGGACTTGAGAAATTGGGAGGGTTATAGGCATTATGATCGAAGAGGATGTGTGAAAGTACAGCGTGTTTTGCTCGTCAAGAATTCCCCCTGAAATGTCGTTGCAGAGAAGTCAATTGGTCAATTGTTTCAGAACCCAACCAATTCAATCTCCAACCCGACCCATGCCTGCAATAGGGTTACTTGACCTAACCCAACCCAACCCACCGTAATATATTACAGTTTCTTAAACTTTGACTAATTTTCTAACCCAACCCACCATAACTATGGAAAAGTCTGACCCAACCCATGACCCATCAACCAACCCAACCTATGGACATCTCTGTGTCGATGTGTTTCCTCTTATAATTCTGAAATTCTGGCTACGCCACTGCCTTTATAGGAAATATCTGTTGAATCTGTCATGCGTGCTGTTTTCCAGAGTTTGCTCAAAGACGATCTTTAGACCTAGAAAGAAAGAAGAAGATGATGATGAAGAAGAGACAACAAGGTCAAAAATCTGCATTTTAAACAGCGTGAACCCTCCGTCATCAAACGTCACCCAGAAAGCCCTGTGCTATATTTAACGGGGACATATATTATTCGAGGTGTTACGTCGAAGTTGAAAGCAACAATATAATTATTATTATTATTGGTCAAAGTCGGCGAATATGCTCTGACTTTGACGGAAAAAGCTCATTGGAGAAGATAGAATTTCTTCAGACCAACTGACTGTCTTTTCCTTCGTTTGTTAATCTCGTCCTCCCAGCGGGGAAAATATGCCTTAACAGCTCGTCTGTTGTTTAACACGTATTTACTGCGGCTGCTTTGGCGTCGATACCAGGCCAATGGTAGCCTTTTCCGAAGAAGACAATCTTGCTTCAGACGTTATTACAAAAAACGGAAATGGATCTTTAACCAGATCAGTTTTCGCCGGTACAAGACGTGATCCGGTGTCGAATCAGCAAGCAGTCCAAGTGTCTGGATTGGTAGCCACGCGGCGGATAGCAGCAGTATCGGTTCCGGACTTTGTATAATGCAGTGTTTATTCTTGGCCTGTTTTGCAGGAATTCCCCCCCCCCAGTTTTAAAATCCCCAAATTTGTATATGTTGGCTTGGGGATGGAAATCCCCACCCCAAAGCGTGGATAGACAAATCTTGTCCCCCAAACATTTCAACCCCCCCCCCCAATGTCAAGGTGGCTAGAACAAACACTGGTATAGTGGTATAGTGGATTAATGGATTTCGACAGAGAGTACGGATTCTGCAGCGATGTCCTCCCTGATTTCCGGAACATGATCTATCGGTCGAATTGAGAAATGCGTTCTATGCTCAGCAGATATGGATTGATTAACTCTGTTGTGTTCGCGAAGACAGCTGTTCAAATACGCATACTTAGTCGAAAAATCTGTAGCGATATAAAAACTACTTTATTGAGTAACTTATCAAGTAACTTATCAAGTACTTTTTTATTATGTAGATGGATGATATATTCCAGTTAAAACTGTATTATTATTATTATTATTATTATTATTATTATTATTATTATTATTATTATTATTATTATTATTATTATTATTATTATGTCAATGGATGATATTTAATCCAGTTAAAACTGTTATTATTATTATTATTGTTATTATTATTATTATTATTATTATTATTATTATTATTATTATTATTATTATTATTATTATTATTATTATTATTATCAATACATCTGTACTGTTGTATGTGCTAAATGTAAAAGGCCTCTCTACATTGTATTAAGCTCAAAAGGTATTGGGAGTTTGGAATCTATCTGTGTGTGGTTATATGTCTACTATTGGTTTGGCTGTCTTGTAAGATTGTGGTCTCTTCGCGAATTAATTAGAAAACATGGGATTGATTGTAATGGAATATGATTTCAAATTCGTAAAATGAAGAGACCTATTTTCCCCCAATAGCTGGGAGAATATAATTAAATCAGGGAGTTTCTTCAAATCTAACCGTGTGTGTGTGCTAGACGACCAGTGAAATTGTCATTAGGATATTGCTGGATTTTAAGCGCAATGAACTTTTAGGCCTATATGTTCATGGGAGTCCGCGGAAATTTTTCCAGACGGGGGGTGCAAAACAGGGTCTTGAAAAGAAAGAAAGAGAGGGAGAGAGAATATATATATAATATTATATATATATAATTATAAATATATATAAAGGCAGAGAGAGAGAAGAGAGAGAGAGAGAGAGAGAGAGAGATAAAGAGAGCTGCGCTAGAGAGAGAGAAAGAAAGAGAGAGAGAGAGAGAAAGAAAGAATAATGTCGTCTGCTGTCTAATTGCGCCACCTGTTCGATTCGACCTGTGATCCGTTTGATGCCAGGTGTCTCGACCACCTGCGCCGCGCGCCGAGCACAAATTGCCTCCGACGTCGTTTAATCCCTAAATTAAACGCGCCGCTTCGGTTGCATGCCGGGATATATTGCACTGATTGCCACTGGGGACTCCACCCGGCCTCAGCGCCTAATAGCGAAAGTCAGGACCGATCTGTGTAATCTGTATCAGGATAATAATCTATCATCGAACTAAAACGGCGGCGTAGCCAGAATTCCGACCTGATCCGACTAAGGGAATTTAAATGGAGAGTTGTAAGCCCCTCCCCATTGGGGTCTGGGACCCCAGCCAAAAATAATAGATTAATTTTTTTTGTAATTTTGCAGTCTATATAGGGGGGGGCAGGTCGAGATTTTAAGGTACCGTATTCAGTTGAACAAAACCTTGACAGAAATGCCTTCTTGTTAGTTTTCAGCGCTTTGAACTTCTTTCGTTCATTATCATTATCATACGACCTACCCCCCCCCCAACTAAGCTTACTCAACGGTTTTGCACAAATTCCATGGATGGGCGTCCGGAGTGGGGTGCAAGAGGGTGCAGTTGCACTCATGGACAAATTGTGGAGTTATGAAAAAAGTAAAATTACTTGTTTCTTTCGTCACAAAACCTTGTTTTGCATCCCATGGAAAATATTTCATTTATTTCATCACAAGACCCTGCTCTGCACCCCCTGGAAAAATTTCTGCGGACGCCCATGATTCCATGACCGGTCCCAGGTCGAATAGGGGCCGTCACCCTCCCCCGAGTCCGGTGCCCCCCCCCCCCACCCGTGGCTGGGCCAATGCACTGATAACATCCTACCGACTGACCTTTGCACTGACCTAGGACTGATTAAATCATTTAGCGGGTAATGGGTATGGTGACGCCATTTGGCACATTCAGAACCAGTGGACACTGCAGTCAAACCCGCTCACCGCCCCCCCTCAGCTTTTTCCAAATACTTCAGACTTCGAACTCCAGAACCTTATCTTTGCTGATCTTCCCTCGGAGGTCAACGACCCCCGCCACCCCCACCCACCCGCTTTCACCACGGAAGCCAACGACCCCACTCCCCCCACTTTCTATCCCATCTGGAAAATCAACCGGGGGAGGAGTGATGGGGCGAAACCCAGGTGTCGGTGACTGTCCGCAGATATTCCGCACCAAAAACGCCGCACGCTGCAAGGCATATACGAGCAGTGATAGAAAGAGGGGAAGAGGGGCATGAAAGAGGGTGGAGGTGGTGGTGATGGTGGTGGGGGGAGGGGGTTGTCGGGACGGCGGCTGTTCAGCCAATTACGTGACGGAGCTTATCAATTACCGAGTCGATTTGGGACGTCGACCTGGAGCGGCCCCCGGCCGCCGGTCCGTCCCGGGGCCGCGCGTCGGGGTCCCCGCCGCCCGGGCGTGCATGCAGCTCCTGGCGCGGCCGTTCGCGAGGCCCGCGTCTCCGGCTCGTCATCGCTCAGCTCGGTTTCGAGAGGCAATTTCATGCCCGACAGGAAGTTAATTGGGTGTCCAGGACCCCCCCCCCCGCCCCCCCCCCTGCTGCTACCGCTGGAAGTCCGGCGAATCGAGTCGTATTATTCAGAACACGCCGACGACGTACTGTGTATATATATATATACTGTATAGTGTATACTGTATATATATATATATATATGCGTGTGTGTATATATATGTATATATATGTATGTATATATGTATATGTATGTATTTATATGTATATATGCATGTATAATTGAATATATATTTATCTACATGTGCTACATGTACACATATGTATGTATAAATATAAGTATATATATTATAAATTTATAATAGTATATATATGTATAATAGTATATATAAGTAAGTACAAAATTAAGCAAATTAATATGAACATTAATAAGTAAGCACTAAAAGAGAATCAAAATCCGATCCAAGAAAGGATCTCACAACATAATTACATACATACATACACACACAAGCGCACACACACATATCAACTTCTATAGCGCCACTATCATAATGCCCAGGGCATCATATATATATATATATATATACCCTGAAATTTTCTCTGTTGTTATTTATGCCTCTATGATGGGTTCGGACATCAATTTCCCGAAGACTTCGATGCAATGAAACGTATTTTTATCGACGTTCAATTCATTGAGACATTTTCCATTTTCATTTCACGTCGATCTTCTTCTTCTTCTTCTTCTTCTTCTTCTTTCCCTTTCGGAACGTTTTTGCGTTCTTCTGGATTACGGTAACGATGGGAACCTCGCTATTCGCCCGTCTGGCACTGACGCTGGAGAGATCAACTTGGTTATTTCGTCGGCAGAATTTCTTATCTGCGTTCGAAATAAGCGATCTTCGACAGACTTCCACAGACGCAAATTGCTCGAGGGGAGGCTGGGACCAACGATGAAATAACTTTATATCATTTTAGTGCAAGGGTTGTGGACAAATGGAACAGTTTGGACGAAGAGGCAGTAACAGTTGAAACATTAAATAGATTCAATCTAAGAATATCTAAGAAATGTCAGAGAACTGTGGTTTTTCATTAAATGTCGAAACCACTCGAAAATTTTATATTATTATTATTATTTATATTATTATTATTACAGTTTATTATTATTATTTATATTAATTTATATTATTATTATTATTAAACCATTATTATTATTATTATTATTATTATTATTATTATTATTATTTATATTATTATTTATATTATTATTATTATTATTTTATTATTATTATTATTATTTATATATTATTATTTATATTATTATTATTATTTATATTATTATTTATATTATTATTATTATTATTATTATTATTATTATTATTATTATTATTTGCATGTTCAAACCCACAGTTGACGTACGATTTAGCTGATTTAGTGCCAGATGACGTCATCAGCGAAAGTCATGACGCTCCACTTGGCCGTGGTTCTTTCGATGACGTCACCGGCCTTTCGATTAACCCATGGATTAACCAAAGGCGTACGAATTTTTTGTGTGTGCCTGAGATGTCGCGCCCTCTGTTGATGGTACTGGTGAGTCATGTTTTTGAGGCCACCTTATAAATTATAATGCGTCGTATTTTCGATTATGGATAAGATTTTATTTCGTTCCGCCACCTAGCGAGCAAATGAGTGACATTCGCCCCGATCGTCATGGCAACGCCATTTCAAAGGCAATTTCGAATTCATTGCAAATTTTTGAAATTCCAGGCGCAGTGGCGTCGCCAGGAATTTTTGGTTGGGGGCAAAAGGGGCTAGCGTGTCAGATTCCTTACCCACCCCTCACACCCTCCACAGAAAACTTTCTCACCGGGTTTGCGCGAATCTGGTAGGTGGTCTGGGGCAGGTGGGGGGAGTTGCCCCATTTGTGCCCCCCGTGGCGACGCTAATGGCCATTTGAAACACTATATAAAGTCTTTCAGAAATCTACTCTCTGTCAAATGTCTAAAAATCAATCGAGAGATAGGATGGCGCTTACGAGAAGTGACCAAAAATAAAACAAATCAAACCAAAATATTATAAAATTGATACCCTGTTTGAAATTGGACAATGCAAGGACTAGTGCTACAGTAGGCTATAGATATGCAAAAATTCAGAAGAGTGATTAAACGAATTAAAACCACATATTCTTGTGTCCCCATCTTTGTTGTGTCAAACCGTACTAGAATTGTCAATATATTCTGTCTCAATTTTTTTCTAGAGCTTTCGAAATGCCACTAAAAATAACGAGTCATTTGCAGTGGCGTCGCTAGGAATTTTTGTTTGGGGCTAAAGGGGCTAGCGTGTCAGATTCCTTACCCACCCCTCATAATAATATTATGAGCGCGTACAACTATATTGATAGTTTTCTTTCTTTCTTTTTTCTTTTCTGTTACCTTAACCCGATTTTGGCGCCCTTCCACCCACAGAATAATAATATGTAATAAAAAATGTTGTCACAAAAGGTTTACCTTCCCCCACCCCAGCTACGCCACTGGTGGAGTATAAATATAAGAGGCGCTGTAAAAGTTCATTACTACATTACATTATACGTGGTTTGCATTATATCTGATATGAATTATTATTAAAGGTTTTAAAAATCTATAAAATGTATAGCCTCCATTATTATATTTTGCAATATAGACACATTAATAGGGTGGAAAGTGACGGATTTTTCTAGTCCACTGAATCACTGCAAAGCGTTTGAGGGTAAATTTTGGGTGAAATATCGACATGAATTTTTGGTCGCCTGTAATTTTTCTGGACTATAATATAGTCCAAGGTATTTTTTCGGAGCGAAAATTTGAGGGCTTTCATATTTGCACCGATTGAAGCCCAGTCGATGCCTAAAAGAATCTGGACCCGCATTTTGGATATATATCACTTTAAAGGGTTTTTAAATCTATACAATGTATAGCCACCATTATTATAATTGCCAATACAGACACATTAATACGGTGGAAAGTGACGGATTTTTCTAGTCCACTGACATCACTGGGGGCGTTTGAGGGTTCTAAGTAGAAATTTGAGCAATATATCGACATGAATTTTTTGGTCGCCCCAAAAAGTTTTCATCCAGGGTATTTTTCGAAATTTGAGCGAAAATTTGTGGTGTCGTAGGGCTTTAATATTTGCACCGATTGAAACCCAGTCGATGCCTAAAAAGAATCTGGACCCGCAATTTGAATATCTATCAGTCTGTGTGCTTTAATTAATTTTGCTGCATTATTAGAATCTTAGACTGAATTCCATAACAGTTACTATACTATCGTCGTTGGCCTATTTCATTTTCCTACGACTGACTGAAGATCGTATACCCCTAGAATACTAATTTGTTTAGGTCCAAAGATCCGGGCGAATGCCTATAGGGGCTCTCATCGGCTCTTCGGGGGTCGTATCGTCACCCTCCGAACCCTCTGTCCAACGGGGGCCACGGCGTCGGAGATCCTGTCCGAAGTCAGCGCCCATCTCCACCCGGCCTGGAGCGCCCTGCTCAGCTGCGCCTGGTGACGGGCGTAGGCGGGGTCGTCGGCGACGTTGACCGTCTCATCGGGGTCCCTTCGATGGTCGTACAGCTCGACCGCGTGGACGATGCGCAGCGGCGACGACGCATGGGCGTCCCCAGGGGGCGGTCGCGCATGAGACGGTGGCGGATCCACTCGGTGTACCGGAAGCGGTCCGTCCGTATCGAGTACCCCATGACCGAGAATCCGCGGCGCGGGTACTGCGAGAAGGCGAAGTCCTTCCGGGGCGGGGTCCGGTTCCGACCGTCCGGACCGCTCCGGGACGCCGTCGTCGTCGTCTTCATCAGATCGAAGAGGCTCGACCCTTCGGTGCACAGCGGTGTCCGGGCGGAATCGACCGGACAGACCGGAAGCGGATCGAAACCGGACGCTTCGACCAACGTCGGGAAGATGTCGACGAATTCGACGGGTTTCTCGTGGACCAGACCTCGATCGGTCAGTCCCGGAACGCGGATCATCAGCGGGGCGCGCGTGGCGAGTTCAAAGTTCGTGTGCTTGCCCCAGATGTTGCCCTCGCCCAGGTGCCACCCGTGGTCCCCCAGCAGGGCGACGATCGTGCTGTTGCCCAGACCGGACGCCTCCAGTTGCCAGAGGACCCGACCGACCAGGTCGTCGACGTAGCTGACGGCGCTGTAGTAGGCGCGTCGGAGATCGCGCGACACGTTCGCCGGAAGTCGACGTCCCATGGCGTCCGGAATGCCGAGTCGCGCGACGTCCGGATATTTCCGGATCTCCCAGTTGTTCCACGCCACGTCGGGCATGTTGCGCGGTACGCGCGAGTGGCGCGGTACCGGTACGTCGTCGAGCGGGTACAGGTCGAGGTACTGCTGCGGAAAGACGAACGGCAGGTGGGGCTTGTAGAACCCGACGGCCACGAAGAACGGCTTCCGGGCGACTGCCGGGTCGGCGGCGGGGGTCCGGCGCGGCCGAGGGCACGAAGCGTCTCGACGGCCCGGTTGGCGACGTAGTCGTCGGGCAGGGGTCGCTGCAGGCGCTCCCCGGGCAGCACCGCCCGCCAGCTGTGCATCCGGGCGGAGTAATGGACCTTCGACTCCTTCGGGACGTTGTAGTACGCCTCCGACCACGACGGCGGGTCGTCCTGCTTCGATCCGGGTCCGTGGTGAAACACCTTCCCGATGCCGACCGACCGGTACCCGCTCGCCTTGAAGAACTGCGGGATGGTGACCAGGTCTCCGGACAGGTTCCGCCAGTAGGTGCTTCTCGATCGTGTGCACCTGGGTGGTGTCCGGCCGGCGGCTGGTCAGCAGGGACACCCGGCTGGGAGCGCAGATCGCCTGCTGGACGAAGGCGTTCTTGAAGAGGAGGCTCCGGGACGCCAGGGAGTTTATGGACGGGGTCCGTATCCGGGAGAACATGGACTTCGGACGGCTGATGTCGTAGTAGGCGCCCAGTTCCGGTCGAAGGTCGTCGACGATGATCATGAGAACGTTGGGTCGACCCGTCGACCCGGAAGCAGAGACGCCGGGTCGAAGGTCGGCGTTGCAGATCATGAGAGAGAGGATTCCGAGATGGAAAACATCTGCGATCGGAACCATGTTAAGTTACTGCGTGGAACTGAAGAGGTTAATGACAGAGGGTCAATGGTCAAGGTCAATGGTCAAGGTCAAGGTCAAGGTCGACCATTGCATTGCATGGATTCACACCAAACACAGAATTCTGCAAAAAACACATGCAAATACCTTAATTAATAACTGATTGTTTTTTTCAATTATATTTTATCATATTTTGATGTTAAAAACTCACTAAATTTCTTTTTAATTATGACAAAATTAAATTACTCTAAAATTATCAAATGAAGCATCAAATTGTCACAAATATATACCATACACAGTCATACCCACTGTAAAGCGCCCTTGTTTTTGGTTATGCTATGCTTACGGCGCTATATAAATAGTCCAGTATACAATACAATACAATACACATGACTTCAATGTACAGTAGTATTTCTAAAGCACGACGGAGAATTTGATGAACCAAGAGCTGATATTAGTCCTAAGCGTATTCAGCTTCTAATACCAGTTCCAACGTTTCCTCTACTGCAAGCATCAACGCATTGCAAGTTTGAACTGAAAGACCAATGCTATAAAGGCAAACAGAAGACATACTCAACTTGAAAACTTTCCTCCGAACTTGAGTAGCAACTAATTAATGCCATTCGCTGGAACTCAAGCGCGCTCTCTCTCTCCCTCTCTGTCTATTTATCTGTCTGTCTGTCTGTCTGTCTTTCTGTCTGTCTGTCTCTCTCTCTCACTCAATATAATTTATACATAGTGCTTTTAAATTATAACTGAATTAACTATAATTTGCAGGATATATTTAAAGAATTAGACGTCTTTTACAAGAAAATGAAAGAAACTCAAAGAGTTAATATATAACAACTTCAAGAATATGGCAAAACAGTTGTGGGAACGCCGTTCCCGCTCGTTCCCACTGAAAAAGAAAGCACTGCATATATTATCTGCACTGCATATATATATATATATATATATATATATATATATATATATATATATATATATATATATATATATCTGTAGGTCTGTCGTCACTTAGAGTAGAAACTGTTGGTATTAATATTTGGACCGCAATTTACTTCGGTTCTGACGAAAGGTCGTGGAGAGAGAGAGAGAGAGAGAGAGAGAGAGAGAGAGAGAGAGAGAGAGAGATGGACCGTTCATCAGCACAGACAGGAACTTTCCCCAGACTCCCCTGCCTCAGACGCCTAACTATAACGGGAGTCAACCCAGGGCTATAAGGACAACGGATGTCTGTCCCCGTTCTCGAAGGAGAGAGAGAGAGAGAGAGAGAGAGAGACGATGGAGAGAGAGAGAGAGAGAGAGAGAGAGACGATGAGAGAGAGAGAGAGATGGAGAGAGAGAGAGAGAGAGAGAGAGAGAGAGAGAGAGAGAGACGATGGAGAGAGAGAGAAACGATGGAGAGAGAGACAGACATAGACAAACAGGGTGACAGACACATAGACAGGCAGGCAGGCACACAGACAGACAAGTAAGACAGACGAACAAATAGAAAAAAACAGACAGACAAGTAGGCAGACAGAGACAGACAGACAGATGGACAGATGGACTGACTGACAGACAGATAGATAGCAAGAAAGATTGCATGCAGCCCTGAGCAAACAAAGCTCGTTTCCGGAACTCGTTCAACTTTGAACCCTCTAAGGACTCTTCGAGCGCCCAGAGTCTCAGGAGCAAAGTTCCACGCCAGTCGCGACACCTACCGACCGGCGGACACCGGTACAGATAGGCGGCGACAGGCAGACAAACAGACAGACAGGCAGACAGACAGACAGACAGAGGCACTGCTACGGTCTCTTTCCTTCCGCTCTTCAGCCTTTGTGTACTTTTTATCTACGAACGGACTCTCTCCTGATTAGCGGTTACACATTTGCGGCTCAAAGTCCACGCTAGCTGCAATATCTGATATCTGGAGCATAGCATAGCAGTCACACACAAACACACACACACACTCATAAAGACAGGCCATTCGTATTATTATGATTATAACGGCCAAGAGATCATTCGTCAAACACGTTTGCCTAGATGAACGTTAAGTCAGCAATGGGTTTCTGAACAAATGAGATAATATACCGTACTATCTTGTCACGTCTGCTGTTTTTAGAGCGCGCTGCAAAAGGCGGTTTGTAGTATTAAAAGCGAACAAGTGGCAACACTATTAATGAAAGGAACACAAGAGTGAGTAATTACTTAGCTTTTCTGCATCAAAGGTGTGCTAGAATTACCTAGTTTTTACTGATAAATCATATAAATTATATGAAACGTTGAATGTTCAAGACGAAAAATTTTTAAGCAGGCAGTTGCTACACTGTAGTTTCCCGCCAAATATTATTTAGAATATTAGATAAAATTAAAAATTTTGTTCGCTAAATTATAGCCTATACCATGCGTGTTCTTTTCGTAATTTATATAGCGCATATTTTGTATTGTTAATATGAGATTTCAATTAGATTTTTCTTCATATAGTCGGTCTTACTCTTTCCCTCTGGAATGGAGGATTTTGCGGATGGATCTGAAGTAGCCTCGATCGATACCCTCAGGTATTAGAACTGGTGCTATAGAAGTGCATTATTATTATTATTATTATTATTATTATTATTATTATTATTATTATTATTATTATTATTATTATTATTATTATTATTATTATTATTATTATTATTATTATTATTATTAGTATTATCTTTTTATTTGTCGCGACAAATGCGGAATTTCCAATTTAGTTTCCGCTTACCTCAATATAAGCATTGTCTCGATTTGATGTATTATTCTTTATTTCGGAGAAATATAATATTGGTTTATACGTTTTATTTTGCTTTGACAATGAAAACCATCGACGAGCACTCGTTTGGCCACTGTGCTGAATGCAAGTCCGTCCATTCTCGACTTTCGAGCAAAGTCTTAAATCTTGTCACTTCAAAGCCGAGACAAAAATCGGTTTTCGACGACAGCTATCAGCAGCGGTCGTGCATTTCGCTTTGATCTTACTAGATAACGATTTAAAGCGATACATTCGACACGGAATTTTCACCCCACCACTCCTTTCTAAGGCGGGCATCGTACGTTGCGCAGTAGTTGTGGGTATCGGGGCGGTAGAAGAAACGTTGCGATCACATGGAGGAAGGGAAAGAGAAGAGGAGAGATGAGAGAAGGCAGGAAGGAAAGAGGACAATGATCACGTGATCGCCTGCTAACAACGGATGCGTGTTATTATATCCAAGTCGCCCAGTGTTTATACAGGCCTGTTGGGGAAATTCCCCCCCAAAGCCTCAACATCCCCCAGATACCAGCACTTACACAAATTTTGCATTGAACTGTGTGTCTTCCCTCCAGTCAAGTCAATTACCCTCCCCCTTCCGCCCCAAAGGCTTCAATTCCCCCTCCAAAGGCATGGAGTCTGTATAAAACACTGAAGTCGCCATTAAATTTTATGTTACAAGTCGTGCGGGGTTAGACGTGGATTCATGCTTAAAAGTACGCGGGAAGAAGCTGGAGGAGGAGGAGGAGGAAGAGGAGGAGGAGAAGCAAAACATTTATTCTATCACCGAAACCATAATCTACTCCACCAGCCCCGTGTTTAATCTAGGCCGTTTCCGGGGGGAAATTGCCCTTTTTCCCCCGGAAATTTCAAATTTCCCCCGGAAATTTTGGAATACTACATGGACTAACAGCGGCCCCTAGCAGAATTCCCCCCGGCTTTGTCAGTTTCCCCCCGGAGTCTAGGTGTCTAGACTAAACACTGCACCAGCCCAGTCATTCATTCACGTAATGGTCTTGCTGTGCAGTCTCATTCATTCTTGTCCTCTGTTATGGTTTCTTCCTGTATTCCTCCTTCTTATCCCTCTTGTCTTCCTATTTCAACGTTTAAATTTTTACCTGTACGCCTACGTGCATTTCCGCTCTTGCGTCAGTGAACCTTTGTTCCGCGAATTCATTTATGAAAGTATTCAACGAATATAGCCTGTACTCGTAGACATGGGCTCCACCGGGAGGTGCAGGGGCCCGTGCCCCTGTGAAAAATGGCCCTCTCAGTGGCCCCCATGTTGGGACCCTAAACTTAATGCTGTCTCATTAAACAACAAATGGTTTGCATGCCCCCAAATTTTGTTCATTTCTTTCCACCACAAGACCCTGCTTTGCACCCCTTGGCAGCCGCCACTGCTCGTAGTGATCGCCAAGAGATTTGTTCCTCTTCGAGAGAAGCGCTCTGAACAATAATTTTTTAGGAACCAGTCTTTCTGAACACCGACCTACACTATATACACAGCCACATAATAAAGCACAGCAAGACCATAAACTTACTTACTTACTTACTTACTTACTTACTTACTTACTTACTTACTTACTTACTTACATATGCGCCAATAAATTATCATTGAGCCACTAAATTACGCCGTCTACAGCGTATGTACCGGTAGTTGTAGGGACTTGAGTTCTACAAATAGTTATCAAATGAGATTACTAGTTAATCTGATAGATTAAAAGCGATCGTTAAAAAGACACAGTCATTTCGAACGCGGATTCTAATTATTAGGACATCGTTCATACAGGACGTTGAAGGACTTTATCCGTTATGGCCTGTATGATATTATGATTATGATTACTACTACTACTACTACTACTACTACTACTACTACTACTACTACTACTACTACTACTACTACTACTACTACTACTACTACTACTACTACTACTACTGCTACTACTACTACTGCTGCTGCTGCTGCTGCTGCTTCTGCTGCTATTTGTGAGCTACTGTGGCACCAGTTCTAATACTTAAAGGTATCAAAAAAAATTCATGCGGCAAAAACCAGGTCCATACCAGAGGTCAGTCAGAGTGGGGTGAGGAAGCAGAAGAGCAGGGCAAATTATGAAAACGAAGAGAATGGAAATATTTGACGCCAGCTTTGATATAGTACTATTAATAGTAGACCTACTATTATTGCGATATACAAAATCGCCTTAAACCCATCCCATTTTCGAAATCTACGAAGCAAGCGCAATGGTTTTTAAGGAAATGAGACTATCAAATATCGATGCATATTCGTACTTGGCAAATTAATATTTTATTAGCAGTGTCTTTAAATGTTATATTGAAATATTAGTTAAATAATTTAATCACAGTATAACACTTGCCCTTGATGTTTAAAGAGTGGGCAAGATGGGGAAGGAGTAGAGGTCAGTAATCAGTCCACTGTTACCCCTACAAATAAGTAAGTAAAACGAAATTTATATAGCGCCGCCCGAAAGCTTGGCGCAATGCACCAGTTTATTCACCGGCGCTCAATCTGGGTAAGGTCCATGGTCTGTAATCCGTAGTCCATGGTGGTCAAGGTTGTAGATCCAGGTAGGCATGGGAAAGAGGAATTATCTATAGATTTTACTGTAGTAGGCATAAATTATGTCAAAACAGGTTGGATAGTACCTGGCCTGTTGTCACGGAACAGGTTATACGCGTCTGCGGTTATCAGCTGCCTCATCTTTCGCCTGTGGAAATACTATTCTCTTCCTGCTTTCCGTACATTCAGGTGCAGTGATGCTGATGATGATGATGATGATGACTGAGATGGCGTGAACGATAGCGGAGCTTCTCAACAGCAGCATCCGATGTCTTCTTCTTCGCTGTCTGCGTCTACCGCGGCTCCGAGGGGAGCGAGACCCGGTCTTGCGGTCGCCAGGCGCCTTCACGGCTCCCTCAGGGACTCCACCGTCGCCCGCCTTCTCCTTCACGGCAGTCTGGCCACGGAGACGGCGGCGGCGGCGGCGGCGGCGGCGGTCAACGGCGTCGTTCCCCTTACGGTCAGCGCAGCGGCGGCGGCCGATGTCGACGGGGCCAGGACGCAGCGTCTTCTTCTTCTCCCTCCTTCTCCTTCTCCTTCTCCGTCGTCGTCGTCGTCTCCGCCGATTGATCTGTCGACGACGGCGACCAAGGACAGAGAACCAGCGGTCAACCACTGCGCACCGGTTGGCCTCTTCTCTCTCTCTCTCTCTCTCTCTCTCTCTCTCTCTCTCTCTCTCTCTTCTCTATCCATCAATTGATCCATCTATACATACGCTTGGTTCCTATTCCTCTTCCGGTTCATTTTGGTGCATTCGTCCTCCATTCAGTGGCGTAGCCACGGGGAGGGTGGGTTTGGGGGTTAAAACCCCCTTGGACGGCGAAAAAAAATTGTTTTAATGTATTCCCATGCAATTTTTATTTTTTGAGGCGATTTTTGGCAATTTTTTGGGTGAAAACCCCCCTTGGCGGCTATTGACGAAATTTTTTCAAAACCCCCTTCCGGAAATCCTGGCTACGCCACTGCGTCCATTTGTCCACTCCATCATCAATTTACGCGCGTTGATTTATTGTATATATCTGAAAGTGCCGAAGAATTTTCTATTGAAATTTTCTGACCTTCGCCACTAATACTGCTGCTGTTGTTGCTACAAACAACAACTGCTGCTGCTGCTGCTGCTGCTACTACTACTACTACTACTACTACTACTACTACTACTACTACTGCTGCTGCTGCTGCTGCTACTACTGCTGCTACTGCTGCTGCTGCTACTGCTGCTGCTGCTGCTGCTGCTGCTGCTGCTGCTGCTGCTGCTGCTGCTGCTGCTGCTGCTGCCACCACTGCACCTGCACCACCACCACCACCACTGCTGCTGCTGCTGCTGCCACTGGACTGCTGCCACTGGGCCTACTACTGCTGCTGCTGCACCACCTGCTGCTGCCACCACTACTACTACTACTACTACTACTACTACTACTACTACTACTACTATTAGGCCTACTATTACTACTACTACTACCACTTCCACTATAACTACCACCATAACCCTCAATTCTGCTGCTCTTGCAACTGATATTAGTATTATTGCTTTCATTATTGCGGCATTTTCTGTGCTGGAGTTGTAGTTTTTTATATAGAATTATAGACAAGTACAACTCGTGTTACTATGTATGCACGTACCCATGTATGTTTGGTGAACGTGATATGGACGGACATCGTCGGACAATAATAATTAACCCCTTAACCGTGTATTTAACTGTAACTCAATGTAAAATGAACGGATATATCCGCGGGATCCCCAGTTAAGGGGTTAACTCATACTTGTAGAAGCGTTCTATTTCAGTTTTCGCTGACAACGATCGCGGCCATAGAAAGGCTGAGATACATCGTCAACTGTGAGACGCAGTCGCTTCTGTCTCGTATGGCAATGTCGTCGTTGTCGTCGTCGTCGTCATCATCGTCGTCATCATCATCGGCGGTTCACTATCCCGAGGAGACGGGCGGTGTTCCGTTCGCCTGTCGTCTCTGTCCCTCGGTTGCTTCTCGGTTTGTTGAGCTCCTCGGACACTATCGATCACACAACGACAGCCTAGTTCACTTAGGTAAGCGGCAGGGGCGTGCCCAGGGCATTTGACGCGCCCATGATGGGGGACGAGGGGATCAGAGAATTAAACTACAGGTTACCAAATCTTCAATTAACCCCTTAGCCGTGTATTTAACCGTAACTCAATGTAAAATGGACGGATATATCCGGGATCCCCAGTTAAGGGGTTAACAGATCAGGGCATTTATTGACACAAATTAAAACTTCGAGCAATCGCTGTGGAAAACACCTAAGGGCGTACCTAGGGTATTTTGCGCCCACGGCAGGGGAGGGAGTCAGAAAACTAAATTATCAGGTTAACAAATCTTTAATTAACAAATCGTGACAATTATTTTATCAGCCACAAGATTAAAACAGCAAATACGTTTTTCTTGCTTTTACCGATGTGAACTGGTCTATGACGTGCCCAAAAGTCAGTTTTCTCAGTTTCTTCTCTTTCTACGCCGAGTGGAGAGCAGGATCACTGAGCTTTAATAAAAAAAACCTTCAAGTGGCGCCCCGGGGGCATCTGCCCTACCTGCCATATCCTGGGTACGCCACTGAATTTGAGTCTCGTTTGCTTGGTTTCTGAAATTAATTATATGTTGCCCATAGCCAGTGCTTGAATTAGAAATTTCTCGTTCTGCACAGGCCATAATAATATGAATGCAACCTGCTTTACCCCTTAGCACACTACAGCAGAACAAGGGACCACAGTTGTAAATTCTTCAAGCAAAGGTTTGGGACCAAGATAGAAAAATGTTTGCAGTGCAAGGGTTGTGGACAAATGAAGCAGTTGGACAGAAAGACAGTAACAGCTGAAGCAATTAATGAATTCAAAAGCTATTTATAGAAGAACAGGGTTACTAAATGTTGGGAGTTAGGCCTATTACTGTGGTTTCACACAGGCCACCTTAGCCTCTCCTAACATGAAATGTAATGTAATGTAATGTGGCATTTGTATAGCGTTATCATGAAGAATGAAGAATTTGCAATTGTGGTCCCTTGTGCTGCTGTAGTGTGCTAAGGGATAAAGCAGGTTGCATTAAACATATAATTAATCAGCGAAATCGCGTTATTGTTACCGAAATGGCGCTAGAATGCTGTAAATCTTTTTGCGATCAAGTTTATTTAGAGTTGACTGAAAGCAGTTGACGAAATGTGGGCAAACAAACGTCCCCGTTAGCACATCGGAACATCACAAACTCTCTCTCTCAAGTGGTTGTCTTGTTTCGGCGTTAACGCAGAAAAGGATTTTTTTCGATTAATTCTGAAACTTTTTTTCGCAAAAACACTGCGACGTTCCAGCGAGTACTTGCGAACGAGTTTGATAACACGCTGGGTTGGGTGTTTGGGGCGGGGTATAGGGGCAGATGAGAGCATCGGGGGTAAAGGGCTTTGTTTGATGGCGGATCAAAGACGAGAAGACTTTGTCCGCGGTAAGTTAAGGTTACGGTTAATGTCTGCGTGGATAGTCTGTGGTTTATAACGCATCAAGGTTGTTGGTTATTTCAAGCTCGGTTTAGAAGTGAAACTCCCCCTTTTCGGTATTTGACCTACGACCTCTGTGTGTTTGTTGGCGGGTGAGAATGAAACACGCCCCACTTAAAATAGTCACTTGATTTTTTTAAAGCTGATTGATTTCAAAAATCTGCTTAATTTATAAAGCTACATGAGGTTACTTGATTTTGTAAAAAAACTACTTGATTAATCATCAAACGGATCATGAAAACAGGAATCTATCCTCAGTGGCGTAGCCAGGATTCCGGAATAAAAGGGGGGCACATCGACATGTCGGCCGAATAAGTCTCGAAGAACAAAAAATGTCGTTGTATCAAGCATTTGAACTTTCATACATTCTCCCATCAGAGTACCTCCCCCACCCCCACCCCACCCCAAAAAATCAATTGCTAAACGGTTTTGCTAAAATCACAGGAGAAACCCCGGTCTCAATCAAAATAGAGGGACTATATACATGTACATGTATGGCATAATTTACATCTCTATGTAATTGAGTATTACCGTATTATTGTACAGCGCTATATAAATTGTCCTGGAATAATAATAATAATAATAATAATAATAATAATAATAATAATAATAATAATTTTAACCGTTTTAGAATAGAATTAGGCCTACTGCAGAGGGGTTCCCTAACCACAGCCCGCGGGCAGCATGTGGCCCGCCAACTCTTAGAAAGTGGCCCGCCAACCCTCAATATTTTATACAGCGACAGACTCCTTTTACAGTTGTAGAAAAATAATTGGTTTCAGAAAGTTAAGAATGATATTACACAAACGTTATAATTTTAGGCCTATAATCATTTAGACTCATTATGTAGCGAACCGATTTTTCCATCATAAGAACCCGAATCAGAATAATCAATAGTACGGTATAATTTTAGATTTTTATAACGTTGGAGCTCGCCTGTTAAGTGCCAAAAATAGCATGTATGGCCCTCTACTTAAAAATCTTGGGAGAAGTGGATTTTTCCGGGAGGGGTCAGAGGGGCCGAAAATAATGAGGCCTGGCCCTCATGATTGAAATACTTAATGCTACAACCAACAAACAGTTGGATTACTGATTAGAAGTTGTCCCCCTCCCACTTGCCAAATCCTAGAGGAATACTGCGCATGTTTTCTGATTTTTTCGCCCAAGTTTCGAGATCATGATCCTCTTTGAAATGACCCTGAAACAAGGGACGTCATTTGGGGAGGCAGGGGTTGACGCTCTGATTTTGAAATTTTTTGTATGAGATTTAGCTTTTAATATTCAGTTTTTTTTAAACCGCTGATGATACCGTCTGTTCTTTATAAACGGCAGAAAAGAAAAAAGGTCGTCAACTTTTTCGCAAACTTGTAACGGCTCAGGTCGAAAGCCCCCCCATTAAAATGGCGTCTCTGCAACCATCGGATTACTGCGTGTGCCAGGAATACTGCGCCAATTTTCGGCCCCATTTTCCGAGATCACTCCCTCTTTCTTGACCCTGAAACAAGTTCCGTCGAAGTGTTGATCACACTCTTTGAAATATCTGAGAGCTGTTTTTTTTTAGATCGCGTCAAGTCTGTTCTTTACCAGAAGATCGGGTCTTTTGCATGTAGCGGCTCCGATCCAAAGCCCCTCCATAAAATTCCAAGTGTCTGCCTGCCACAAAGCGCCAATTGGAGACCGCAGGGTCCGTCTGAGAAAGGACCCGATAAATATATTAATAGTTCCGAAGTTCAAATCTGGAAACCAACTTGCGTATATCGGTCAGGTTATCGGTCAATGTATGAAGTTCGCCCAATCTCTATTTGCATCGCAATTCCTAGATTTACACTGCAGTATTTAAAATAAGGCAAATCGCTGAGGTTTAAATATAGCGCACTTATTTGCAGGGTGCGATTTGTGACCTGGAGCAGTGGGGGGGGGGGGTGGAATATGTCGAGCTTGTGGGAGGGGGATGTAGTTGTTGGGAAATGTAGCAGTGGGGGGATGTAGTGGTGGGGGATGTACCAGTAGGGGGGATGCAGTTGGGCAGTGGGGGGAGGGGAAAGATTCCCCCTTCCCCCCTACAAATCGCGCCCTGTTTAATTGTTTATACATTCTCTTCCTTTCATTTATGAGCATTTTGTGTACGTAAGCTCTTATTGCGGGAGAGTGCATGCGTTCCCAGATGTTTGATAGTGTGTGTGTGTGTGTGTGTGTGTGTATGTTGGATGTACAGTAAGTCACCTCAGAGATGCAACGACTTTTTTAAAGTACCTCAACGACCTTGATTCTGAACCAGAGTTACCTCTTAAATTACGTCAAGAGAATGTCGCGTAGGAACGCAAGCAAACGCACCAAACGCGTTAGCTAGCTGCAGATATGTAGCTTTAGAAATCTTAGTATCCCAAAATCAGTGGCGTAGCCAGGGTTCCCGAGTAGGGGGGGCACGTCGACACAGTGGCGTAGCCAGGATTTCCGGAACAAGCGAAAAACCTTATCACCTAGTTTTTTTCCTGACAAGCAAAAAAGGTTTTCGTCTCTTAAACCGTTAGATTTTTTAGCCAAGAGGGTGGTTTGATACCCCAAAGTCGCGTAAAAAATAAAAAGCATAGAAACTCATTTAAAATATTTTATTTTCTGCAGCCAATGGAGGGGCTAACCCCCAACCCCCCGTTGGCTACGCCACTGCGTCTACGACATTCTCCACTGAAAACGTCTCCGATGGGCAAACAAAAATTCACTCATTCTCTTCGGTCATACTTGCCTACCTCCACATATCTCAATGGGTTCGCGCCAAAGGGTCGTCCATAAATTACGTAACGCGATTTTGGCACTTTTTTTATCACCCCCCCTACGTAACGCGACGTAACAAAACGTCAAACCCCCTAAAATATGACGTAACAACGGGCCGACCGACCCTCTCCCCCTCATTTTCGTCTTCCAAAAACAAATGGCCGGACCTCCGCCAAACCACGTTACGTAATTTATGGACGACCCCTAATACCACGGCCGGACCATCCAGAATAGGGGGTCTACTACATTTTGCCCCCACCGTCCCGTGGGCACGCCGATGGGATGCAGTGCGTGAGATCATCTAGAAGAATAATTTTAATTGCTTGCTCTGTTGATGTTCTAAGGTCAGACGTCTCCACAGATCCTGACCGAATGGTTCGAATATTATCTCGAGACTTCGGCCCTCGGGCCAATCGCTGCGAACGGGGCCTGGGCCGGCGGGGTCTGGCCCATAGAACGACGGGGCCAGTCAACGGGGCCAACGCCGGCGGACGGTAACTGGACGACGACGAAACCACCGAAGCCCCTTGACCTCCGCGACCTTCTCACGAAGCCGATGAGACCTCGACGGGTGAACTCTGTGACCTTGAACTCATTGAACTCGACGTCCTTGACCTTCGGTCGTCGCCACAGGGCCTCAAGGCCGCCGCCGCCGCCGCCGTCGGTGGGGACGACCAGGGAGTCGGCGACAGACGAATCGTCAAGGTCAAGGTCGACGTTGAGGTCAAGGTCAAGGTCAAACACCCCGTTCACCGTCGTCGTCTCCGCGCCGACCGACGAGGACAACGACAAGGACAAGGACAGCGGCGGGGGGCCTTCGAAGCCGACAACGGAAGAACCGGAAATGGGCGTCGCCATCTGGTGACGACGACGACGTGCTACGACGCTTGCGGCGCCGCCGCCACTTCCGGTTCCGGACGTCCAGAGTCCGACGACCGCTCGGAGAAGAAGAAAAGCGGAAGTGGAAAGACTCTTCTGCGTCCGCCAGATGGCGTCGACGCTTCACCACCTCTGGGACCTTTTAGAAACGGTGGAACAGCGGAGGAGGAGAGGGAGAAGGAGGAGGGGGAGGAGGAGGAAATGGATGGCAACAGGAACAACAGTCCGCCGAAACTTGGACGCGTCGTAGAGGAGAAGAGAGGAGGAGAAGGAGGAGGAGGATAAGAAGAAGGGAAAAGGCGACTTTATAGGTGGTTTCCACGGTTGCGTGGATCAGCTGAGCAGTCGCTTTCCGGATGGGCCTTCTTCTCTTCTTCTTCTTGCCAGAATGGAGATCATCGTCTCTCCAGCTTCTCGACCGGTCGTCTCTCCTTCCCTCTCTCCGCCGCTCTCCGATCCTCGTCGGAAATCTCCAATTCCGACGAGATAACGTCACGACGTCTCGACGACGTTTCGCCGGAACTCGACAGATGGCGACCGTCGAACGAAAGCGACGACGCCGCGAGCGACGACGACGCTGCCGCAGCGGAGATAACAGGGAGACAGCGTCGACGGTCGATGGATGATGATGATGATGATGATGATGATGATGACAGCAGGGGAGACAGCGCAACTGAGATACGCCTACAAGCAGTACAAGCGGATGCGCAGAGACAACGCTGCTGCTCCGATAAGAAGCCTTCCTCCACCCGACTCTCCTCCGGATGGCCGGGATCCGGATGACCTTGGAACCGGTCCGAGGTCTTCCTTTCAAGGTCACGTACTCCTCGGCGACGACATGACGATGCGTGACGCCCGGTTCGGCGTCCACGTCGGCATTCAGTGTGACCTGATAGGATGCGTGACAAAGCAGGCGGAGGAGGAGGAAGAAGAAAAGAAGACCGGCATTATGACGGCACCCGGTGCAGATTGCCCGCTCGGGCGCCGGCCGCAGCGCTGCACCCCGTGCGGTATAACGTTCGACGATGACGTCATCTATTCGATCCACGCCGGTTGCCATAGTCACGCGCATCCGTTTGTCTGCAACGTCTGCGGTCGACGCTGCGAGAACAAGTACGCGTTCAACACGCACGTGATCAGAGGTCATCATCCGACCTAGATACTGTAGAGGTCAGGTTCTCAATCGAGGTCACGAACCGACCGAGATAGTAAAATATCTGAATCAGATTTCGAAAAGTGTTAGGTGTTTGTTAATCTGAGAGTATCGTCACACTTGGATGAAAAAGTGGAGACTCAACACCTCCCGTGCCTTCCCAAAGCCCCCCCCAAAAAAGTGGGTGGATGGCTCGAGTCAGGAGGCACAATAGAAGTTTACGCCGATTCTACTAAAATTTCCTGATAGCAAATTTTAGAGTCAAACTATTATTGCTAATCTGAAGACTGAGTTTTAGAATTAACCTCAATCTCAAATTAATTGGACGCTCTTGACCGTTGAAAAATTGATGAGAAACTTGTTTTGTTTATCGGGAAATGGGGTGGGGTGGGTGGTGATTGCTAAATCCTACGTTGTCGCACACAGTCTGCAACATTGTTCCAGAGCTCAGAATTTCAAACTAATATAAAAAAATTGTTTATCAGTTAGGGCGACCCCCCACGGCACGATGAGAGAGTTCACGACATCACGTCACTCCCTCCCCCAGGCTCTCTCTTGTCGGATCGGGCGAAGTTAGCGTGTGTAGGCCTAAGTGTAATGGTTCAACATTAATTCTGGGATCCTGGCTACGCCGTTGAAAAAGACATCAGTATTATTAATGAAACCGTGTTTTTAATAATAAACACAAGTCCTATTCAGTGGCATACCTAGGAGATGGCTTGAAGCAAATGGCGAAATGAAAGGGTTTTCACAAAAACTCTGTGGTCCTGCTCTCTACTCAGCGTAGAAAGAGAAGAAACCGAAAAAACTGACTTCGAGGGGCACACCAGAGACATTTATAGTTCGAACACAGTTCGCATCACAAAAAGCAAGAAAAGTGCATCGGTAGTTTTAACCTTGTGTCAATAAAATGTCGCAATTTGTTAATCAAATATTTGTTAATCTGATAATTTAGTTTTCTGGTCCCCCCTCGCCTGCCATGGGCGCCAAACACCCTAGGTACGCCCTGGTCCAGCCAACTCCAGGCGCCTTTCATACGGAAACTATGCAGAAAATTATGTAAATCAGATCTGATGAGAAATTTTCTAGCGAATCGAAGCTAGTATAAAGACCATTGCAGGGGCAGCCTAGTGAGTGCGTAGAAGTTCAACCTGGATTTTATAAGTTACAGCTGTCTGCGCTTATGTCCGATAGACTGCTGTCTAAGTGGTTCGTGTCGAAGCTGTCTATTTCAGTCGAACCGGTGCTCGACGAGATGGTAAAAACCACTCCGTTGGATTTCTCCTCCTCGGTTCCATCCTTCTTCTGACGATTTTCTAAACGATTTATCAATTATTATTAAGAACACAGCTTCTAGGATTATATGTGCAGAGCGATAAAATCAGCCGATTTGGCAATAGCCGATGGCCATGCAAAGTCCTAAACCCCAAAAATACGCAGGGAAAGAGAAGGAAGGAAAGAGAGAACCAGGTGCACGACGGATTGAAGGAAGACATAAAGCCCAGACGAACCAACATCGCAGAAGCTGAAGAAAGAGAAAAGCTGGAAACATTTCTTATCTACTAATGCAATTAATTAACCAGCAGAGAGACAAGGTTACGATGATAATAATGATGATGATGATGATGATGATGATGATGATGATGATGATGATGATGATGATGATGATGATGGTGGTGGTGGTGGTGGTGGCTCCACCGATGAGGATGATGCTAATGATGATGATGTGTGGTTGGGACCCTGGTGAATGGTGATAAAAACAACAAATGGTTGGCCCCCATGATTATGATGTTGCCACCCCATGCCCCCATGGCCAAATCATGAAAGCCGCCATGGTGGTGGTGGTGGTGATGGTGATGATGATGATGATGATGATGTTATTTACGAATATGGGATCTGAATAAAACATCACACAGTAGAACTTCGTTAAAACGTACTTTTTGCCTTAAGCCTCCGACTTTGTCACTGCGCTATATAAATTGTCGCATAAACTAAACTAAACTTAGCGGGTGTGTAGAATTAAGTAGACCTGCGCTATATAAGAGGTACGTTATATCCAATATCACTCAATATGGCAGCGCGTCACACAGGACCGTGCATTGCGGTACTTTAATATAACCGGGCATGCGTTATAACCGAGTCCGTTATAACGAAGTTCTACTGTATTTGACCTTATCGAACGGCATGAACACGCATCTACTCCTATAGACAGTGACGTGCCAAGAACGGTGGACGTCCGGGGTCAAGTTTAATTTGGATGCCCCCTCGCCACCTGGTGTCAGGTGTTAAGGAACAAAAAAGGTCATAGAGACAATTCGACTGCCCTTATTTTGTGTGGATGTCCGGGGCCAAATCGATAATTTGTAAGGGTCTTTACGTTAAAATCATTCAATCTGATGGATGCGAGACCACCGCCCCACCGGCCCCCTCTCCCTGTCTATAAACGAAATAGACCAAGTTCTGAATTCAGTCGTCACCCAGGTCCTGACTAGACAGACTCCTGACGTTAGAACTCACTTCGAAGCATCTCGATCGCTCCTTCGGCATCTCTTGCGACGCTGAAATTCTTAATTCCGCACCTCGTAAGTACTCTCTGCACTGACGGCTGAAATACAAGAATATACATCTGGGCTGTAATGTGACGTAATGTAAGGTAATCTCTCGTTAATTTCTTTAGCGCTCATAGCGGAATTCCTACGGATTGGCAGAGGCATAGTAGGCTACTTAGTACTTATACTCAAGATCTCTCTGTCCTGTCCTGCGTTCCTGATACCAACTCACTGAGATGTACGTGTTTTGATTACACTGGTCTACATTTTAAAAAAAAATTTCTGCTGACCTAGGTATTTTTGCTGATTTTACCCAATTGAGAGGTGCTGATTCCAGATATGAAGTCAAAAATTATGCAACACGTCAAATTTTTTTCGCAAATTAGGAATGCTTAATTAAAGGTGTTAAAGAAACATAAGGGAAAATAGGAAATTCTGAAGAACCGATAACACGTAATATTTTTTATTCAGCCCAAAAATGAGTCTGTCTTCTAACCAAGAGAGCAATAAGAGCAATAGCTAGTTGCTTAAATTTAAGTTTTGAGAAAGGAATCTTCTTTTTGGATGCTCCGGTAGTTATGGTCACAGTTGTCACAAACACCAGCAGTACTTAGTCTGCCATAATGTTCGAGTTCCATCTGCCTTGATATCTACGTTCCATGGTCTTGATGTCTTGATGGAAGCATTCTCCTTGTTCTTCACTCATAGCTCCAAGATTTGAAGTTCAGATAGCTATGAAAGAAATGCAACCACTCATGTTTGCTCCCAGTCTTCCAATCTTCAATTTTTAACTGAAAGGTCATAATTCTCGACTCTTAAGTTGCCAAGTAAGTCAGTAATCAGGTCCAAAAAGCATCTTGTCTACAACTAGCATCCCATTGATTCAAAAAAAAAAAGTCCTTTGATGTTGATGCAGTATACAAACTCCTCCTCCATATGGAAATGTTTGAAAAGATTCATTCTCTCTGCCATGATACATAAGCGTGGTTCCTGGGGCCAACACTGAACAGATTCTTTTCCTTCAGTCTTGAACCCAGTAACTCTTCTGACGACTTCAGATCTAGGTCTCATATTAGGTCATTAAACTCAGCTTGGTTGAATGTTTGGTGCATTCCAGCGTCAACTTCTAAGGCCACTCTTGAATCGGTGTCTGTTGACTGAAAAATTCATCTTCGTAAGAAACATCAAATAGGCTGTAACTTTGTCACAGTGAGCAACTGGTCTCAGAGCAGAGGGGAGATTTGGGTACTGGATGGAAGATTTTGCCTTTGTGGACATGCCTGAAATTTTACCAGACAGAAGTAGCAGTCATCAACATGCATGGTTTCCTCTCGCCACACCATTGGAACTCCAAAGTTAAGACTTTTCTCTGACCTTTAGTCACATTATGAACTGTCTGAGGCTTTCAACACATGTCCTGCACACTTTAGAAGGTTTTTCCTGGTCACTCAATTTAACTGCGAAATATGCATGCTAAGCTTTTATGCACAAATTCAGACACCTATCTCCTTTGTTTAGGTGTTGTAAAGCAACCTCAGATGTAGCAAAATTTGTCAGGATCATTCCTGCACTGCTCACGAAGTGTTCGGGTGCTGGGTGACATATTCCACAGAAAGCTAGTTTAGAATAGTTAAATTTACTGCGACTTGTAAGCCTCATGAACGACTGAATGCTGCCGTCGGTTTCAGATATAGGCCTATATCCATAAAATGCTGACGTCTGCAGTTTAAAACTGCCTATTAAACTGTTGTATTATTAAATAGTTATGCCCACTGCATATTAAGATATCTTTTGATCCTTAACTTTTTGCATATTCAATATAGCTAAAGAATTATAATAATAATGCTACATTATTACAGTAAACAGTAAATCAGTAAACAGCGTTTTGCGGAAAAACTGGACGTGATAGGAGAAAATGGGTGTGATTTTTGGATTCAGCACACCAAAATACATAAAGATCACATGTTGTCTTCAAGTCAGCAAAATTGACGTAGACCAGTGTTATTATTGCGTTATATTGCGTTGGAGTGAGGAAAATGATGGCCATATCGAGACAGGTTCTGTCATGTCGTAGCTGCCTGATGCATTGCCAGTGTTTTATACAGACCTGTTAGGAGGGGAGATTGCCCCAAAAAAATCCCAAAAATAAAAATCTCAGCACTTACACAAATTTTGCATTGAACTGTGTCTTTTCCCACCAACCAAGTCGATTCCCCTCCCGAAAGCCTCAATCCCCCAATGGCCTAGCGTATGGATAAAACACTGTGCAATGTGTGCATTGCTATTTGCAGCTAGTGGGCAATTTACTCAAAACTCAAAACTCAAAGCGTACTTTTAATCAGATTTCGTACGAATGGTAAAGCGCTCTTGACTTTGGCCTTTTCTTCCATGTTTTAGCGCTATAGAAATATTATAAATTGACTTATAAACTAACTAACTTACTAGATAACTAGGCCTAACAATTTTCGAAATTTTAGACATATACTGTAGGCAATCATTGCTTACGCGAACTCTGCAGAGAATTAACGTTATTTCCATGTCTTTAAAATGACCCGCTAGTTCTTCGAGACCCTGCAATTTCACAGAAAATGTGTAACGCTCATTCGACTATAGAACAGAGTTATGATTTCAATGTTTCGCATATAAACGTCCGGCTTTTGTTCAATGGAATTGAATAGACAGGCAAAATTATACCCGCTGAGGCGCTGACTAGTTTCAGGTAAACATAAAACAAACGCAGATTATATCGATGCAACACCATGTTTAGCAAATACAAGTCATGGACTACATTCCCTAAGACATGGACTTGGGTTTCGCTCGTCAAATTTAATTTTTGACCCGAAATGTCAATATCCCCCCCCCAATTCTTAAACCCAAGGGATGCAGATGAGACGCGCAATGTATACAGTGATTCCTCTTTGAGAACTATCATTTTATTCAGATTTACTGTACCTGAACGATAGAGAAATCCAACGATGGTACATGTACGAAGTCTAGGATTACAGATTTGTACGTGCAAGTATGTTCACCTAAAATAACAATTCATGTCTGCATTTGCTCATGTCATTTCTTTCTACAAGACCTGCTTTATCCACCTATATTTCTGTCTACAGTATATTTGCAGTAACTAATTATACGCCCGAAGCAATATGAATGATTTAAATGCTAGATCCTCAGCTCTACATAATTTTGGGCTGACAGTGCATTGCAGCATGATAGAACTATTGCTGCTTCAGTGGCGCCCACAGAAATTTTTCCAGGGGAGGGCAAGACACAATGGTCACAGCTTATATAGTTTTCAAGATATTCAATTCCTCAGTTTTTATAGTTTTAAAGTTAAGTTTCTCAATCTCACTTTGTGTATCAGCAGTGGTTTTAGTTTGGAAATGTTGGTTAAAAGCAAAATATAGTTACAGTAGTTACAAAAATAGCTTTGCATTTTCCAGGCGGAGGCAAGTGCCCCCTCTTGCCCCAATGTGTTGGCGCCCATGTGCTGTTTGATTGATGTCTGCCGTTTCAAATTCGTTTTGCTTTCGCCACAATCTGATATACTGTACTCTCTCTCTCTCTCTCTCTCTCTCTCTCTCTCTCTCTCTCTCTCTCTCTCTCTCTCTCTCTCTCTCTCTCTCTCTCTCTCTGTCTCTAGTGCAGCTATATAATCTGTGTTTTACCTTCGATGACTAGGTCCATGACGTGATCAACGAAATATTCGACGCTTGGGAAGGCAAGTCCTTGTTGTATAACAAGAACGATGTATTCGAACTCCGGGCAACTCTACAAAAGCCGTTCAGATAGAATTATTCAGCGCCCATCATATGCTGCACGGTAGATTAACCGGGGCCCTGTTTAAATAGGAAAAAAAGTCATAACTGCACTTAACTCAGGAAATTTGTGGTCATTCGCGCCCAAAAACCGGGCAAAAAAGAGGTCGTTCTGAAAATTTATCACATTGCAAAAAGCACAGAAAATTGCATTTGACGACTGCACGTTTTCATGTTATCACTGCACATTGTGTGTAGGCCTATCACTGCTCGTTAGAACAGGCCATGGGCAGAACAAATACAGAAACACTGTTCATTAACAGATTCAAAAGAAGAAAGCTACAATCAATGTTTTATACAGGCCTGTTAGGAGGGGAGATCACCCCAAAACCTCAAAATCCCCCCCAAATCCCAGCACTTACACAAATTTTGCATTGAACTGTGTCTTTTCCCCTCCAACCAAGTCGATCCCCCCCCGAAAGCCTCAATTCCCCCCCCCCAAAGGCCTGGAGTCTGGATAAAACACTGGCTACAATATTTTGGACATGTAGGCCTACAGAGGTACAGCGAATCTAGGTCAACCCTAGAAAGGACAATCCAACAACAAATGATGTCAGGAACAAGACAAAGAGGGCGAACCAAAAGACGATGGTCTTTGGAAAATATTATTATTATTATTCAGACAATTTATATAGCGCCGTACGCATGGCGTCTACCAAAGTCAAAGGCGCTGTACATATTGAACATTCATAAGAAGTCGCAAATAGATGTGTCTTCAAGTTCTTCGCGAATTGATCGTAGGAGTTCGACGAGGTTACAGTGTCCGGGAGAGTATTCCACAGCCGCGGATTTCCCCTTACAACCGAACGCTCGCCAAACTTTGGCGTCTTCGCAGGAGGTGGAACCTCCAGAAGAACACGGCTGCTCGACCGTAATTGACGACATCTTTCCGTCAGCGATTGTCTGTGCAGAAGTGTGGAAAGGTATTTAGGACACGTTGGATCGTGAAGCGCACGGAACGACAGCATACACCGCTTGTATGTAATCCTCTCTGGTACTTTCAGCCAGTGTAGTTCGTTTTTCAGTAGCGGAGTGACGTGTTCCCTCGATCTGAGTCTGTATATCAGCCTGACCGACGCATTCATCACCCTCTGCAGCCGCCCGAGCTGTGTTTCAGGTAGACCAAGGAGGACACTGTTGCAATAATCGATTCTCTGCAACACCATTGCCCGAACAAGCATTGTCGTCATGCTTGTCGGAAGATATCTCCGTACCTCCTTGATTCTTCGCAGTTGGTAATAACACAACCCGGTCAGCTGAAAATAGGATCTAATTATAATTGAAAACGAATAAACTAACCTTCACTGACATCTTGCTCTTTGTTACGTTTTCCGTCTTCAAAAACAAAGATATTGTTGAACAGAACAAAGAATTAGAAATTAAAACTTAAAAATGTTCAATATTAGACAGATTATTATTTCAACCAGGCAATTAAATTGCTAACATGCACGCGTGTTTTTCTATCTAATCTTTTTATTTTATCGGAAATATAACCTATAATTAAAATAATAGAAATTCATAGTATCTAGCACTTACCAGAACTTTTGGCCGCGAAACGGGAAAGATTAAGATGCATATAGATAGAGCTATTCCAAAAATTATCCCGTACTGAAACCAGAAAAGGCGAACATTAATAAGAAATATATTAGTCTACAGTAGAAAAAAACTATGAAAGGAAATGTCTGTAGTGGCCACAGTTGAATGGATGAAGTATCAAGAGAGGCCAGACTACAATCTAACCAGTGGCGTAGCCAAGAGGGTTGGGGCTACCCCCTCTCTGGTTGCCAAAAACAAAATATTTTTAACGATGAGTTTACGTGCAATTTTAATTTTTTGACGCGATTTTCGGGGCGAAAACTCCCCCTTGGGCATAGAATATAGAATGTAACGGTGTTTAAGAGGCGAGGATCTTATTTTGGCTTGTCAAGATTTTTCAAAAGTTGATGTTGGCCACGATCAAAACCAAAATCCAACCCTCCCCAGTCCTTCCGGAAATCCTGCCTACGCCAATGAATCTACCAGAAATAAAATTGAGTTCAAAACAGAGATATGCGTTATTGCCACTTGAGGTGTGACAAACCATGCTGTATGTATGATAGTTTAGAGGTTCATAAAATATCAGTTATATGCAATAAGTCCAGTGGCGGCTCCACCGGCGGGCCATAGGGGGCCCGTGCCCCCCCATTGAGTGCCTGGCCACCCCCCCCAGGGCTCCCCAGTTGGGACCTATACTTAATGCTACATACATTAAACAACAAATGGTTGCCCCCCCATGATTAGAAGTTGCCACCCCAACGCCCCCCCACTTGCCAAATCCTAGAGCCGCCACTGAATAAGTCTATATAATTATATGCCCATTGCTTAATTACCTCTATTCCTTCAGCGAGACAGAGGACGAATGTAACCAGCCACGGGATAAGATCAATCTCTGAATAAAAGACAGAATACAGTTCAAGAATTAAAACGTGGAACAAAATGCCAGCGCGGGTCCGGTGCTTCACGATTCAACTGCGCAGAAGAAACAAAGAAATACCCTGTTCATAATTCAAGTATTATTACAGTATTATTATTATTGTTATTATTATTATTATTATTATTAGTAGTAGTAGTAGTAGTAGTAGTAGTAGTAGTAGTAGTAGTAGTAGTAGTAGTAGTAGTAGTAGTAGTAGTAGTAGTAGTAGTAGTAGTAGTAGTAGTAGTAGTAGTAGTAGTAGTAGTAGTAGTAGTAGTAGTAGTAGTAGTAGTAGTAACTAACTTATACTAGAAAAGAATCAAAATTAACACTAGAATACAAATTATTTAGTAACTAAACAGTTGTGAACTGATTAACTGATTATGTATTGAGTTGTAGATTTATTTCAAAATGATTACTACTGAAAAATTCTTTTAGAAGCACAGGGGAGTACCCAGGGAATTTGGCGCCCCTTCCATAGAGGGCGTACCTAGGGGTTTTGGCGCGCATGGCACGAAAGTCATAGAATTAAGTTAGCAGGTTAGCAAATATATTTAATTAACATATCATGACATGATGTTATTGACGCAAGACTAAAACTACAGATGCACTTTTCTTTCTTTTACTGATGCAAACTGGTCTATGATGTGCTCAAATTCAGTTGTCTTGGTTTCTTCTCTTTCTACGCTGAGTAGAGCAAGACAGTGTTTAATCTAGACTCCTGGACTCCGGGGAAAGGGGAACTGACAAAGCCGGGGGAGAATTCTGCTAGGGGGCTGCTGTTAGTCCATGTAGTATGTCAAAATTTCCGGGAGGGAATTTGAAATTTCCGGGGGAAGGACAATTCCCCCCTCCCGAAAACGGCCTAGATTAAACACTGGAGCAAGATCACAGATTTTATTGACGCCCCTCTTCAAGTGACGCCCAGCAGTGGCGGCTCCACCGGGGGGCCAGAGGGGCCCGTGCCCCCCATTGAGTGCCTGCCCCCCCCAGTGGCCTCCCAGTTGGGACCCTATACTTAAGGCTACATACATTAAACAACAAATGGTTGGCCCCCTTGATTAGAAGTTACCACCCCAACGCCCCCCCCACTTGCCAAATCCTAGAGCCGTCACTGGCGCCCAGGGCATCAGCCCTACCTGCCCATACCCTAGATGCGCCACTGTTCAGGCGAATAAGAGCTTTAAAACCTACTTTTGACATGCCAGAGTTTGATGACGATGCCGAAGTTGATCATGTCCACAACCGACATGATGATCACCGACGACAGACTGGCGTTCGGAATGTAATAGAAGACAGGCGTCAGAAAAAGCAAGACCAAGACACCCAGAATTCCTACATCCAGAAACACCCAGAAAAGAAACTCAACAACAAATATTACCGCCATTCTGTACCAGCGATGACGTCCGGGTCACTGAAAATGGTCAACGACCCACGTGACCCATTGACCTTTGACCCATGACCAGTGTTTATTCTAGGCCTGTTTTTTTGTTGGGGGCGAATTCACCCCAAAGTTTTAAAATCCCAAAAAATGTATATGTTGGTTTGGGGGATGGAAATTCCCCCCACCCCAAGCGTGGAGAGACAAATCTTGTCCCCCCAAATATTTCAAACTCCCCCAATGTCAAGGTGGCTAGAATAAACACTGACCCATGACCCACGTGACCCATTGATCTTTGACCCATGATCCTTGTGACCCATCGAGTACTGTTCGTAGAATTAACTTAACCTAGCAATCTCTTTATCCTTTGCAACGATTAAGTTATAATAAGGCATTATTGACTGTTGACGTGGCAACGGTAGAAGGTTGTATCGTCTTACGATATTATCACCAGAATGCGTAACATGGAGGGCGCCACAAGCCAAATATTGGGTGGGCCAACATGGCCTGTTTGAAATTGGACAATGCAAGGACTAGGGCTACAGTAGGCTATAGATATGCAAAAATTCAGAAGAGTGATGAAATGAATTAAAACCACATATTCTTGTGTCCCCATCTTTGCTGTGCCAAACCGTACTAGAATTGTCAATATATTCGGTCTTAATTTTTTTCTAGAGCTTTCGAAATGCCACGAAAAATAATGAGCCATTTGAAACGACACTATACAAAGTCTTCAGAAATCTATTCTCTGTCAAATGTCTAAAAAATTAATCGAGAGATAAGATGGCGCTTAAGAGAGCTGGTTTCTTCTATTACAGGTTTTACAGACCACAAAAATATTATAAAATTGATACCCTGTTTGAAATTGGACAATGCTAGTGCTACAGTAGGCTATAGATATACAAAAATTCAGAAGAGTGATGAAACGAATTAAAAATTGCATAATAATATTTATTCGTCTTACTGTGAAATAATTAGTTAATCATCGTATAAAACGCTTGACCTCTTACCTACTACCAAGCCATTTAGAGATGACTTCGCTCCACTTTGGTAATTAACAGCACTTCTGAAAAGGGCATTAGAAAGCAAACAGAGTACATTTCAAGATGTACATATATTAGTAAACACGCCTAGCTTTACGGTGTACACAGCGGCACAGCCAGGGTTCTGAAACAGGGGGCGGGGTACATTGGCATTTTAAAAAATATCTGGCGATCATGCTGCCTACCCTTAAGTTTCTCAAGATTAAAAACCCATCTTTTTTACTTGGTCTATCCACCATAGACTGTCACCCGTTTGTCCGACCGGATACCCTGGATTTGACCTGGATCTTTAATGATTTTGATTTGGTGTGTCATCGCTTGATTCTCCTGTGCATTATTAAGTGGCGCTATAGAAGTTTTAGATTAGATTAGATTCTCGACGGTTTTGCGCAAAATTCCATGGCCAATTGTTTTAGTGTCCGAGTGAAACGGCTTATGTTGACATTGCCTAAAAATTTCAGGCAATGTCAGCATTGCCTGATTTCACACTTTGACTGTAACGTACTGTATATTTACAGTATAGTGCCGTAAGCATAGTAAAACCAAAAACAAGGGCGCTTTACAGAGGTACGACTCCCTCTAAACAGATGGCTTTCAGTCTGTTTTTGACGATGAGCTATTATTATTATTATTATTATTATTATTATTATTATTAGTAGTAGTAGTAGTAGTAGTAGTAGTAGTAGTAGTAGTAGTAGTAGTAGTAGTAGTAGTAGTAGTAGTAGTAGTAGTAGTAGTAGTATAGTAATTATTATTATTATTATTATTATTATTATTATTATTATTATTATTATTAAAAAAACTGACCCAGAGAAAGTTCCGGTGATCGGAAATGCTGATAAGAACGAACCGGCAACATTAGCGACACCTACAAATGTAGAATCAAACGTTTGATTCTGTCTTTTTTGTTTGTCTACAGTATATATCACAAATCAGAAGGAATAATTTTGCGCCGAAAACGTTTTCGTTTTTTACCATTACACGAAACTGTATCCATTCCATTTGATTATTATTCCAATCGGAACTTGGAGCTCACGTTGAATGCTATAGTTGTTTACGTTACTTCGTTACCTGTTACTCTGTTTTAGTTTGATTATGGTATTGGCGATTTTGGCAGATTTGAAAAACCTTAACAGTTTTATCCAAATTAACAAACGATACCAGGGCGTCATTTGGGTGGCAGGGTTCCGTGCCTCCCGCCCCAAGGAAATGAAGAAATAATGTGTAAAGTATTAAATAAAAATGTGAAATGTGCAAAAAAATCGCAAAAATTGCCAAAATTTGTCCAAAAAAT
Source organism: Metaphire vulgaris (assembly GCA_018105865.1). Taxonomy (NCBI): domain Eukaryota; kingdom Metazoa; phylum Annelida; class Clitellata; order Crassiclitellata; family Megascolecidae; genus Metaphire; species Metaphire vulgaris. Next base: position 11,242,485 of record CM030859.1, on the reverse strand, counting down.
ATCAAAAATTTGCAAATTTTCCAAAATAGGTCAAAAAATTGACAAAAATTTGCCAAAAATTGACAAAAATTTGCCAAGAATTTGCCAAAATTTGCGAAAAAATTATTTCGCGCCCAAGAAAAGTGTGAAATGACGCTACTGAACGATTCTAGTCTTTTGCATATGAATGTTCGCATGTTCTCAATCTTAATGCGGATGACTCACCTAAGGCGATCAGTTCCTGGTCTTTATCCACTTTATAATTGCCCTTACGAGCTAGAAAATGGAACCACAAACACCAGTTTATCCAAAATTTAAACAGAACGAGAAAGTTAAAATGATTTCAGTCAACAGAGTTCTCCACGCAGAGACAATCTCCATAGTTATTGACGAAGCAGCAGCCTCATCACGCAAGTTTCAAGGCATAGACCAACGTTGCTTGTCGAAAACAACATTCGAAGCGCATCTCGTTTCAAGCAATCCGTTTTTATTTGATGATGATGATGATGATGATGATGATGATGATCAGGGCGATTTGTAGGAGGAAGGGGAATCTTCCCCTCTACTGCTACATCCCCCACCACTACATCCCCCACTGCTACATTTCCCAACAACTACATCCCCTTAAAGCTCGACATATTCTCCCACTGCTCCAGGTCACAAATCGCACCCTGATGATGATGGATGATGATTATTATTATTAGTATTAGTAGTAGTAGTAGTAGTAGTAGTAGTAGTAGTAGTAGTAGTAGTAGTAGTAGTAGTAGTAGTAATTTTATTACTGTTACTTAGATAGGATGACTCGTGATGTACAAATTTTGACAGATCTTGTCTCAGCTATAAGTTTTCTAACCCGATATGATTATAGCCTCACTGCCATTCGGATGTTGACTATTGCCTGGCTGATCTCATACCTTCCCTATAGCTATTTTAAGAGAGGCTGAGAAGAATAAGCAGCTTGTTGTCTAACCCGATATGTTTAGGCCTAAATGAAACTAAGTTTGCCATATTTACCGAAATTCTTTGCGATCGCCATCACCGATATATAGCTGATGATCGGCGCGAAGATGACTCCAGCGGCCATTTTCTATATCATCAGTCGTGTATATATAGCGAAAGAAAAACGAACATATTCACAAATGTAATGATAGAGATAAATTGCTCGGGACTCTCATTTAGAACCGTCAATCGATGTAAACTTAAGAAGCTCAAACAGGCATCTTAAAAAAGTTTGCATTGCTAAACGCTTGAAATAACGATCAAATGCAGTATTTTCCTAATAATCTGTTAATAAGAGCACTGCGAAATAAACGACGCCAGAGAATTCAGGATAGAATGCGTTACACGATAAAAGGTCGCGCAGGAGATAGGAGCAAACTGCCTTATCTGATAAAGACTTTGCGAAAAGTTTTGAAACAGGCAAACAGACAAAGATAGAGCCAGATATAGAGAAAGAGAAAGATAAGATGCGACTTGCAAGTTTTAAGTATTGGGCATACGGACAGAAAGAGTAAAAATGTCAATGGTAGGATCGATTTAAACGAATTAGGCCTACTATAGCAATAGACTATTCGTTGCATCTCTTCGGCGCGTTAAATAATTCACAACAAATGATGAAGCTAGTGACGGTTTCGCGTGGGGATGAACGGGATGCACCCCCCACCGAACTTCCGGACTTTGTTTTGCTTGAAAACTTATTTTGGGGTAAAAGTGTAGTAAAACTGCGGGAAAAACTGCGAATTACCTTTTTATAAAGTGTAGTAAAATTAGAGATAAAAATTCCCTTTTGTCAGCCTTTTTGGGTAACGTTTTTTTGATTTTTCCTTCTATTCCCCCTCCTCCTCCTCCACCGGAGGAGCCAGAGGGGCCCGTGCCCCCTATTGAGAGCCTGCCACCAGTTGGGACCCTACCACCATACATTAAACAACCTCCTGATTAGAATTCCATTTCATCCCCGCCAACCTCCTGAAATCCTCCCCACCAAGAAATCCGCCACTGGATGAAGTAACGACCGTTTTTTTCCACTAATACGCAAAAGGCAGAAATTCGAAAACCTTCACCTCGAATATGTCTTTAGCAGTATAAGTGACGTTGCCATCGGACACGCTGAAAGACGGCGGTCTGAAGGGAGGCAGTCCGGGTGGGATGTTCTTCGTCAGGCTGAACGGTTCGTGACCGTACAGATGAAACACGTAGGCGACCACGATACCGATGATCACCACCACTACCATTCTGGCTGTCAACGTAAACGTTAAACCAGCGGTTCTCAACCTTTATTGTGCCGCGACCATTTTAATTCAATTACCCATGATGTGGCGACCCCCAACCATAAAATTATTTTCGTTCACATTGTAAACTGCTAAAAGTAATAATGCTACGACAATAAAAATGTTCGAAATCGTTATTATTTAATTGTCTCCATGTGTCTATCCTCGAATGACAATTATAGTAAAACAACTAGTACGTCGTAACTACCACTGAGGAAATTTTGTACAATAACAAGAAAAGAGACAACCCCATATTTCTGATGGTCTCGGGCGACCCCTGGTAAATCGTCATTCGACCCCCGTCTTTAAGTCCTACTTTAAGTCTTATCTAGTGGATGTCGAACTTCCTAGACCCATCCTGGGTTGAGAACTGGTGCTATGTGCTAGATTATTATTATTATTATTATTATTATTATTATTATTATTATTATTATTATTATTATTATTATTAAACTTATTATTAAACTTATTATTATTAAACTTATTATTATTAAACTTATTATTATTAAACGATTAAACTTATTACTTATTATTATTATTATTATTATTATTATTATTAAACTTATTATTATTATTATTAAATTTATTATTATTATTATTATTATTATTATTATTATTATTATTATTATTATTATTATTATTATTATTATTGATTATTATTATTATTAGTGACTGCAATACAGTCTGCTTACAAATGCTGCAAAGCCACACCGTGTACTTGACTGCTCGTCCCAGTTTCGAAGTGAATTTTGGTCTCAGACAAGTGGTCGTAGTCATTTTCTACAACAGATGTGAATAGACAATCTGTCTATCATGCTTTTAACATTATTTTCAAACCAACTGCGCAATCAATTAGCGACATCTTTCGAAGTCCATAAAGATGAAACTATTGCAAATGTCTGTATTCCATGCTATTATTATTATTATTATTATTATTATTATTATTATTATTATTATTATTATTATTATTATTATTATTATTATTATTATTTTATTCAATTAAATTAAATAATAATAATGTCAACATCCAACACTTGTTCCAGCCTTGTGGTTATTTTCTACTCACTTACTTACTTCTATTTGTCTAAAGTTTCACGGTAATAGCTGCTTACCTGCATCAAAAAGATGACTACCATTGACAGCAAACCGAGAAGAAAGTCCCATATTCTGTGCAAGAAATCAGCAACATTAACTTCATGTACATTTTAAAAGCATCCGATTTGTTAACTGCAACGCTAATGATACTGTACAGTATGTCTGTTCGTTGTAACCATGATGAAATTTGTAGGAAAGAATGGAAATGGTTTTCCTCCCCACTGTCCAGCTCTACATCCCCCACAGAGGTGGCTGCTGACATCACAGCCAATGGTTGTTTCCACAATGTTCCTTCATGTCAAGTCCTCCCCCCCCCCCACTGCTCCAGGTAAGAAATCGCACCCCGGTTGTAACTCTATAGACACAGATTTTAAAACCAATCTCCGAATGAGTGCCCCATTTCATTCGAACCAGCAATTTTACGACGAAATTACACGCCCCAAGACTTGAATCTGACCTCTCGGCATCTGTTCAGTGGCGTAGCCAGGGTTTCGGAATTGGGAAGGGGGGGAGGCACATCGACATTTTCGGGTAAAAAAGTAGCTGAGGAGCAAAAAACGTCGCCAGAGAGTTACAGCAGTAGTTACAGTAGTAGATACAGAGAGTTACAAATAGTTACACTAGTAATTACAGTAGTTATTACAGAGGGTTACAGTAGTTCCAGTAGTAGTTACAGAGAGTTACAGTAGTAGTTACAGTAGTAATTGCAGGGAGTTACAGTAGTAGTTACAGAAGTAATTACAGGAGTTACAGTAGTTACAGAGAGTTACAGTAGTTACAGTAGTTACAGTAGTAGTTACAGTAGTTCTTCGCACATTCACACATTCTCTTCTATCAAGCTACCTACCTATATACCACCCCCCTCCTCCGCCACAAATATATCAACGGTTTTACGCAAATCTCACAACCGGTTCCTGCCAGAAAAGGGGCGCCCGCCACTCGTACCCCTCCCCCGCTGCTACGCCAATGCATCTATTAGTAAAAAAAATCAGACCGGAAGTAGTTTAACTCACCTGCGTACCCAATTACCGTACAGGTATAACATACCTCACTTCTGAGATTCTTCTAAACGTCCAGTAGACCTGAGACAGAAAGGGCCGAGGCATGCCCTTCAGCCCGAGCCAGCTCTGAAAATTTTTCATATCCATCGGATATCAACGGACGCGTAAGAAACAGCAAGAGTTAATTACTCAGAATAGCGCATACAAAATTAATTACTATATCTACTCTACAGCGCGGGCCAAAAAACTGGTCGGTACCTCCCTCTTTCGTTGTGGATACTTTCACAAACTCTGGGTAAAAATGGCGCCTCTGCATTTTGGAATTTGAATTTTAAAAAACCCAATGGCTGCATTCATGATGATATAGCGCTGCAGAAGTTCGATAAATTTCATGCATTTTAATCCACGGATTGTGAAAATATTTACAATGAAACAGAGTGGTGCCTGTTTTATTGGTCCACCCTGTACATCTATATATGATCATGCTTTTCATCTCACTTATTAGGTCTACGATTCTACAGCGCATCGATCATCGACTGATGCCAAGTGAATCCACAAAATGGCGCTATAGAAGTTCGTTCGTTCGGTTAGTCGGTTATTTACCTACCGGAACCTGACCGTAGGCGACGATTATAACGGAAGCTGTTGTAAAGCTCTCGAGGACCGGGTACGATATGTAATTAACTAGGAAACCTATAAAAGAAACACAACGGGATACGGTAGCTATAATCTGGTTTAATTAAAAAACGGCCAATCTTCCCCGTAATTTTTGACGGGTTAACAACTAATCGTATCTACAAGACAACCAGTTACTTGAGGGTTTGATGGTCTATGACTCTATGACTCTATGTGTTCTTTCGTACGATTTATAAGCAGTAGCAGAAATGGCCAGTGTTTAATCTAGACTCCTGGACTCCGGGGGGGGGGAAACTGACAAAGCCGGGGGAAAACTGACAAAGCCGGGGGAGGAATTCTGCTAGGGGGCTGCTGTTAGTTGATGTAGCATGCCAAAATTTCCGGGGGAGGAATTTGAAATTTCTGGGGGAAGGGCAATTCCCCACCCCGGAAACGGCCTAGATTAAACCCTGGAAATGGCTAAGGAAACTATGTGTATCTGTCTGTCTGTCTGTCTGTCTGTCTGTCTGTGTCTGTCTGTCTGTCTGTCTGTGTGTCTGTCTGTCTGTCTGTGTGTCTGTCTGTCTGTCTGTCTGTCTGTCTGTCTGTCTGTCTGTCTGTCTGTCTGTCTGACAGTCCATCCGTTCGTCTATTCGTTCATTCATCCATCCGTCCATCTTTCTCTGTCTAACTGTCGGTCTATAATTTATCATTTATTTAATTAGTAATTTTTTTCTTGCACTCGAACAAGCGTATGATTTCCGGCGCTGGTCTCCGTGTTACAGGCAAGCATTGACGACAGGTTACTTATGCCATTAATCCAGAGAAGTTTGCCATTGCTTTCTCTAGACCCTCGTTTTACCTGCATAGCTTAACGCTCCTACCAATTTATCGACGCCACGGCGCTTAACGGCTTGGCTGGTCACCCATCCAAGCACTAACCACGCTCGACGTTGCTTAACTTCGGTGTTGTGAAGTCAATTAATTATTCGGTTATTTATGTACGATTTAGCCATTAATTTCCATTAACCCCTTAACTGTGTATTTAACTGTAACTCAATGTAAAATGGACGGATATATCCGGGATCCCCAGTTAAGGGGTTAATTTACCGAGATGGAAGACTCCCATGGCAAACTGAACGAGGCCGCACATGAGAGACAGAACAGGGCGTAGCTGGCGTCGCCGTCTATCGGCGAGTTTCCGAACTGACTGACGAGCAGCGACTGAACGGACTGAGGACCAAGATTCATGTCTTTACAAGTTCCGAAGAAGATGTAAACGAAGACACAAAACGTGGCTGAATAGATTCCGTGCTGAAAACGAAAAAAATCTGATCCCTCTGAGTATTAAATGCATCATTATTATTATTATTATTATTAGTTAGTTAGTAGTAGTAGTAGTGGCAGTAGTAGTAGTGGTAGTGGTGGTGGTAGTAGTAGTGGTAGTAGTGGTAGTAGTAGTAGTAGTGGTGGTAGTGGTGTAGCAGTGGTGGTGGTGGTGGTGGTGGTGGTGGTGGTGGTGGTGGTGGTGGTGGTGGTGGTGGTGGTGGTGGTGGTGGTGGTGGTGGTGGTGGTGGTGGTGGTGGTGGTGGTGGTGGTGGTGGTGGTGGTGGTGGTGGTGGTGGTGGTGGTGGTGGTGGTGGTGGTGGTGGTGGTGGTGGTGGTGGTGGTGGTGGTGGTGGTGGTGGTGGTGGTGGTAGTGGTGGTGGTAACTGGTGGTGGTGATGGATTGGTGGTGGTGCAAGTGGTGGTGGTGGTGTGGTGGTGGTGGTGGTGGTGGTGGTGGTGGTGGTGGTGGTGGTGGTGGTCAATTACCAATGGTGGTGGTGGTGGTGGTGGTGGTGGTGGTGGTGGTGGTGGTGGTGGTGGTGGTGGTGGTGGTGGTGGTGGTGGTGGTAAGTGGTGGTGGTGGTGGTGGTGGTGGTGGTGTGTTATCACTAAATCAGTGGTGGTGGTGGCAGCAGGTGGTGGTGACGACTGGTGGTGGTGACCAGGTGCAGGTGGTGGTATCGAATGCCTGTCCCCAGTTCCCCTTTGGTGGTGGTGGTGGTTACTACTGGTGGTGGTGGTGGCAACAAATAGTTGACTCCATGGTGGTGGTGGTGGTTTCCAGCCCAACGCCCCAGCCCCAGCCAAATCCTGTGGCCGCCACAGCAGCAGAGGTTGTTCAGTATGTAGTAGTAATTGCATCAGTAGTAGTATTTAATAGTAGTAGCTAGTATTGAATTAACTGAAAATCACGTGATTTCATCAGCAACTTTGCAATGTAAACTGGAAAGCCAATTACCAATTACTGTAAACTGTAAAACCAATTACCAATTACTGTAAACTGCAAAGCCAATTACCAATTACTGTAAACTGTAAAGCCAGTTATCACTAAATCAGTAGATAACATTTAAAAGAAAATCTCGCAGAGACAATGACGACTCCACATGGGGACCCGTGCTTCCCTTATCGAATGCCTGTCCCCCAGTTCCCTTTGGGGCCCCATATTTACTACTACATACCTAGCAACAAATAGTTGACTCCATGCTTAGAAGTTTCCACCCCAACGCCCCGGCTCAGAGGTTGTTAATATGAACAAATTGCATCACAATATTTTTAATGCAAGAGCTTATGGCATACATTTTATAATCACGTATCTAATAGACTTAGAATGATCATGCTATGATTGCTCGATCAGTACACTTACATGTGCTGTAATGTGTTGTGCGTCTTAGGCCTGTCTCAAATACTACTGTAGAACAGGGTTGCCAAGTCATTTTTCTAGCTGGATGCCAAAAGCACTGAATTTGGATGCCAAAATACTGCGCCGGATGCCAGATTATGAATTGACGTAAATAATCCTTATTAACGCATTCATACAAACACACATACACACACACATATATATATATATATATATATATATATATATATATATATTTTTCATGTTTTTATGTCCCCCGCTCTAGTTCTAGCACTATAGTCTTGCGAGTCCAAAACCATAAACATTTGACCGGGCTTATCCACCATAGACTGTCACCCGTTTGTTCGGCCTGATACCCTGGATTTGACCTGGATCTTTAGTGATTTGGATTTGGTGTGCCATCGGTTGATGCTCTTGTGCATTATGAAAGTGGCGCTATAGAAGTTTAAGATTAGATTAGATTAGATTAGACTCGTCTATGAGAATGGAAGTTTTTGCCATGCAAGTCAATGAATACATCCCTCTCCAGTTCTGGTGTGCTATAACATCATTCATTCATTCATTCATCCATTCATTCATTCATTCCTAGACAATTTCTATAGCGCTGTAACAAGGCTGAGGCCCACAACAAAAGCGCTTTAACATCTCAACTATAGGCCTAACCCAACCTAAACAGATGCGTTTTTAGTCTCGTGATGAAATGCTCGGGAGTATCAGCCATGGTGGTCTCGTCAGGAAGAGAGTTCCACAAGATAGGATTACCCCTAGTGAAGGATCTCTCTCCGAACTTGGCGGTCTTGGATGGAGGAGGAACATGAAGTTTAACGCCACGACTCGAGCGGAGCGAAGATCTCCTGTCGTTACCCTGCGGTCTCTTTACCAGAGAGGCAAGGTACTCAGGACAGCACGGGTCGTGCAGCGCTCTGTACGTCAGCCAGAAAACATCAGAAATGAGACTCGTGTACTTTGTACGATGCAAACGAGTTTTACTAAACTTGCTACCACGATTTTGAACGAGTTCGCGTGTTCGAAATTCGAAACAAAGAATCAAAGATAGAGGTCATTTTGCAACATTAAACAGCGACAACACTCATTGTACATAGCACGTGAACGTCGTCATGATGACGTGAACAAAACGAATAATTAAAATCTATGGTCACTGTGAAACCCTGAGCATTGTGAGCAATCGTTCATGCGACCATAGAATATTTTTAAAATACCTATTTCTGTGGCAATTTACTTGAAATTTGACCAGAATCACCTTGGAAATCATAAATAATGGCATGGATGCCAAAAACTTTCTTTCTGGGAGCCAGACCGTTGTTAGGGTGCCAAAATAATGCCAAATAATAATACCAAGGATGCCAAACTCAATGTCGGAGGCCAAACCGTCTTTAACCCCTAACTGTGTATTTAACTGTAACTCAATGTAAAACGGATGGATATATCCGTGGTCCCCGGTTAAGAGGCTAAGGATGCCAGAATCGAGCTTTTTGGCCTCCAAGAATGCCAGTAGGCAACCCTGCTGTAGAAATATTCAATATGTCGAACCTGAGGCGGAAGATCAGCGATCTTGGCCATCGCAAGGCTTTTCGGCAGCTGAGCCAATCCAACCGTCAGACCCGCTATGAAATCCCCAACCGCATAGCTTAATCTGCATAAAAAAGATTTTACGATTAAAGCATTATTATTATTATTATTATTATTATTATTATTATTATTATTATTATTATTATTATTATTATTATTAGTAGTAGTAGTAGTAATAGTATTAGTAGTAGTAGTAGTAGTAGTAGTAGTAGCAGTAGTAGTGGCAGTCGCAGTAGCAGTTGTAGTAGTAATAGTAGTTGTTGTTGTGCAGTAATAGTAGTAGTGGCAGTAGTGGCAGTAGTAGCATAATATAGTAGTATAATAGTAGTAATAATACATTAGAAATTCATTATTACACGCCCACCAAATACGTTATAGCGAGGATCTACTGTAGTAGTAGTAGTAGTAGTAGTAGTAGTACTACTACTACTACTACTAGTAGTAGTAGTAGTAGTAGTAGTAGTAGTAGTAGTAGTAGCAGTAGCAGTAGCAGTAGCAGTAGCAGTAGTAGCAGTAGCAGTAGCAGTAGTGGCCGCCATTGTCACTAGCCGATGCCAGTAAAACAGGAAGTGGCTCCTGATGATCCCTAAGCTCCAGGCATCCAAAGGAACTGGATTAAGACTTTTCTTCGGCCATCACCGTATATTAAATTTTGTCTTCCGACCAATTAATTAAAAATGTATCTGGTTTTCAGAACGCGCGCGAAATCTTCTTGATTCAGTAGGCGAAGTGGAGAAGAGCAATGATTCTCGAGACCTAACTTTAGGTCAAGTATTATGTGAACGACTAGTACAGTATACAACAATAATTATATGGACCTTTGGCTTAACAGGACCTAACAGCTCTAATATTTACCGTTAATTAACAATTGAAAGTTTAAATTGATATATAACTGTAAACATCTCTCCGTTGTTTCTCATTCAGAGCGATTGAGCACATTCGTCAACCAAATAATTGCGTGTATGTATGTATATTATATGTATGTATGTATATATATGTATGTATGTATATTATATGTATGTATGTATGTATGTGTGTGTGTGTGTGTGCGGCTCCTCTTTTCTCGGTCGGGGGGCTAAGGCGGAGTTATTTTCCGTCATCTAAAATCGTGTGACCTTCGGCTAATTTTATTCACTCACAACATGCACGTCCCGATGTCGAATTATCGGCGCTTAGAGTAGTGACAACCTACCGACCCTGGATCGAATCTAGAGCGGGTGCAAGGCGTCTGACTGTCTAACATTGACATCCGCCCCGCAAAAATAGACCCAAACCTATAGCACTTTTCACGGCAGCGCGACCCAATCTGCGAGGGACGAAATCGCTCTATAGGCTATAATTATCAATCATGCGATTATATAGAGCTTGGAGCGTCTCTGAGTCGATGTAAAAGAGGCGCTAAACAAATTTCACATTACACTAACTCGTAACATTTTCGGCTAAAAAATAATGTTGCTACAGTAGAACTTCGATATAACGGAATCGGTTATAACGTCTTGCAATGTATGATCCCTACGCGCGATGCGCTATCGCAGTGATTGGTATTGGCTATAACCTATATATATACCTCGGATATAGCGTACTAGATTTGACAGACCCGCTATATGTGTGTTATAACAACGTTTTACTGTAGTTTAATTGCAAGTTCTGTAAACCTCTCATCGAGTTTGTTTTAAAATTAATTTATAAACTTATAAGAATTTACAAGACAGACCTGTACTTTGGCAGCCATTTCAATATTGGAAATTTGGCCTTCAGGTTTCCTAGGTTGAACGTGTCTCTGGCCACGCGTGCATAGTTAATGCCTTTGCAACCGTGGAAAACTTCGCAGGTGCCCTGTCTGAGACAGCCCGCACAGTCGCGAACACTTCTAGCTGCATCGCCGCAGCAGTTGTCCAGATTCACCACAAGACAGCTGTTCTGTTCCGTGCGGCGAGATCTGGCATCTTCTCCTGCGGCATCTTCGTCGACCGAAAGCCCCTCTTCTTTCGTCGATTCGTTGCCGTCTACGTGGACTCCGTTCTGATCGTAACGTTCGACCCTCAAAACTATCGGAGCTGAGGTCATTTTCGTTAGAGTTTGCTGAAAATGTATCGCCTGTATAGCAGAAGAAGACAAATGCTTTGAAGTATAGATTTTGGCTGGCTCTTATTATAAGCTTGTGCGAGCGCAACGTCACGTAATACTGAAGAGTCTCGATTTTCCACTTAGGCCTATACTACCTATAGGTTCACGAGAACGTGTGGAACATTGACACAGTGCAAACAACTGTACACAGTCTAACGGCGTGGAACTGAGATTTAATTAACCCCTTAACTGGGGATCCCGGATATATCCGTCCATTTTACATTGAGTTACAGTCAAATACACGGTTAAGGGGTTAATTAACATGCATACTGTTTTGGCATCGTAGGCTGAGAATTGGTTTTGTTATTTTATGTAAAATCAAGAATAACATCTGTAGCGGACAAACAGAAGCTGGCCGTGTAAGCGACAGTAGTAGTCTTCAACGCACACGAAGTCCCATTAAAACACTTAAAATCAAGTTACAATAATTGTTATTGATTTGGTGGAAAATTTTCTGATGACTTTGAATTATTAACCAGATCACCGTCTGATTTTCGATACCAAGTGCGACCGACCTCGCCCCGGAGTGGAGGGGGGAGAAGAGCTGAGGGGCAAAGACCTTAAGTCTCGAACAAATCGAACACTATTGGGAGAGGTGACCAGTGGCGTAGCGACGAGGCAAAGTGCCCCCCGGGGCGAAAAAAGTGCCGCCTACGTAAAGCAATTCTGTGAAAAAAATTCTTTACAAAGCAAAAAACAAAAACAAACAAACAAATCTTATCGCAACTTCCTAAAATTCCTGACAAGCAACAAAAAACCGCTATCCCAGTTTCCTCCTGAAAAAAGTCTTCTCGAAAATGCCGCCCCTAGAGCAAGTTCCGCCTGGGGCGGTTCGCCCCCACTGCTCCCCTCGCTACGCCACTGGGTGATGATGATAGTCAAGAGCCAACGATTTATCGCAATCAGAGATATTTCTAGGATTGTGAATTTGGGGTGTCGACCTCAATTTTGGGGGGAGGGGTCCGGAGCTAATTAGTATGCATTTTGTATGCATACCATTGTCACTTTACCAAATTTTGAAGAGGTCGACCTCAAGTTGGGGAGGGGGTGTTGGGGTGTTAGAAAGTGTAAAAATATCCATGACCGCAATTGAAAGTCGAGTTTGTTGACGTTGTTATAACTTCTGTGCCCTGCGTTACAAATATATTTCAATCAATAAGTAAATTTCTTCTATGACGCCACTATAAAACGCCTGGGGGGGCACCAGCCGATGACGCACCAAATCCAATCATGATTAGAACCAGGTCAAGTCGGAACGGTCAGTCAGGTCATGCACGCGCACTTGCTTACAGAAAAAGCGAAACAGGACAATCAACAGAAGTTTCTATGCCACCGATTGTTTTAGTGGCAAGGAATTGAACCATTATATTGATTGAAAATAACATCTCGTGACCTTGCTTAGAAACTGCGTGTTGGTATCAGTGATATCAACAGCTCTGGTTATTTTAGATATACCCGATCCGCAATTTAGATCTATACGTTCAATCTAACTACCACATCCGAATAGATTCTATCTCACAGCATCTGGCCAACCTAACTGTCCCGTCAATTAAATAATAATAATAATAATAATAATAATAATAATAATAAATAATAATAGTAGTAGCAGTATTGTAGTAGTAGTAGTAGTAGTGGCCCAACAGTATTGGTAGCAGAGAATGCCTAGAATAAACACTGAGTGTCAAGTACCAATTTAGACGATGCTACCAATACTGTTGGGCCACTATGGGACACAATATGGGCCACAGCAGTGTAAATAAAACGAGTAACATCCTGTTGCGAATAATGATTGATTAAAGAAATAATTTGCGCGTTGCGTCATAACACCAAATGCTAGCGTTAAAATTTCTATAAAGTTGTAGGCGATCACGTGATGATAATATTACTAGCATCACCTAGTGCGGCCCATATTTGCACAATTGCGCTATTAAACAGCGGACACGTTTACTAGTACTCGGCAGCATGATATGATTTTGAGTGAATATCACAGTAGCAACAGTGCTTACCTCATTTGCCGGCATTTTTACTGTTCAGTACTTTGCTGTGTATATAGTAAGTCGCGATCCACTCCACCTGGATGAGTTTCTGCTTCAGAGTTGTGTATAGGCCCCTGTCATGCTTATATATCTCCGCGATTTCATTAAATCAGGGTCCCAACAGCGAGTCTAGACTCTCTATAGGTCAACTCCTCGTGTAAATCATATGATTAGTCTATTATGTCGTATCGACTTTAACTCTGTATTTGGAATTCGTTCAGTAGTCACCGCGTATCGGGTGTTTTAGCGTAACCACGACTAATTTTCTGTTTGGCATGACTTTGATTGCTAAGTTTTATGTCCTGTCAGTTTGTTTTCGAATTCGCCATTAAACCTGAACTCTGCAAATGAATTTTACCCTGCGCATGTTGTAATATTTCCGCGCCCATATAGTGTTTGTACTTTGATTTTATGTTAGAATAGATGAATTTTACAAAAGTGTACTCTCTCTGAAACCAGGTGGCTTGCTCGTTGACTACAAGTAAAATCTTTCCCTTTGAACCGGTGCAGACGTGGGGTTGAATACTTTGCAAATCAAGTACTTTACTGATCTAATATAAGATTACTGGATTACTAATCTTAAAGGTAATTATGTAAATAATTCAACGCGTGACCAAATCTAATACTAATTCACGTTGCTTTTGTTCTAGCGCTGCATGTGCTGACATCAAGCTTAGCGTTACGAAGTACATAATTATTATGTTCAGTACATAATTTAAGTTTTTTTGGGAGGGGTAAAAACTATTTCAAAATAGGCAAAACGAATTTTGAAACACATAAAGGACACATGTATTCTTAGGGGCTGTCCATTAATTACGTCAACAAATTAGGGGGAGGGGTTTGAAAAGTTTGAAAGTTGTTGACAGGGGAGGGGTCAAGACAAGTTGACGTCAACAATTTTATTTTTTACAAATGATAAAAAATAGGAAATTTCACGGAATACTATTTATTACAACAGAAAAAGCCTGACAAGCAAAACAGGTCGTCACCACCGCATTTTGATGCACTTGATGAACAAAAGAAAGGGGAAAAGGTCTAATCGCTGCAAAAATAATAACCTTCTAAATCAGGGGTGTCAAGACTTTTTGGGTGGCGGGCCAAATGACATGTCTTCCATGTCCTCGCGGGCCAAACATAGGCGGATTTAGAGTTTAATATTTGGGTAGGCTAGCATGGAGGTCTGGGGGTGCCATCCAGCACGGGTGCCTACCCTAGTGCCCTAGCATTTAATAAAATCCACCTATGGGGCCAAATACAAAAATGCTTGTCAATATTATATTCAAAAATCTGAGCTATCTAAAAATCTAAAGTAAAATGACGAAAACATGAAAGGCCATTCAATCATTACATTATTTACATTGATTACAACCTATTTTTGTAACTCTGACAAACCGTATTCTAGTCACATGTCTAACAGAAACTGTTAAATTTAAAACTCTGCTAATGGCGAAGAACTGAATATCAAATTGATTACATATAAAGTTAGAAAGCGGTCGATGTAGAGGCGTGGAAGCTGATGAGACGCGACATTTTTTTAATTTTTCACTAGTTAGCAATGTCTGGTTTTAAATCTGCAACCAAAGCTACTCGCAAATTTGCGGGGTTTTTGCTAATTAACTCAAGTATGCTAGGCGAGTATATAACGGTAGTAATCTTCCGCTGTTGATGTAGCTTGTCTATATACTGGTTAAGTCAACGTGACCGACGAAATCCAAAGTCAAAAACAGATCTGTACATGCTCTTCCATTCGTCACGCCAGGAAAACACAGGATCTATGATTCGACATAAAAGCAATTTTTAAAATGCAAAACGAATCTGCATCAAACCAATTTCACAAACCAAACAAGATTTTACATCAAACCAATTGCACGCATAATTTACTTTTAGCAAAAATTTTAAAAACGTAAATATTTTCGCCGGCCAAATAAAATCCGCTCGCGGGCCAAGTTTGCAGTGGCGGCTCCACCGGGGGGGCCAGGGGGGCCCGTGCCCCCCTATTGACTGCCTGGCCCCCCCAGTGGCCCCCCACTTGGGACCCTATACTTAATGCTACATACATTAAACAACAAATGGTTGGCCCCCCATGATTAGAAGTTGCCCCCCCAACGGCCCCCCCACTTGCCAAATCCTAGAGCCGCCACTGCAAGTTTGGCCCGCGGACCAAGGTTTTGACACCCCTCTTCTAAACTTTTTAGGGGACCCGTCACTGGCCTTATTGGGAGAGGGGTCAAAAGTTTTTGACATAATTATAAGGGGCACTGAAAGTTGACAGTTGCTGACCAGGGGTAGGGATCAAAAACTGCCCAAAAATTGTTGGCATAATAAATGGACATTAATGGACTACTTAACTACAAGCAGAAATCGAACAATTTCCTAATTGTTCTCCTTGTTCATTTATTGCTTAGCGATAGGCAGCTATAGACTCCGTTTGACAAGTTAAACGCCCCAAGGTAAACGCCTCAAAAAACTAAACTGCCGATATGATGACGATGATGATGATCATAATACTACTACTACTACTACTACTATACTACTACTACTACTACTACTAATAATAATATAATAATAATAATAATAATAATATTATTATTATTATTACTACTACTACTACTACTACTACTACTACTACTGCTGCTACTGCTGCTACTACTACTGCTACTACTACTACTACTACTACTACTACTACCACTACCACTACTACTACTACTACTACTACTACTACCACTACTACTGCTACTGCTACTACTACTACTACTACTACTACTACTACTGCTGCTGCTGCTACTACCACTGCTGCTGCTGCTACTACTACTACTACTACTACTACTACTACTACTACTACTACTACTACTACTACTACTCACTATCACTAATTCAGATTTCATATTTGGAATGATTTGGGACTCGGTTTAAGAAAAATGCTCTTTAATGGCCAAAACACTGCATGGCGATACAATAATCATTCGATAAAGGGCTGTCCATTAATTACGTCAACAATTTAGGGGGAGGGGTATTGAAAAAGTTTGACAGTTGTTGACAGGGGAGGGGTGGGTCAAGAAAAATTGACGTCAACAGTTTCACTTTTTACAAATAATCAAAAAATAGGACATTTCATGGAATACTACTTATTACAATGGAAAAAAGCATGGGAAAAAAGGTCATCACCACCAAATTTTGACACTCGATGAGCAAAACAGGGGGAAATGGTCATCACCGCAAAGAATAATAACCTTGTTATTGGGACCTGTCATTGCTCTGGAGGGGGGTAATTATAGGGGGTAACTGAAAGTTGACAGTTGTTGATAAGGAGGGGAGGGGGTCAAAATTGCCCAAAAATTGTTGACATAATTAAAGGACAGCCCCTAAACAAAGTATGCATCTCCTGAAATCGGATAACCTGTTGACCGTGTTAGTGGGGCGATGTACAGGCGATGATGAACGAAACGCTAAGTCATCGGCTTGCAATTAGTTCAGTCAACAGAGTGTGTATAGTGACAACGGCGACGTAGCCAATTATACATACTTTACGAATACAGCCATAAAAAATTAATCATTATCCGATATCCATTCCTAATCGTCCGAGCGTTATCTTTGATTAGACCTTCTAGCCGTGCAGGTCAACTTAATTTTTTTTTTTTTGCTCTGTGATGTTTTATTGTATGTCTGTACGACTGTAGGTATCGATGCTCAACACTAGTTTTGTCACTGTTTTTGGCTTGGCTGAACGACTTTAAAAATGTAGTATACTTTGGTCCAATTGCTAATTACCTGAGGATCACGTGGGCAAGAGGTAGTTAACATGTAGAGTTACCAGTTGCCATCTCTGGTATAGAGTCTTAATTTGGTAGCATGTCGTTGTAACTGCATCAGTTATTGTAATTTCTTGATGCGTCAAATCAGGAAGTGCCAATTCACCCCCACTGACATTAATTTTTATGTTAAAATTTGTTGCATTGATACTGTATGTTACGTGACAATCCAACTATAATTATCAAGCACGTCTAATTAGTTACTTTTATGTCTTAATTATAATAATCAGTAAGCATTAGTAAAGCAGTTAAAGAAAGCGTGAATAGTTTAAGGCCACTTTCCAGTAACGTGGAGAGGGGGCGGGTGGGGCGGTGGCCCCGGGCGCAGATCGGGGGGAGGGGGCGTAAAAATTGACCTGATGACCTTTTTTGCTTGGCGCACCAAATTTGGGGGCTGGTGGCCCAGGCGCAGACCAGGGCAGGGGCGTAGAAATTGACCCGACGATGCCTTTTTTGCTCGTGGGCGTACCCAGGACAACTTGGCCCCGGGCGTCGGCCACTCTCTACACGTCACTGCCACTTTCGATTTATCATTTATTACTATTTTGTTATGTCGTTTCGTAAGCATTAGATGTCTTAGCAATAATTAGCGATTATATCAAAAACCAATCGAATCATCAACTTCTATAGCGCCACTAAGATTCACAGACTTCTTTTGGAGTCGATTTCTTCTTCGACGATTTGAAGACTCTAGTCTACAAAATAAGTGTTCCCGATTATTTTTGTTAGCGGGTTGAAACTTACGTCAGGATTACTAAACCTCAATTTTCTGAAACTTTTACGAAGATCTGACGCACAGATGTTGTCCGTATCAAGAATTCAAGATGAGATCTTAGTTACTAAACAAGAGAGTCGTCAAAAGGTTCTCACCTGTACGCAGGTTCCATCTGGCGAGACATCAGCAAAGTTTCCTTACCTATAAATGTATCAATAGGATGTATATGATTATCTTACCTGTCCTTTAGGTCAATATATATTTGATAATTCTAGTAATATTAAGGCTACACCTATCTGCCATTTACAGAATAAATTCCCAAGGGGTCTATTGTGACCGCCTGAACTAATCGGAAATGAGGGCTCCATTTAATTTTATGTCTTCTTCTTTAAAGTTCTTTAAATTTCACAGATCGCACAACACCAGCAGAGGAATTTTGAAAATAAGGAATCCTCGCACGCCTGTCGACTCTCCCGAAAGGCGCACGGAGTTCTTCGAATCGCAACGATTTAAAAACAGATCCTCAGAACAAAACTTTTAAAACCAGTCCACTGGAACACCTAAACTGCCCTATGCAAGCACCTTAAACCCAATGCCATACTCCTCTTCGCCACCTAGGTAATCGTCTACCTAAGAATGCGAATTTCTTTCAAGAGAATTACCAGGAGTGTTTACATCATGCTGTAGTTCTCTCTCTCTCTTCTCTCTCTCTCTCTCTCTCTCTCTCTCTCTCTTCTCTCTCTCTCTCTCTCTCTCTCTCTCTCTCTCTCTCTCTCTCTCTCTCTCTCTCTCTCTGTCTCTCTCTTCTGTCTCTCTCTTCTCTTTCTCTTCTGTCTGTCTGTCTGTCTGTCTGTCTGTCTGTCTCTATCTATCTATCTATCTATCTATCTATCTATCTATCTATCTATCTATCTATCTATCTATCTATCTATCTCTATCTATCTATCTATCTATCTATCTATCTATCTATCTATCTATCTATCTATCTATCTATCTATCTATCTATCTATCTATCTATCTATCTATCTCTCTCTTCTCTCTCTCTCTCTGTCTCTCTGTCTCTCTCTCTTCTGTCTGTCTGTCTGTCTGTCTCTCTCTGTCTCTGTCTGTCTGTCTGTCTGTCTGTCTGTCTGTCTGTCTGTCTGTCTGTCTGTCTGTCTGTCTGTCTGTCTGTCTCTCTCTCTCTCTCTCTCTCTCTCTCTCTCTCTCTCTCTACACGTCAGTAAATATTGTCGTTTGCCGGTCATCCAAGTTGACGCAACTGCCCTCGATTGTCCTGTTTGCGTCACTCTTAAGACGAATGAAATAAACTGGGCAAGAGGAGTACATCGCAAAATGCAAATTATAATACCGGAGTGTATACGTGTAGAAGAATATCTTGTGTACTCAACACTCTTCATAAATTTATACGATGTCGCCACCTTGTCAAGCACTGATTCTTCAAAACTCCTTGCAATCAATCGATGTTTTGGTCCATATTCTTACGCGACTCAAATATCGTATCACATTGTTTTCAATTGTTATTTGCTTAACCTCGTCATGCTTGTGACTCGATAGCCGATAGATTTAATGCTAAACGGACACTAGAAACTAAACTATAGGCATTAGCCTCGTTAAGAGAATTACTCGGTTTCCAACGAATACGAAATAGTTTTATTGATGGCTATAGTCTGCGCACTTGATTCGGCACGCCGAGTTACAAGTGCAGGTTGAAGATATAATTACGTTTTCAAAACAACAGCCATTGTATAGTTGAAGATTTCGAGGTCTGGGAATTACTAAGAGAGACTTAGACCGTCAGTCGAAACCGTTGTCACGAATGCAGGTGAAGGGGAAAGCATAACGGGCCATACTGGACCTATGGCATTTGCAAATTGCGGGTACTTCGAATACTGACTAAAGATGTACCTTCAAAAGCAATAAATAAGTATTGTGATCGGTAGAAGTAACACCGTTACTTTTTGGGCCTAACTATCTAATTCCAGTGAAAGTCCTACCACAAATTTTGGTCATTTTCTCTTTTCCCTACTGCCTCCCCCAGGGTGCGATTTGTGACTGGAGCAGTGGGGAGAATATTTGGGGGGGGAAGAGTTTGGGAGGATGTAGTTGTTAGGGAAATGTAGCAGTGGGGGATATAGTGGTGAAGGGATGTAGCAGTAGGGGATGCAGTTGGACAGTGGGGGGGAGAATCCACCCTTCCCCCTAAAAATCGCAGCCTGCCCCAACCACGAATAAACCGGGATGTGGTAGGCCCTAACAGCTTCTTCGGCTTTTAAAGTTGAACGACAAGTAGCCACTTTTAGAGCTTGATTCATAATAACGATAATAATAATAATAATATAATAATAATAATAATAATAATAATAATTGTAATTGTAATTGTAATAATAGTAAGTAAGTAAGTAAAATCTCGTGTTTTTATATAGCGCTTTGGAAAGCAGCAAAACTAGTGTTTTTAAAAATTATTTTTAACCTGAAGGTCACGCCATTTATCATTGATATTAGAAATAAATTGGGCCTCGTTTTTGTTCTATTGATGTTATTGCTATCTGAGTGCTTTAACGGCAGCTGTGAGAGGCCTTGTTTCATTTCGTTTTTATCGTTTTATGGCTTAAAAACATAAGAAAATCTAGAGGACACGAAAGCAGGACAATAACAACTAAACCAAAAATCAAATAAATGCATAAATTTGCGGCGCAAATAAGTAAGTAAACACACTCACGATCCGTTCATTTTTGCCAGGGCAGTATAGTATTAGCGCAGTAGACCTGCTGCTCAACGTTTCAACTGTGTCGTTAATTAATAAACTTAGTTTGTGAAGAGTTAAAAACTATTTACAACTGCTACTTGGCACCATTACGGGTCATTGAATTACTCTTTTCACTCGAAATCAATAGATCAATGGCCTCTCACCTGTACAGGCGAACCCCCGCCGAGACAGGTAAAGAGAAAAACTACAGTAAAACTTCGTTTTATAAGAAATTCGGATAAAACTAACACTCGGCTATAACGTTGCGCAATGTACGGTCCCATGTGATGCGCTGCCATATTGAACGGTATTGGATAGAACGTACTTCGGATATAATAAGTACTCTATAATAAGTACTCAATCTTGTACTCAATCTTGTGACCCTAAAAAAGACAGCATCCAATCAGTATTCTGGATCATTTTATTATTATTATTATTATTATTATTATTATTATTATTATTATTATTATTATTATTATTATTATTATTATTATTATTATTGCCTGGCTGATCATTCACTTTTCACATAGCTATTTTAAGAAAGGCTGGCTAAGCGCCTAAGAATAAGCAGCTACTGTTGTGCTGCTTTTCATAGCGCTATATAAATCCACTAAATTTTACTTACTTACTTACTTATTAATGCTATTATTATTATCGTCAGAGTTATTACTATTATTATTATTATTATTATTATTATTATTATTATTATTATTATTATTATTATTATTATTATTATTATTATTATTATTATTAGGACAGCTTATACAGCGCTGCAACATAGCTTAAAAGAGGGCAATGTGTAAGACGCTTCGACTTTGACATATCAGTGAGGGTCGGAAGATAGCGATAGTAAAAAATTCGCTCAGTTTTTAAACGTCTCTCTAATTACAAAATACCAAAAGCTCAACACCACGTACCCCCCTCACCCCTCCCGTTTCTTAAAGCTCTTATGTTGCAGGTTCTAACCGCTTCTTGGTGACGCTATTATTGAGTCTTGAGTTTGTTTCCATCAATTTCCAACGCGCACCGGTTTCTTAATTAGCCGTTTGCAGCATAGCGCAGCTGTTTATACTGTTTATTAGTACAAGGCAGTGGCGTAGCCAGGATTTCCGGAAGGGGGGTTTTGAACAAAAATTTCGTCGATAAACGCCAAGGGGGTTTTCACCACACAAATCGCCAAAAATCGCCTCAAAAAATAAAAATTGCTTGAAAATACATCAAAAAATTTTTCAGCCGTCCAAGGGGGGTTAACCTCCAACCCCCCCGTGGCTACTCCACTGGTACAAGGTAAGCGATTCACCTTTACCGGCGAAGAAGAGTGGAAGAGTGTGTGATTTCAGGCTGAACTTACTTCAAGCTGGTCAGATCCGAGTTCAAGTATGTGTGTAGGCCTGTATATATATATAGGCACCACCAAAGCGGTCAGTAAACTCTTTCATGCAGTCCGTCAGACTAGCAGAGCCTACATACGCAAGAGAATGACTTCTACACCGCGAATATTGAAGATCCGTTATTACGGGCAACCGGAGCAAAATGCCAGACAGGACCCGATCAGAGAAGAAGAAGAAGAAGGTGACGATAGCGATTTGAGATTCGACAGTATTTCCACGATCGCGGAAGCAACTATCGACGTGCAAGATACCGTTGTTTCGTCGGACATCGTCAGCGAAAATAAGAGAAACTGTTTTGTGTCGAACTTGGACGACTGTTGCGGAGATAGTGCTAGGGGCGTTCGCGACTGTGCGTGCTGCCTCAAGGAGGGAACCTGCGAAATATACACCGGTTGTAGACGCATCGATTTCAGACGATTGGCGAAGAATACGTTCAACTTAAGAAGTCTCAAGGGAAAGTTTCCGATATTGAAATGGCTGCCGAAGTATAGGTAGGCATATACGCAAATCCGGATTAATCTCAAAAGGACAAAAGATTGACAAACAACTTACAGTTGACAAAATAAAGTGGTTTCTTAGAGGGTCGACGTGTAAAAGAGTGTTGACTATTCTTAACAATATGATGTATTGATGACTCAATCCAAGCATTTCGCGAATACATTCAATTGTTACTTTATCATACATTGTAAACATCAAAGGTTTTACATCCACCCTGTTGTACTCAGTGGCGGCTCCACAGGGGGCCCGGGAGGCGTGCCCCCTATTGAGTTCGTGGCCCCCAGTGCTATTGAGTTCGTGGCCCCCCTGTTGGGACCCTATACTTAATACTACATACCTAACAACAAATGGTTGCCCCCCCCCATGATTAGAAGTTGCCACCCCAACGGCCCCCCACTTGCCAAATCCTAGAGCCGCCACTGGTTGTACTAGACGATCCAAATTATTTAAACTGCTTTTGTTCGGACAAGTGGCTTTATTAACTGCTTGTTATTTTGTAGATTTCCTCATTTAATCGGTGATGTCATAGCTGGCGTCACAGTCGGTTTAACTCAAATTCCAAAGAGTCTCGCGTTGGCCAACATCGCTTACCTACCTCCACAGGTTGTAAAAAAAAGTTAACGAAAGCTCCTACCTATCCCAATGGTTCAAATTTACGCTGCGGTGGCGAATTATTAGAGGATTTAGAACACTTCTTGACAGAAAATCGGGTTTTCGTTCTGATTATTTTTGCTGGATTTTCTTGCAAATCTGTCTCTGCTGACTCATTCATTATATGATGTATTGAGAACTAGTTCGGAATTTAAGTAAGCTACGCTTTCTGAATCTCGTCCAAATATCTGTAACTCACACTTACTCTATATCTGCTAGATCTTTGAAATTACTGAACTCACGCTGAGATACTAACTAAAATATCTAGTAGTAGTCAGTAGTAGTAGTAGTAGTAGTAGTAGTAGTAGTAGCAGTAGTAAAGTATTAGTATCTAGTAGTAGTGGCAGTAGTAGTAGTAGTGGTGGTGGTGGTGGTGGTGGTGGTAGCAGTGGTGGTGGCAGTGGCAGTGGTGGTGGTGGTGGTGGTGGTGGCAGCAGCAGCAGTGGTGGTGCAGCAGTGGTGGTGCAGCAGCAGCAGCAGTGGTGGCAGTGGTGGTGTGGCAGCAGTGGCAGCAGCAGCAGCAGCAGCAGCAGGTGCAGCAGCAGTGGTGCAGTGGTGGTGGTGGTGGCAGCAGCAGCAGCAGCAGCAGTGGCAGCAGCAGTGGCAGTAGTAGTAGTAGTAGTAGTAGTAGTAGTAGTAGTAGTAGCAGTAGTAGTAGTAGTAGTAGTAGTAGTAGTAGTAGTAGTAAATAAGAAGAAGAAGAAGATGATGATTTTATCAATAGTTTCCTTGTACGGTTAAATTAATATCCAGAACTCTTGTTTACTCTGTGCTGAATTTCTGCTATGTTTCTTGACGGTCGCAGTATGGGATGTATTCGGCGATGCTTTGCTGTTTCGTTTACGTCTTCTTCGGGACCGCCAAGGACATGAACATGGGCCCGGCGTCCGTGTTGACCCTGCTCGTCAGCGAGTTCGGAAGGTCTCCGATAGAGGGCGACCCTACCTACGCCCTCGTTCTATCGTTCATTTGCGGCCTAGTTCAGTTCGTCATGGGCGTATTTCACCTCGGTAAAACATAATTCGACCTTCAGTCATAATAATAATAATAATAATAATAATAATAATAATAATAATAATAATAATAATAATAATAATAATAATAATAATAATAATAAAAGTGGTTTAGTAGGATCTATTCGTTCTATTTGTTCTTCTAATTTATTTGCGAACTTTTGAAACTTTAATAGAGCCGGCCATACGTTTCAATTAACGCCAAAATTAATATCTGAATAGTTTAATATAAGAAAAATTTCTCAATCAGTGTGTTTTATCTACTTGTGCTGAGAAGATGCTATCGAAAGCTTTCGAATTTACCTAAGTAACGTTGGTTTCATGAAAAGCAATGCATTCAAGCTCTACCCTCTACTGTATAAAGCACTTGCATTGTACTTGGTTGTGCGTAGACATAATGCACATTATTGGAATGATTTGTTTATTTAAAACAACCTAATACCTAGCAACTGCTGCAGCTTTCCTTGGTAGTCTAGTGGTTTGGATTTGGCGTTCTTACCGCCTGCCGGGGTTCGATTCCCCGTCAGAGAGTTGACTTTTATAGTGGTTTGTCGCACAGGGCAGACCCTCCTGAACCACTGTAAACCTTGTTATATTATATTTTATTATATAATAACTTGTAGGTTTTGTTGTCAACTACATATCGTATCCGGTCTTGGAGAGTTTCACCACGGCTTCAGTAATCACAGTCATCTTCGGACAGATTCCAGTACGTGGAATTAATTTAATACTATACTTTGGGGCTGTCCATTAATTATGTCAACAATTTTTGGGCAATTGTTGACCCTCCCCCTTGTCAACAACTGTCAACTTTCCCTTCCCCTCATAATTACGTCAAAACTTTTACCCCACCTCCAGATCAATGACAGGTCCCAATAACAAGGCTAATATTTTTGTGGTGATGACCATTTTCCCCTTTTTTGCTCATCGAATGTCAAAATGTGGTGGTGATGACCTTTTTTGCCATGCTTTTTTCCATTGTAATAAGTAGTATTCCATGAAATTTCCTATTTTTGATTATTTGTAAAAAGTTAAATTGTTGACGTCAACTTCTCTTGACCCCCTCCCCTGTCAACAAATACCAAACTTTTTCAACCCCCCCTAAATTGTTGACGTAATTAATGGACAGCCCCATTGGATGCAAATACTAGTGAATATTAGAAATATTCCTGTAATTCCATCTCTAATAGATTTAAACGTCGTCAGAAAAAATATTTGCGTAGCCAGGGTCCGGAAAAAATGGACAAAAATAAGGTAGTCAAGCAAGGAGTTCGTCACGTTCTCTACGATCATGTTATAACCCCCCCTCCCCCAAGTAACTCATCGGTCTTACACAAATTAAACGACCGGGCCCAGCAAGAATATGGGGCCCCTGCCCCCATCCATGGCTACGCCAAAGGGAAATACATCTGAAGATATGTATTTTAAAGTAGTTTTGTCGAAAGCGTTAATTCAACATGATCTTGTAGAAAGATTTGTATGTAGTATCTGCAAATGTCATTAATGTGTGTTGAATTCAAATGGTACTCAAGCTAACTGGAGACCAGTTTCTCTCCTGCTAAGTCTCGGTTTGTGGGGGGTACTGTAAACAGGGGCGCAGCCAGGAATTTGACTTCAGCGACTAGACATACAACAGATTTTATATTTTCGCCATCCTTGGTAATGCATTAGAACGACTAACCCCCCCCCAATATTTTCCACGTGACGTATCCACCATAGACTGCCGTCTGGTTGTCGGCCTGATATCCTGGATCTATTGCGATTATGATTATTTGATGTGCCATCGGTTGATTCTTTTATGCATTGCGAAGTGGCGCTATAGAAGTCAGAGATGACAATCGGTCACTCCAAATGGTCTATGGTGACCCCTTGGTGACCGCATTTGACCCGTGATCCTATGACCCACTGCCAACTCTGATCTAAGCTGAGGATTGGATTAGATTCGCGTCCGTTAATAATGCTGTTTAAATTGAGTATTGCTCTGTGACATTTTGCAGAATTTGCTTGGACTCGAAAACGTCCCGAGAGAATTTCTCAGACAGGTTTACTGGACATTCAGAAAACTGCCTGAAACTAAGTGCGTCCTCAGTAAACTTTAACCAGAATCGAATTACGTCAATTTTGTCATTTCTAGTTTATCGTTTGAATGTATACTACTAGTACTACTGCTACTACTACTACTACTACTACTACTACTACTACTACTACTACTACTACTACTACTACTAGGCCTACTACTACTACTACTGCTGCTGCTGCTGCATTTGCAACTAAAATAAGTCGAATGAAAATGCCTTTACGGTGATTTTTAATGTTTTGGCTGTTGGGTACTAGGAGAGAAAATGATTTGTTATTTTTAATTGGAAGATAATATTTAAAATGTCTGTTTTTGCAGATTGGGAGATTTTGTTCTTGGTCTCGTTTCCATTATTATCATCTTTCTGCTTCAGGTAGACCTATATTAGCCCGTTAATGCCTGAATTTACCAATTGCTTGCGCTAGTAGCTTGGTTCAATGAAACAATAATAATCGCTAAGCGATCCTGATAACTTGATCAGAAATGCAGCACAGAGGACGGCCAAAAATCATTGGAGGTTGAATAGGCCGCGACGTACATCGCAGCTATTACTGCATGTGTGCGGAGAGTCACACGCGTTTAGAAATTTTCAACGTTGAATCATTTTATGCTTAATTGACACATTGAATGACTTTGTGTTCGCCTGAATACGGAAATCATATAATTTCTAATAATTCGTGTCTATTCTAAACATTTCAACGTATATATATATATATATATATATATATATATATATATATATATATATATATATATATATATATATATTTTATATATATATATATTCTCTGTTTGCAGAAATTAAACTCAACGAAATGTTTGAAGCCGAAATCGAAAACCAAAATCAGTGTGCTCGAGTCGTCAAGTATCTTATGTGGCTTTTAAGCACTGGTATGTCAGACGCTTGGATAGGTTTAGTCAATTAGATTCTATCAAGGGCCAAATCTTTTTTACAACTGTTGCCACCTGAAGGCCTGGTGTTTTTAAAATCAGTAGTCGTCATTTGCCATAAGTAATAGAAAACAGATAAGTGGAAAACAAGATATTTAAGAATATATAGATCGTAAGTATTAGAAAAACGTATCATTTCAGTATCTTCGCGGGCTATTTCACGCCCTTTGGCGGACCGGATTTGGCCCGCGGGCCGCCATTTGAATGCCCCAGTTCTGGAGTCAGGTGATATCAGTCTGTCAGATTTGCTGTGCAAAATTCAGACAAACCATTGCAAAGGTTTATATACCTACCTCTTTTGGGCTTCGTTAATTTCTGATTAAGTCTCTATACTTATCGGTATTTAGGCCTACAAACGTAGACACGCAGAACGACCTTTCAGAGGTCAGAGGAGGCCCAGGCCGTTTGCAAAATGTAGGCCCCTCAGGCTACTTACTCCTAATACGAATCCAGAGTTTTAAGAGAATTGCACAAAATTTTTGACATGCCAAATATTCTGAAGCTCCCTTTAAAGCACAGGCCCGGGGCAATGGCCCCTTCCTCCAAATCTACCCGCAAAGGATCAGACCAGAGTTGGAAACAATAAAACATTCCATAGAAGATCCGAAAGAGAGGTGCTCTAGGATAGCGCGCCACGCAACAATTTTATAATATAATTTTCTATGTCTGTGAGTCACGCTATACTATCTTCCAAACATAACCGCTATTGGACGACGCGTCATGGTTGCTATAGACAACCAGAAGTTATAATGGGCGGAGCAACCTAATGGGCGGAGCTCGACGCGTCAATAATCGTTCCTCCAAATCTAGGAAAGGATCCAGAACAATCATTCTATGGTCGCTGATCTATGCCCACGCAACAATTTTAAATCTAATTTTGCCATTGGCGTCTACTATCTTCCAAACAATGGTTTCTATGTTATCGTTCTGCCAACCAGAAGTTATAATGGGCGGATCAACCGGACCTTGTTGGTAAATACTGGATACCCCTATAGGCAACCAAAAGTCATATTATAATCGTTGCTGTGGTTGCTTCGTCCGTCATTTTTGACGGGTGAACAGCTAGTCCGTAAATAAATCGCTTATTTCATCCTGAATTGGTTAGATGCTACATGTAACTTTACGTATATTGATGTACTGATAGCTAGGAATGTGGTTGTCGTTGTCCTTGGCATCGTCGCCGCCTACTTGTTCCATCTGCGCGGAGAGATTCCTTTCGACATAACAGGCACCATTCCATCTGGTCTTCCGCCCTTTAAACCGCCAGCGTTCAGCGTATCAGATGGTAATACCACTTACACCGCAAAAGATATTTTTTCGGTTAGTTGAAATTACGCTCGAATGATTTTTAAAATAATATTTTATTCAGTGGGTTTTTTAGAAAGAAATATTTGCTGGTGTAGAAAAATTATGTAAACGTTTATATAAAATTCTGTGCTTCGATCGTAATAGAAACTGAAACGGCCACGTTTGGTCGGTATAAAAATAAGATGTGACGCAAAATTTCAATTTTTGAACGTAATGAAGCGAGAGAATTATAAAACTTGTAGGGCTATCAAAGTTTCTCCGGGACGCAGTATCGGCGCGTACCGTGACAAAAAGCAGTGATTTTAAAAGAGTTAACTTCTTCTTTTGTTCTTAATGTCTCAATATTTTGATGCAAGATAAAACCAAACTTCTTAGGTCCAACATAAACGCTAAAGTGAACAGTGATTTCTCTACCGAAGCAAACTGCGATGCACAGGTGACGTTAGTCCTTGTAGAAGCTACAGTTTCACGTCAATGTTATATCTGAAGCAAAATCTTGCTTTTCTGTGCATAAATGTCTTTGTTTTTACATCTGTCTGTGAATATTTTAAAATTTCTAGCATATGGGAAGTGGAATCATTATTGTACCGATTGTCAGCTACATTTCCATAATGGCAATAGCGAAAAGCTTCGGTAAATGAAATATTTAAAAACACTCTTTTAATAGAAAACATTGACGTAGCCACGGGAGGAACGGGGGTGGGCGGACCCCACTATTTTGACTGGGATCACTCGTGGGATTTACGCCAAACCGTTTAGATATTTGGGGGGGCAGGTCGTATGCATGATCGAGGAGAATGTGTGAAGATCTTCTTGACAAGATTTTTCTGTTCGTCTGAGACTTTTCTAGTCGAAAAATGTCGATGCACCACCCCAACCCCCGGATATTCCGGAATTAACCCTGGCTACGCCACTGGTGGTGAAGGTTGTATACTCGATACTCCGCCAACTCTCTTCCGGACATGAGAAAGCAAACACATTGCATCTTTAATTTGTTCTGTCTGCAAAACAAGCGACATTTTTTCTTTAATTTTTATGCCAAACCCTATAATCGCTAAGCAAGATGCATAGCCACGAACAGGGATATTTTTACCCCCCCCCCTGACAACCTCAAACTCCCTCTAATCTGAGACCGACACCCCAACAACCCCCATTTGAGAGCCAGATGACCATTTTGCTTGTCAGACTTTTTGGCAGGGCACCTCCTGACTATACCAGCACCCACCCACCCACCCACACCCCCAAATTAATAATCCTAGAAATAACCCTGGCCACGAATCAAAGTCATTCGGATATTTGTGAAAGTCGACCGTTAGAATTGCAAGCATGATGAGCAGGCGACAGAAACTGCGCTTTTTTTATCTTATGCAATGCGTTATTTTCAGCTCGAAAGGGAAACTACAAAGTCGACAAAGATCAGGAACTCATTGCTTGTGGTGAGTCACTAGAATAATAATAATAATAATAATAATAATAATAATAATAATAATAATAATAATAATAATAATAATAATAATAATAATAATAATAAATAATAATAATAATAAGGTTCACAGTGGTTCAGGAGGGTTTGCCCTGTGTGAGAACCACTGTTGTACCCATCCAATCTTGTAATAATAATTATATTAATAATAATAATTTTATTAATATTTAATAAATATATAAATATCATGATAGTAATCGTAGTCATAGGCATCGTGAGAATAGCAATAACTCGCTTTTTGTTGGGCCAAATAGTTTGTCGTGTCGATAATAGAATCATCAATACAGGGTGGCGCAAAAAACAGACTATATTAAATGGAAATCCAAATGTGACTAGTTCGGTTTTTTGCGCCCCCCTGTAGTGATGATTTAAGTGGTTTTTAAATTGTCGTTTTTTTGTCAGGCGCTGCCAATGTTGTCGGCTCATTTTTCTCCGCATTTCCAATCACTGGAACATTTTCTGGGTAAGATCCTTGTCATGCTTTTCAGCTTTACCTTATGCTAAGCTATGTCTTCTAATCGATAAAATAATGTATTTGGACCTTTGTTGCAATCATGCAGTGGTTTGTACTTCATTCGGTGTCGGTGACAAGAATTTTGAACAAAGGGACTAAAGGCCAACTGGGGGCAACATCGACACCCAAACGTTTCCGGGGGAGTTGAGGCAGCAATTGCAGAGGCCAGAGTTGTCAAATGGTCATTGGGTCACGTGGGTTACTTAGAGTGACCCTTGCCATCAGTGGGGTGCAGCTCATTACTGCCATGACTAGGTTCTATTGTTATTTTTATTGTTCAACATGACAATTTATATAGCGCCGTAACATAGCAATGGCCAAAGTCAAGGGTGCTTTACAAGGAACGTGGAAACGAGATATTAAATATTAAATTTTATTAAATTTTATTGTATTTTAATATTATACTAACTGTGTAGCTCATTACTGACTTACTGTCATGACGTTGGTTCTCTTGTTGATATCCCGACTGACATTATTATGGTTATTCTCAATGTTGTTATATCGGAAAGTAGATTTGTTAATCAGAATCGATTCTCTTTCTTCCAGTGATATTTTTTTACCCCTAAGACCCCAAACACCCCCCCCCCATTTGAGGTCGACACCCCAAAAATTCCTAACCTAAGAATGGTATGTTTTTAAAAAAATAGCCCCGAACTCCCCAAATTTTGCCGACACCCTAATGCGTAAATTCACAATCCTAGAAATAACCCTGCTTCCTCCGCCTCTCCATTTGATCTCTCTCTCTCTCTCTCTCTTTTCTCTCTCTGTGTGTGTGTGTGTGTGTTGCCCTGCCTCCACTTGGTATCTCAATTCAATAGCTGAAGGCCTATACACTCAGTGTCTTATGTTTTTGTTGTTATTGCATTAGTGTTTTAATCGTTTCGCTTGTCGACGATTTTGAGTTGATACTAGCAAATTGACATCAACCAGATAAATGCAGGCACGCCTTTCAGTTTCTGAGCTCCGCGGGCAGACAGGCGTTTATCTCCGCACAACGCTAAGCCAAACAGTTACTTATTAATCGCCTCTATCCTTTCTGGTCATTTCAGGAGCTCGATTAACTACCAGAGTGGCGCAAAGACTACAGCGACTGGAATCTCCGTCGGTAAGACGAACGTTTCAATCGCAAAATCGACTTCGTTTGAAAGCAATTGAATAGGCATTTACTGTACTTCACCATTAGTATTATCAGTGTTTTATCCAGACTCCAGGCCTTTGGGGAGGGGGAGATTGACTTGGCTGGAGGGGAATACATACAGTTTAATGCAAAATTTGTGTAGGCGTTGGGATTTTTTTTTTTTTGGGGAATGTTGAGGTTGGGGTTATCCCCGTAGCAGGCCTGTATAAAACACTGAGTATTATAAAGTGCTGTTCTAATATACCTGGTTAATGATCATGCCTTCTCCGCCGCTCCCAATTTCTCAACGGTTTGCATAAATCCCACGACCGGTCCAGCAACTTTTATTAGGGGCCCTGGGCCTCCGATTTTCGGATAGGGGCCCGGCTTCCCCCCCACCCCCGCCCCCAATGATAGCGTTTGCTCTGGAAGCAACAGCACAAGAGAATTTGATATTAAATTATTTATCATTATCAATCAATCAATCAACTTCTATAGCGCCACTATCATAATGCCCAGGGTACTCGATGCCCGATGGCGCAGTTGGTCATTAGTTGGTCATAAGCTTCGAGCTGATCGAATCGGTTTTGATGGAAATATTTTTTGTTTGAAATTTCCCTCAGATTCTGTTAAATGATTTTTTTTTCTCTGTAGGAATCTTGGTGATATTGGTTTTGCTGTTTCTGACTCCTGTCTTTCGATTTATTCCCGACGCGTCGCTGTCTGCGGTCATAATCACGTCTGTTCTTGACCTGATCAATTTCCGACTCGTCATCAAACTCTGGCACGTCAAAAGTAGGTTCAAGTCAGACAGAGTAGGACATTAGGATTAAAACTGAACGATGTACGATATAAAGCGCATAGCTCAATAGAATTGGCATCATTGTGAATTAGATTTTAACTGAAGACAATGACAACCTATTCACAAAAGTAGCAACGATAGATTCTAAGAAAAACGCAAGTTTTTCGAAGTTTATAATTCTCTGCAATTATAATATGTGATTGGGAGAAGAGCAGAGACGTAATTTCACTGTTTTTCAGGGGGAGGGGGCAGAAAACTTTCGACCTGACAAGTTTGCGAAAAGTTGACGACCTTTTTTGCTTGTCAGTCACTTTTTACGATTAGTTACTTTTCTTTATAGTTTAGGGGTGCTTTTACCTATTTAGCCAGCCAATTGGTATGTAAAAACTAAAAAACTAAATAACACAAACATTTTCCCTAAAAATCAGGGGCAAATGCCCTCCCTGCCCCCCAATGACGTCCCTGGAGAAGAGAAAACACATCTTGAATACCTTCGGATCGAGAGGTTATCTGTGGTCAAATATTATTTCTCTCTGCACTTGGTAGAAAAGTGCGAAAGATATTGTAGATAATCGACGCAGAGGCAATATTGTTAAACAGAGGAGATATTGTCAAATATGGGCAATCTAATTGATTTAGACAATTGGTTTCGTTTCAGAAATTGATCTTATTCCATGGCTTGTTACGTTCGTGTGCTGTCTGTGCGTTAGTATTGAGGTAAGCCGTTTTACAGTGTCATGTAATAGTGGTGGTGGGTTAGTAGTAGTAGTAGTAGTAGTAGTAGTAGTAGTAGTAGTAGTAGTAGTAGTAGTGGTGGTAGTAGTGGCAGTGGCAGTGCAGTGGTGCAGGTGGTGGTGGCAGTGGTGGCAGTGGCAGTGGTGGTGGTGGTGGTGGCAGCAGTGGTGGTGGTGGTGGTGGTGGTGGTGGCAGTGGTGGTGGTGGCAGTGGTGCAGTAGTAGTGGTAGTGGTGGTAGCAGTAGTAGTAGTGGTAGTAGTAGTAGTAGTAGTAGTAGTAGTAGTAAAAATAATAATAATAGTAGTAGTAGTAGTTGTTGTTGTTGTTGTAGCAGCAGCACTACACTCAGTGCAATGCTTCCTATCTCATTTAAGAGGCTCCTTTTTGTTGTTTTTTTAGAATGGCATACTGATTGGAATCGCTGTTTCTCTTTGTATTCTAATATTTCCAGTATCTCGACCGAAATTTGAGGTAAAATGAAAGCACCCTAAAGTTTTTAATCAGTCTACGTAATTTACTGCTCTAACGGCTAGCGTCGATACAGCAGTGACATCTTATGCTGTAGGAAATACGCCTACTGCTAAGTAACGTTTACAAGAAACCATCTGTTTGATGGAATACTGTTACAATAATTATTCTTCTCTGGTAACAAGGCACTCACTGGCTGATGTTAATGAGCTTTCTTTTTCAGGCAGAAATAAACGACAATGAAAGCGAAGTTACTTTTGACGTAAGAAAGTGATACAGAATACATATCTAATTCATTCACTTATTCTCAATGCAATCACCAAGCGATGAACTACAGTAGACTTCGTTATAACGTGCTTGGTTATAGCGCATACTCGGTTATAACGTACCGTGGCAGATCCAGGATTTGGCAAGTGGGGGGGACCGTTGGAGTGGCAACTTCTAATCATGGGGGTCCAAGCATTTGTTGTTTTGTATGTAGCATATGGTCCATTTGTTGTTTTGTATGTAGAATATGGTCCCAACAGGGGAGCCACTGGAGGGCAGGCACTCAATAGGGGCAACGCCCCCCCCCCCTGTGGAGCCGCCACTGATAACGTGCGGTAATGTACGGTTCCGTGTGATGAGCTACCGTTTTGGATAGTAGGCCCATTCGATATAACGTACCTCGGATATACTAAATTCTACAGACTCACTAGGCTCGTAATAACGAAGTTCTACTGTATTTTTGCGAACAATAGATAAGCATTAGTCTTCCGGGTATTGGCAGATAACATCAGGGTGCTATTTGTGACCGGAACAGTGAGGGGGGATATGTCGAGCTTGGGGATGTAGTTGTTGGGAAATGTAGCAGTGGGGGGATGTAGTTGTGGGGGATGTAGCAGTAGAGGATGCAGTTGGGCAGGGGGGATATTCGCCCCTTCTCCCTACAAATCGCGCCCTGGATAGCATGCTTTGGAACTAATAATTGTGCAGATTTCAATATATTTATTATTCTACCTAATAACTGAGCCTGTAATTATGTTATTCGTAAGTGGTATTCTTGTATGGTGCGGTTTTAGAGCTGCTGTGAATCGGATTACGCCCTCCTCGTTATTCAACAGGGACTCGCTTTTCCAAGTGTCGAATATTTCGTCAACCACGTGATGCGATGTGTCGTGGAAGGTAATCAATCAATCAATCAATCAATCAATCAATCAATCAAACATTTTCTGTCCCTCCCCCTTTGATGATGGCAGGATTACGCTAATGCATAATGGGCCCATACCCGCTCTATAGACCTAACCTAATGGCATATGCTGTAGTACTTATCCTGTGCTTTCAGGTGGAAAGACGTGTTTCTACAGATCGGTAATTTTGGACTTTGTACATGTACCGTCGGTCGATTTCACCATTGTACAGGTATTACAGTTCTCTGATTAAAACTGTCGCTGACATTTCGTAATTCCAAGTTAGCAGAATATTTTGTCTTTTAAAATAAAAGGCCTACAATTGTCTTTTAAAATTCTACGACTGCCATACAAGGCACTCTACATTCAAATACAGTAGAAGGAAATAGAGGAAGGTGAAGACCCAGGAAGAAGTGGATGGACAACATCAGAGAAGACATGAACATAAGAGGAACTTCGAACGTAAAAGGAAGACGATTAACAGAAGATATAACTTCTTGGAAACAGTTTGTATCCAGCTATTGCCACTAAAGAGTTGACAGAGAGCAAGATGATGATGATGATGATGATGATGATGATAATAATAATGATAGTGATAATGATGATGATGATGATGATGATGATGATGATGATGATGATGATGATGATGATGATGATGATGATGATGATGATGATGATGATGATGATGATGATGATGATGATGATGATGATGATGATGATGATGATGATGATGATGATGATGATGATGATGATGACGATGATGATGATGATGATGATGATGATGACGATGATGACGATGAAGATGATGATGATGATGATGATGATGACGATGATGATGATGATGATGATGATGATGAATAATCAATAAACGGTATTTGGATATTCCGTGAACTATTGAATTTCATTGCTGGGCACTGCGTTTGTCGTTGGCTCAAGATCTGTCAGTTTTTTGTTTGCAACGCTTTGAGTCCCTTTGACTGCGCAAGTTCGAATGAGTGTCTTACTGAGTCGGTGTTTTCGAACGCAAATATAAAATAACTTCCTCTTTCAAACAAAGGAAAATAAATCTTAATTGCACCTGTGTTCTTTTATATTTCCAGGGTTTGGAAGAGCTGACTGAAGATTTTAAAGTAATGGAGGTGTCACTGATCCTGTGTAGGGTTAGGGTAAGTGTTGGATAATGCGTTTCTTATTAAAAATAATCACAAAGAATCCAGGTAATATATCAACGGCAACTCTACAGAGTTATCTAACAATTTTGATCTTGCATTTGATAGGCCTACTTGCCTTATTTTATTGTGCTAGAAATGATGCTAATGCGTTCATAATCAACTGGTTTTGTTATAATAAGTTATAAATGAATTCTGTTGTTGAAACTGTTTCAAATGTTTGTCGTTATTTTAAAGTTAAAGATTAACTTATAGGCCTATAGAAGAAAGTTTATCTTACGTTTGAATTATATAATTTTATTTAACTTTCCTTCGTCAATTTGATTCAATTTCTTGAATCGTACTGGGTCTGACAACATTTCAGAATGCAAGTTTTTGGTTGCGTTATCAAATAATTAATTGAATTAGCTATTACTCAGTTAGTTCTGAGATGGTTTACAAAATGCTGGCAATGCGAAAGCATAGCAAGGACTATGCTATTGATGTGTATTCGTTAAGGCTTTGATTGAAACTGTGCTGTTAACACATGTAAGCTATGTCATTACCATATATGAGTTATTCTGATCCAATGTGCCTTTCCTCTAAAAATTGTTGACTGCCTTCTTTTCGCCAAATGCGATGAAATGTCAAATTTTCGCAATGTATTTTCAAGATTCTCGCCTATTTTTGCCTCAGTTGGAGTACTATAAGTGTTTTCCTCGACTGTCCAAGATTTAACATATCAAACTTTACTCTAATAAACGAAGTCTTCAATTCACGCTGATGTCTGAAAACAATCTCTTTTTAACTGTTCTCTTTTGAGTGGTTTATTCCAAAAGCCTTACATGTTGGAAATGACTTGCTTGAAGTCTGCCTGTTTTGCTGCTTTCTGAATGCCAATATATGCAAATTCAATGTACTGTAGACCTATTCGTGTGTTACGTGGCTCAGTGTTTTGGAATCAATTGCTAAACGTGTAAATTTAATGACACGTGGAACTAAAGAGTTATCTGATCGTATACGGTATCATTAAGCAGACTGATAATCTGGTGATAAAACCGGCGTTGTTTGTTATTTTTCCATTGCAAATGAATAACATATTCTCTGGCACAAAGAGTATTTTTGGGAATTTGGTACTACTTTCGGTTACGTTTGGAAGCTTTATTTTATCGACATTAGAAGTTTGGTATGGAGATCTTTTCCGAAAGATCTCATTCTTATTGGAACCTAAGCGCCTAGTGTCTAACCAAACACTTTCGCGTATAGCAATCTAATTAATCGTGCGTCTTAAGTCTGGAAAATGGTCGAGATTTCAGTGAGGCAAGATTGGGGTGAAACACGACGGAAGAAATGACCTTTGGTATCCAAATACTCTAAGCTTACATGTTGTAATGTAATACGACAGTTTACTTTGTATTCTGATGCGCCGCCTTCGGTTAGAAACCAACGACCTGCAACTTATTTTCACGAAGGGAACATGGTTGAAGCAAGTCATTTTGAGAAACTGCACGACTGGAGAGGATAATAATAAAGTAATAAGAGAAGAAGGAAGAGGAAGAAAAATGATCGGTGCTTCCTACATAGACTACATAGGTTTATGTACATAGATTTGTAAGTTTTCGTTATTGAGGCGGCCTTTATCTGGGCGGCCCTAGTGCTGTAACTTGTATGGGATGGTATGTTTGTGTGTTTATAAACAGCTGCAGGCGACGGTCCTGCGTGCACCGCCCGCAGACTAGAGGTCCGCTAGGGGACTTCGGTTCTCTCTCTCTCTCGAATCTTCGAAGGGCGGACTTCTCGCAACCGCTTTCCGCCCGCCCACTGTCTGTGTCGTTGCAAAAACAAGACAGTGCACAGGTCCTGGTGGTTTGAAAGCTGCCTGGTAAAACAGCTTTACGACTGTATCGGGACTTAGATTAGTGTGTCTGTTCGTAGATTGGACGTGGTGTTGTTGAAAAGTGCTGATACAGTCAAACTGCGGGATTGGAATTTGCGTATTCGCTGAAAATACGGATTAAAACGGAAGCTGAAACAACTCGTGAACGTTATTCACTTCTCGCGGCAGGCTGTTTGGCCTGTTCGTGTGCACGCTGCAGATACATAGACAATAATCAGAC
The DNA here is from genome assembly GCA_018105865.1 of Metaphire vulgaris. Taxonomy (NCBI): domain Eukaryota; kingdom Metazoa; phylum Annelida; class Clitellata; order Crassiclitellata; family Megascolecidae; genus Metaphire; species Metaphire vulgaris. Next base: position 11,204,370 of record CM030859.1, on the reverse strand, counting down.
TAATATTTAATCGTTCTGTTAATTTGGTATTGCCAGTAGTTCTCGGTTTTAATGTTTATCGATGGTATCACTCATAACTACAGATGACTCACCGCTTTCCGTTTTAGCCTTCCGTTCAAAAAGTCCTAAGAAAATGCGGTATTCAGAACCTCACCTGCGTAGAAGATATAAGAGATGCGATCCATCTAACGCACAGTCAGTGATGCTAATTTTAGCAGTTAATTAAATCATTAATTAATTAATTTGTTAATTCGTTGGGTCGGATAGCTTAGTGGGTTCTTACGCGGTTGAAAACTCCAGTTCATTAGAAATTGGTCTGCCGAAGCTCCAAAAGCCAACGATCAGCTTTCAAAAGATTGAGAAGAATGGAGATTTTTGGGTCTGTGAAGTAATTTTTCATATACGGCCTTAGTCGGTCTTGTTCTTTCTGACTGATCTCTGGAATGACCTGGTCTTTTTGCGGATGGATTTAAGTACCATCGATTGATACCCTTAGGTATTAGAAATGGTGCTATAGAAGTGCATAATTACTATTATTATATGGGCTACGCCTGTACTGTGAACTCTGCAAAAATGGCTCAGTTGGGGGCACGGAATTCCTGAAGGTCCTGGGAATGACACCCCAAACTTTAAGAAAAACAAAACTTTTGCGTTTGTCAACAGTGAAAAGCAAAGGTTGCCAAATATTATTGTGGAAATCTAATTGTCAATGTTGAATATTAGCGGATACGTTAGGCATATACTTTGTTTCGCTGTGTCCTCTGTTCCGCAGAACGGCTCCAGTCAACCGGTGTGGAGGAGAATTTGAACGGCGCAATATTCCAGCTTTCGTCGAACATCGTAGGCCAAGCTACGGACGACGCCTTAAGTGTGAACACGGAACATCACACGTGCACTACGGTTTGCAGTTCCCCGGAGTGCAGCGATGCCGAGAACAGCGACGTGTGCAGTTCGACCAGCGAGACTTCAAACGCGACGGAAATTTCAGATCTGTCTGTGAACGATTCCTGTGACTTCACTTACGCGTTCTAAGTTTGTTGCTGCAAAGTTGAAACTGTTACGTCCTATAGGGGTGTCCGGTGTTTACCAACAAAGTCCGGTTGCTCCGCCCACTGGTGGGCAGAAACCATAGAAACCATTGTCGTCTATTAATAGACGCCAATGGCAGAAGCAGATTTCTTGCTGGTGGGCATAGATCAGTGACCATAGAGATTGTTCTGGATACTCCTATAGAAAAAGTACTCTTGCTTTGACGTCTATTATGATATCCGATATTTAGGCCTATTTACGCGTACACTGTATTTTGCTCTGAATCTTGACTATATTAAGTTTTGTTCTCAAACTTCACTCAAGAACTTTTTCGAAAAAGAACACGGTATTTTTTTCTTCTTTTCCGCGTAGGATTTACGAACTATGAAATTACAAAACTTACGTATCTATAAGGCGTTACAAGTGAGAAGAAATGACAAAATTTAAATATAATCATTGATCATGTCTTCTGTGTTGAATAAAAATAACACGAGGATCCCATGCAGAAGGCCTACATTTGCTGACGTTATTTCCATCAGAAATAACACATTTTGGAATCCAGTCTGCCTTTAGATTGGACGGTGTTTAGTATCAAAGCGACTCTTTGGCCAATATTAGGGACGTAGTATCTGGTAACTTTCTAGTGAACTGACTTGCCATTTCGCAAGATATTCGACAGGACTTTCATTTTGTTGATGTCTCTCGATCTCGTTCAATCATGGGAGCTAGTGAGCAATATGAAATGGACTAAGGTGTTCTATTTCGAGCGTTGCGGGTCAAAATTGAGACGACCAATATTGATTATTCTTGCACTATTTGAAGCAATGAAGATGGGGGACAAGCGATAATATGGTTTATATTAAAGGGGAAATGTCGGAATTCTCATAAATTAATTCTACGGTATACAGGGTTTCGGCGCCCAAGGCAAGATTCATATTTTGCACCCCTAAATTTCGGTGACGACCTTTTTTTAGTCGTCATACAGCTTAGTTATTCATTCGTTTTTTTCGGGCTGATGACCTTTTTTCCTTTTTTGTCAGCGCCGTATACACTGCATGTCGCAGGTGAGCGCAAGGTGAGCGCGGACTCACTAAGTGAGTCAGCTTCGACATGCTTAGTTGCCTGCCGACCGATTTTCATAGGCAAAAGTAGGACCGTCGTAAATAAGACCTGCAGTCAAAATCCAGTTCGACACCTTTTCAGAGCGCAAAAACAGTCATAATAATAATAATAATAATAATAATAATAATAATAATAATAATAATAATAATGAATGATGATGATGATGATGATGATGATGATGATGATGATGATGATGATGATGATGATGATGATGATGATGATGATGATGATGATGATGATGATGATGATGATGATGATGATGATGATGATGATGATGATGATGATGATGATGATGATGATGATGATGATGATGATGATGTGATTTAAAGTGGGTTAGGAGGCTAAGTAAGCCGGTGTTAAAACAACTCAAGCAACTCTCCGCATTCAACAGCCTAGTTTTCCGAGATACAGTGACCTTTGAATCCGTTTACTGTTTCAACTGTCACTCCCATCTCGTCTAAAACTGCTCCATTTGTCCACAACCCTTGCACACACGCAAAATTATTTTCGTTCTTGGTCTCATCTACTGCTTAAAACATTTTCTTGGCAAGTGCGTAGAGAAAGGTAGAGAGGTATTTCAAAAGAATCAAAACACTTTAAAGATAAATAATAAAGTCGTGGCCAGTGAACGACAAGCACACTGACAGCGCATTTCGTACGCGAAATTCCTCTCGCCGAAAGAAATTCCAGCACTTAGTCAGAAAAAAACAGAAAACATTTCGAGCCGCGGGCAACATTGACCGGTCTCGAGACCCGAATTCAATCTAATTTCTAAAGAACGTCTTAAGGCGTATCATTATATGGTCTACAGTGTATAGCGATTTTCACAAAGGCCAACTTAGCCTCCTAAGCCACTTACAGTGTATAATAATGATAGTAAAAATTACAATTCTTCTTCTTATTATTATTATTATTATTATTATTATTATTATTATCATCATCATCATCATCATCATCATCATCATCATCATCATCATCATCATCATCATCATCATTATTATTATTATTATTATTATTATTATTATTATTATTATTATTATTATTATTATTATTATTATTATCATCATCATCATCATCATCATCATCATCATCATCATCATCATCATCATCATTATTATTATTATTATTATTATTATTATTATTATTATTATTATTATTATTATCATCATCATCATTATTATCATCATTATCATTATGAACTGTGTTAAGCGCTCTTGCTGTAGGCCTTAGCTTTGCTTTACTGCGCTATATAAATTGTCTATAAATAAATAATAATACTTATTATTATTATTATTATTATTATTATTATTATTATTATTATTATTATTATTATTAGAGGCAAGACGCAGAGAGGAATGGAAACAAAGTAGCCTTGAACCTGTCCCAGGACAGGACAGATAACATGCTGATGATGTTTATTATTATTGTTATTGACGCAATGTGAAGTGTTTACCCTGGAGAACTTGTGGCTAAACGAAAAGCGAACGCACTGAGGCGTAAGACGCTGGTCTTCAAAAAAAGGTGTCACTCGATAAAATAAAATCAGACGACTTGGCTAGGCGGCATACGATGCGTGTGTCTTTCAAAACACTTCAAAAGAGAAAACCCCGAAAGATGTGACGGCCAATCGATGTCAAACGCGCTGAAGCGTAGACTAGTCTGGGCTTACAACAAAGGATCCACTCGTTCTCTTAAGAGACTAAGAGACCAAGCGATCGACGCAAAACAGAAGTGATAGACAGACCAGCGCTGTTTCTTGGAGAGGATCGTCACATTGAATACGAGAAAACATGAAGCTGATAGCGTTGCTGTTCGTTATCGGTAGGTTGGAGAAAAAGTCTTGTGCTTTCAACTCTAAAAAAAACTTATTTAGGACGTATATATTTTTAGATCCGAGTTTAACCAAGTTTATTTCCAACTCAAAACATCATAGAACACAAATCACACAAGCACAATGAACGTGTAGAAAAACAAATTGAGCTTTAAATAAATCCTTAATTACACTATATCACTACAGGTTAACCTAGCAACAAGGAGTATGTTAAGCATTTCAAAGCAATATTTAGTGCTAGTTGGAGACTAGAGATACCAAAGGGAATATAATCCCCAGTATCCCACATACAGGTAAGTATAGATAGGCTGATGTCTTAATGTCACTATATCAGTATTTTACTAAGTATATTTTATTCCCTTTTAGCCCCTTAACTGGGGACCCCGGATATATCCGTCCATTTTACATTGAGTTACAGTTAAATACACAGTTAAGGGGTTAAAACAGGCGTCTGTGTCGCTGTGAGCCATTCAAAATGCCCTGTACGCCTGCTCTACATCACCGTCGACAGCATAGCGGAGCTCTTCATCAACGGAATTCAAATCACCGGTCTGCCCAACTACAACAACTGGAAAAAGACCGACGTTGTCGCGCTGACCGACTATTCGACAATCATCGCGGTCAAGGGGACCGGTCACGGGATGGCGGCCGGAATCCTAGCGTCCACCGATGACGGATACATACTGACGAACTCGTCGTGGAAATGCACCGATAGGTATTACGCGGGCTGGGAGCAGTTATACTTCGATGATTCAACCTGGCCAGATGCGTATCAGACCGGAATCCACCAGATGGCACCACGGTCGCTTGTACCTGGAATCCGGACAGACGCTTTCTGGATATGGACACAGCAGTTCAGAGGCGGAGACACTTGGTTGCCTACTGCAGGAAACTATTGCTTTCATACGGTATATATATATAATATACTGTATAATATAATATATATAATAAATATAATATAATATATAATATATAATAAATATATCAGTTGTAATTTTAAGACTAATGTTCACTTATTTTCAATTTCTTTAAGCACTGAGAGACTCCCTGTGCCATTAAGTTAATAATTATATTTTGCCAAAATGCAGCGATTTTCAATATTGCATTCAAAAATTGATGAAATTTCACTGATTCGATTGGGCCCTGTGCCTACCCAAATACAATATAACATCATCGTCGTCCTCCTCATCATCATCGTCATCATCGTCGTTGTCGTCTTCGTCATCATTAAAAAAAAAAACAGCATGTCGCAAATAACAGCCGAAAATAATGGCATTAGCCCTAGCGACGCATTCCAAAGAATAGTGTTTCCTTGCGTGAACGATCTGTCTCCAAATTTCACCATCCGTTTTTGTCAAGTAGTATGACCTCCCAATGTCTGCTCCCCAAAATTTTTGTTTAGGCACCCCGGCTCCAATGTCTAGGTGGCTAGAATAAACACTGATTGTGAAGTCATAGCGAGCTTGTGCTAGGAATCGCTCACGTATATAGGGTCCGACTACTTTCCCAGTCACTATTTGGTATGTTTAATCATATATCTCCTTCCTCCCCTCTCTAATATGCTGATATAAAGTTTTATTTCATTCGTAACTGATTTCTTAAGTTTCAATATCCTATTTTGCGTTCGTAGAGACAATATGTCCAACTAGAAATCTGTCGATTACCGTCGACAATTACGTCACCAAACTCTACATTGACGGCGTCCAACAAACGAATCTCACGAACGCAAACAACTGGATGAGGTCGGACACCGTTCCTCTGCCCTGCTCCGCCGAGGTGATCGCAGTTCAAGGCACGAACGTAGGAGTATTTAAAGCCGGTATCCTGGCCTCGACCTCAGACGGTTACGTTCTGACGAACGACTCGTGGAAATGCACCAACGTCTTCTACGAGGGATGGGAAAGTATCGCCTTCGACGACACGGCCTGGCCTCAGGCCCACGTATTCGCCATCCACCAGACCTTCCCGTGGAAACTGGTTCGTCCGATCAGGACGGACGCCTACTGGATCTGGACAGCCCGCGAGGACGACTCCGTCTACTGTAGGAAGCGACTTCCGGTGAGCAGCGTATAGCCGGGGTATTAGGCTATATAATGTATACAGGGTGGCGCAAAAATCCGGACTACTGTATATTAAATGCAAACCTAAATGTGACTAGTCCGGTTTCTTGGTATCCGGTCAATTATTCATCGGTTACCATTTCATGAATTAACTAAGATAGAAACAGCATCGTCATAACAACAGGCGGTCAGAAGTTTAACAGCCAAAAACTTGATCTCTGAAGTGCTTCTGGAGACGATTTGATTTGATTTGATAGGGTACAATTACCAATTCATCACACCCTGTATATCTAAACGCGCAAAAACTAGCCATAACCCTAACTGCGAAGGTATAACGCGGGTCTGGAGAAAGCAACTGCAAACCACTCTATAATAATGGATTCATTCAGAGATGGCCTGGATCAATGGGTCATGGGTTATGACTTATGGGTCGAGCGGGTCAACAAAACTCGATGGGTCACATGGATTAAGAACCTTTGAGCAATCAGATTTTTAAAGAAAGTGCGGGTGACGTCATGCATCGTATGAAATCTTGAGCCCACGTTCATTGAAAAATACACAGTTACAATGCCAGTATTGTGTCTACTCTATGGTAATGAAATTACTCTTGATTACTGCTCGTGTTGGGCAAGTTCTACTGGGTTTGTTCTGCGGCATATTATAGTGCAGGGTACCTGTGTGCTTTTATTATCGATCGATACTTTAACACAGAGGCAGATCTAGGGGAGGACAGGGGGTACACTTTGTGCCCGGGCGCCGAATACCCTAGAACCGCCTCTGCTATAGAACATTACATTAGCTTTGACAAGGGTGAACGTGTGACAAAATCTGTTTCATCGCTGATAACTTTATAATATAGCTATTGGGTCCAGTGGCGATTCCAGGATTTCTTGGCGGAGGAAGATGAAATTAAATCATAAAAGTTGGGGGGAGCGATGAAAATAGAAGGAAAATAAATCAATAAACTTTGCCGAAAAAGACTGCAAAAGGGAATTTTATCCCTAATTTGACTATATATATATATATATATATATATATATATATATATATATATATATATATATATATATATATAAACAACAGGCAAGATACTTATATAAATTCTACTAATACATTTATAGGCAAGGAAACTTTGCTGATGTCTCGCCAGATGGAACCTGCGTACGGGTGAGAACCTTTTGATGACTCTCTCGTTTAGTAACTAAGATCTCATCTTGATACGGACAATGGTAAGACCGTTGAACAGTCGTTGTATAGATATGCAAAAGTTTTAGCATACATTAAACAAATTCTCCGACTAAATCAGCATTTTCTTCTGTCCCCATCTTCAACGTTTCGGATCGTGCTAGATTGATCACTATTGGCCGGCGTCAATTTCGTTCCACGGCGTTCGAAATGGCGCGGCTTTCAGACATTTTATATATAACTCGACATTATTATGTATTATACTATACTACTATAGTGTGTAGTAAGTGCAGTGTAAGTATAATACGTAGGCATGTAAAATGTATTATTCAAAAAATGTAGTCTCTCTCTCCTGAGAAGGAGAGGCAGAGAGAAATGCCCTGGGGCCCGGCGATATGTAAGGGGCCCGGGCGTGTACGCAATAATGTTATCTCACTCATTAATATCTATAAAATAAATGCCGTGGGCGGCGTTGAGGGGGCGGCGGCTATATGTGTAGTATGAAATGGATGGGCGGTGTCCAATTTCGAGCACTGTAGATTGAAATTTAGGAGGCCGATATCAATTATATTCCATGCAGGGTTTGAAGCAATGAAGCGAGAATGTTTTTTAAGAGAATTCGTGAACTCTCTTATATCTTTACACACACACACACACACACACACACACACACACACACACACACACATATATATATATATATATATATATATATATATATATATATATATATATATATATATACATATACATATACATATACATATATAAATATATGATATTATATATATGCAACTCTTTACATAACACCGACTGTTCAACAGGCCTTCCATTGACTTCTATCACTCAACGAATGAATTATAAATTTTGTTTTTCTTGTCTATAAAACCTGTTGTATACAGTACAATGAACCAGTTATACTAACCATTGATCCATATCAGCCTGTATATAAAAAAACTGAATACTTTTGACCCTGAGCTAATAATACTGTACACTGTATATACTCTCGTATCGCTATTGCGTGAATTTGGGTAGTACGATCTTCCGATAATCCCGATACATCATACAGCGATACTACGGCGCTATATAAATTGTCTGAATAATAATAATAATAATAATAATAATAATAATAATAATAATAATAATAATAATAATAATAATAATAATAATAAGTTCTAATGGAATAATAATCAAGTCTAATGACATTAATTTAATTTAATAATATTGTGAAACTCTTATTTTGTAGACAATACATCCAATTATCAAAGAGGAAATTGGCTCAGAAAGACGCCTTTGAATCTTCATGGCGCTATAGGAGTTGCTTTTCTTGACTGCTTGATTAGTTTTTTAATATTAACACTAGTTATTGTTCAGATATTTAATAAATTAATACCAGAATTATATGTCACGTGAAAAATTAATCAGTCTCATGCGATAGTAACTTTACATTAGACCCTATCTATACTCATGCTTGCTTTAACTGTCTTCTAATACTGCACATAATTACAATTGTGATAATTAAGACATAGCTAAAAGTAACTAATTAGACATGCTAGATAATTATGCTTGGACTGTCACGTAACAGGCATCATTCATTGTAACAATTTCAAACAAAACAAAGAAATTATTGTGTTTCGAATTAACATTTTCCTATGCGAAGCTCAAGAAATATACCATCACTACTGCTGCTGCACCTGCAAGTTACTGACGAGCGACATTCTACACTGTGAGTCAATAAAATGCGTATCAGCAAAATCCAAACCCTATTATTTTGGCAAAAAGACTTTGTGAGATTTAGAACAAGCCGATAAACACTCGGTAGATTAAAATAAACGTTATCGGAATCCTGGATAAGCCTTTAAGACAATTAAATGACATGCACGGCTTCAAGTCCAAGGGGACAATGCCTCGGCTCTCAATAGTGATGTGGTATGTCGGGAGCTGGCGCTATACAATCAGTGTTGGAGTTGCCGGGGGGTTAGGGGTTGACCCCCTCTCCCCAGCTAACTCTGCAACCCTCCCAAAAATCGCATATCGGGTACATGCAGTTTCTGTCATTCATTGAATTTCAGTCCTCAACCCCCCCAGCTCAAATTTCACAACTCCCACACTGGTTAGTTAGTTAGTTATGGGCTAACTTGTATAGCGCTATTTTCATATGAGGCAATAGGGTCAAGAGCGCTTTACATGGTACTAAACGAGAGTTCGAACAAGTGTGTTATTTAAGTCGCTTCGTAAAAATTTCTAGATTAGTCGTGTTGGTGATATTGTGTGGTAACGCGTTCCACAGATTATACTCATAACCATACAACCATATGGCCATATAGCCATAACCATACAACCATACAGGCTATATATAACCATCAGTGGCGTCGAGAGGGGGTGCGGGATGACACCATCTGAGGGGTACACCCAAAAAGGATTACCCTTTTTTGCTTGTCACATCTGACTTATACACAAATATAAGGATGACCTTTTTGCTTGTCACGGCATTTGAGAAGGAAAAAAAACAAGGATGATTTAGAAGAGGTCCCAAGTCTAAATGGGTGACACCACGATTTTACCGCACTGGGTGACACCAACCCTAGCGACGCCACTGATAACCATACGTATATATGGTTATACTATATAAAAGGGCAGAGGCTCATGGCAGTGCAAGAGTCGCGTATATTCTGTATTTACAAACCGGTCTCGCCTGAACTGTTAGGTTAGGTCAGTGCCATATTAAGCATCGTGGAGGCCCATAGGCAGTCAAACTTTTGGGGCCCCAGGGGCCAGGCCCCTAATGACTACTACAACGCCATTGAAGTGTAAACATTATTGCATGACGTCAGCGTCGTCACGTGCCTTTTGCATAGCGCTATTCTTAAGAATAAGTAAGTTAAAATTTCTTTCGTCACCGTCTTGTGGTGCCCCTAAAAGTCGCGGGGCCCATAGGCAGTTGCCTACTCTGCCTAATGGGTAATCCGGCACTGGGTTAAGTTAGGGCAATAAGTCAATTTATATAGCGCAGAAATATGAAAGAAGGGCCAAAATCTAGAGCGCTTTACACTTATACGAGGTCTCGTAAAATTAAGTTGTAAGTTTCCCTTGCTATTGTTAGCGCGTGAGATCGATTAATTATTACAGATGCCTAATACCGTCTTCATCCACAATTCCACCACCCCCACCATCCACGGTCCGAGTGGGCCGGGGGCTGAGAAAAAAGGCCGTCGCCTATACTGGAAATCCTCTGATAAGCAAAAAAAAGGTTATCTCCCTTCCAAATCGTGCTGAAAATCGTGCTTACAAGCAAAAAAAGAGGTTATCTCCCGTCCATATCGTGCTGAAAATCGTGCTGATAAGCAAACAAAAGATTATCTCCCTTCCAAATCGTGCTGCAAATCGTGCTTGCAAGCAAAAAAAGAGGTTATCTCCCTTCCAAATCGTGCTGCAAATCGTGCTTACAAGCAAAAAAAGAGGTTATCTCCCGTCCATATCGTGCTGAAAATCGTGCTGATAAGCAAACAAAAGATTATCTCCCTTCCAAATCGTGCTGAAAATCGTGCTGACAAGCAAAACAAAATGTTATCTCGAAAATCGGTGGGCCTATTTTCATGATGGGCCGAGGGGGGCTACAGCCCCCTCAGCCCCGCCTTAATATGGCCCTGCCACCATCGCCTCAATCGACCCTCTCTAACCCCCAATACTGACGGTCCCTGGCACCGCACAGAGTTTGTCAGTACCTTAGACCGCATTTGACAGAACTTTAGCTATTTCCTGGAATTCGTCTTAAGAAAGGCAAAGATCACCTGCGCCATGACCTCAATTGACCCCTTTGGTGACGGTACCTGCCACCGCGTCAAGTTTTTCAGTAAGTAACGCGGACTGCATGTCTTCACGTGTGAGTGCAGACAGAGGTTGCTTCGACAATCCACGCATGCGGCAAACAATACAAGCCGACCAACGTGCAGCAACTCAATGGTATTTTCTATATATAGGTCTATAAATTATAATTCTCTTTGTCCGGTATGTTTGTTTGTCGGTCACAATACCCGGCAAATCGTGTTGGATGACGCTGTTGACGTTGACAAAATCGATTCGAGCGACTGCTCACCGGCCTCGATGTCTGAATTCAATCCAGTTTTCAAGCAACGTTCCGGGTCAACAGAGGAGCTGTGGCCAATGAATAACAAAAACAGTGACGCGTATAATTATAGGCCTACTGTAAGTCGGACGTGAAATACGACGTAGCAGGGTCTATAAAAGCAAGTGATCGGAGGAGAAGGCAAAGTTGGTCGAGCAGTCCTTCTTCGAGAAGATTGTCGCACTGAATACAGCCTACGAGAAGACATGAAGATGATAGCAGCTCTGTTCGTTATCGGTAAGACTGCACACAACTCTTATAGTACTTTATCTCTAATAAGTGCATATCGAAAGCAATCCGTCAGTTGGTAGTATGCGCTATTCAGTGGCCGTTCCACGTGGGGGATGAGTGGGGATGCATCCCCCATTCCGGACTTCCGGACTTTATCGCTTGTGAAACCTATTTTTTAAACCTAATTTTGGCTAAAAGTCTAGTAAAACTACGGGGAAAACTACGGATGACTTTTTTTGCTTTTGGGTAGAAGTGTCAAATTATTTTTATTGATTTTTTCTTCTCTGTTCATCCACCCCCACCAACTTCCTATGAATTCACTAAAAAATTGGGCCGCCACTGGCGCTATTTCAGAGGTTTAAACAGCAAACGTATCAGAAATAAATAATGCATTAAAGCAATGTAATATTCTTTGACCAGTCTTTTAACGCATTTTTAAAGCAAAGTAAATTATTGATTTTTTAATTCTTTCTTATCTTCATCATCAAGTCCACCCCCACCAACAAAAGTTCCATTGAAAGATCTAACTGACCGACGAGCACATATTATATAGGAACTTTCAACATTCATCTCTCCTTATACTACTACTACTACTACTACTACTAATAACTAATAATAATAATAATAATAATAATAATAATAATAATAATAAATAATAAAATAATAATAATAATAAAAGCGTGCCTAGGTTTTAAAATAATCATATGTAAAAACGCCTAATTCACCAAAAACTGCGGTAATTTTTGTTACCTGTGAAAATTTGTTGTTACCTGTGAAAAGGTCAGGTATGCGTCGTCGCCGTTGGCGCCACGTGTGTTACTCGGGATCTCCACATCACCGTCGACAACATAATGGAACTCTACATCAACGGAATTCAGATCACCGATCTTCCCAACTACAACAACTGGCAAAAGGCAGACACCGTCCCACTGACCTGCTACGCAAGGGTCATCGCGGTCAAAGGGACTGACTATGGAGTGGTGGCCGGAATGTTAGCGTCCACCGATGACGGATACATACTGACGAATTCGTCGTGGAAGTGCACCAATAGGTATTACGCGGGCTGGGAGCAGTTATCCTTCGATCATTCAACCTGGCCAGATGCGTATCAGGCCGGGATTCACCAGACGGCACCTTGGTCGCTTGTGCCTGGAATCCGGACAGACGCTTACTGGATATGGACACGGCAGTTCACAGGCGGAGACTTAGTTGCCTACTGCAGGAAAGAATTGATTCCTAACAGTAAATATACGTCATTGTTTTTAAATTTAAATTAAGAACAGAGGTTCACAACAGTGGCGTAGTCAAGGAGGGGGTCTGGAGGTTAAATCCCAGGTTGCCGAGGACAATTTTTTATGTGTTTCCAACTTTCCATACATTACTTATTTTCGGATGCGGATTTGGGGGTCAAACCCCCTCTTGGTTGGCTGCCCACCCAAAATTTTTAAGTGCTATAGAATGTGGATGACCTTTTTTGCTTGACAAGATTTTTCAAGTTGGTTACGATCAGAACCATAACCCACCCCTCCGGGTATCCAGGCTGCACAACTGGTTCACAAGCTTTACTAGTAGAGGACCACGTCTTCCATTTTCGATGCTTTAGCGGGTCACGACGTCGTCATAGAATTCAATAATAGAAACGGATTCTAATGGTGACTAATCGATTTGATATACAGTCACAGGCATAAGAAATAAAGGTGTTAGTAGAATTATTATAAAAGTTGTGAAACATCATTCTAAAACTTTCAGGGTCAAAACTCTATAACACTCAAATGCAGTCGGTCATTATGTCAAAGGTTGAGACAGTGTTTTGTCCAGACTTCAGGTCTTTGGGGGTAGGGAATTAAATTAACTGGATGGGAAGAGAGACAATTCAATGTAAAAGTTTGTGTCAGTGCTGGGATGGATTTTGGGGAGGATTTTTGTGGGGGGTTTATCTGGGGGATCCCTCTTCCAACAGGCCTATTAAGTTAATAATATATTGCCAAATACAAGCTGTACTAGATGTTTTGATTCAGCTGCTATTGCATTTTCTTCACTGCTGTTCCATATTTCCATAACCCTCGCACTAGAAAATGTCTTCTTAAGTTGCACTCTCTTCCTTTACAATGTCCTGAAATAGTGTGCTAATGTTAAGAATCGTTCGTATAACGCACCTAATTTCCCAGTAGTAGTAGTACTAGTAGTAGTAGACTAGTAGTAGTAGTAGTAGTAGTAGTAGTAGTAGTAGTAGTAGTAGTAGTAGTAGTAGTAGTAGTAGTAGTAGTAGTAATAATAATAATAATAGTAGTAGTAGTAGTAGTAGTAGTAGTAGTAGTAGTAGTAGTAGTAGTAGTAGTAATAATAATAATATTAATATTAATATTAATATTAATATTAATGTTAATATTAATATTAATATTAATATTAATATTAATATTAATAATGTGTCTAGGTTTTAAAATAATCATATGTAAAAGCACCTAATTCACCAAAGACTGTGGTAATTTTTGTTACCTGTGAAAAAGGTCAGAAATGCCCTGTCGTCCCTGGTGCTACTTGTCCTTCTCGAAATCTTTATATCACCGTCGACAATATAATGGAACTCTACATCAACGGAATTCAGATCACCGATCTTCCCAACTACAACAACTGGCAAAAGGCAGACACCGTCCCACTGACCTGCAACGCAAAGGTCATCGCGATCAAAGGGACTGACTATGGAGTGGTGGCCGGAATGTTAGCTTCCACCGATGACGGATACATACTGACGAATTCGTCGTGGAAGTGCACCAATAGGTATTACGCGGGCTGGGAGCAGTTATCCTTCGATCATTCATCCTGGCCAGATGCGTATCAGGCCGGGATTCACCAGACAGCACCTTGGTCGCTTGTACCTGGAATCCGGACAGACGCTTACTGGATATGGACACAGCAGTTCAGAGGCGGAGACTTGGTTGTCTATTGCAGGAAAGAATTGATTCCTCAAAGTAAATATACGTCATTGTTTTTAAATTAAGAACAGAGGTTCACAACAGTGGCGTAGCCAAGGAGGGGGTCTGGGGGTTATACACCACTGGCTGCCGAGGAACATTTTTTTATGTGTTTCCATACATTTCTTATTTTCGGACGCGGATTTGGGGGTCAAACCCCCTCTTGGTTGGCTGCCAACCCAAAATTTCTAAGTGCTATAGAATGTGGATGACCTTTTTTGCTATATAATAATAATAATAATAATAATAATAATAATAATAATAATAATAATAATAATAATAATAATAATAATAATAATAATAATAATAATAGTAATAATAATAATAATAATAATAAGGTTCACAGTGGTTCAGGAGGGTTTGACCTGTGTGAGAACCACTGTTGTACCCTTGTAAAATGGACGAATATAACCGAGATCCCCAGTTAAGGGGTTAAAGAGTTTTACGTTGTGTCCTCTGGTTCCAACGTACTGCTTCATTGGTAAAAAAGAAGCTTTCTCTCTCGTGGCGTTTCGACTTTGTTTGGTACTTTGTATGTCTCAATCAAATTCGACATGCTTTCCTTTAAGTCTTCTCTCTTCCGTCTCATTTCTATTCTGCTGACATTACAACCAGCTTTAATTTATTCTAATTTAATTTCTAAGTTTAAATATTTTCGTTGAAGATATTGAGTCTCCGAGTTGCTGTCCAAGAAGAGATCTGTCGATTACCGTCGACAATTACGTCACCAAACTCTACATCGACGGAGTCCAACAAACGAATCTCCCGAACGCAAACAACTGGAGGCGGTCGGACACCGTTCCTCTGCCCTGCTCCGCCCAGGTGATCGCAGTTCAAGGCACGGACGACGGAATAGTTAGAGCCGGTATCCTGGCCTCGACCGCCGACGGTTACGTTCTGACGAACGACTCGTGGAAATGCACCAACGTCTTCTACGCGGGGTGGGAAAGTAGCGCCTTCGACGACACGGCCTGGCCTCAGGCCCACGTGATCGCCATCCACCAGACCTTCCCGTGGAGTCTGGTTCGTCCGATCAGGACGGACGCCTACTGGATCTGGACAGCCAGCAAGGACATCACCGTCTACTGCAGGAAGCGATTTCCGGTGAGCAGGGCAGATTCTATAGCCGGCGTATAATATTATAGATATCGGCCTGCTTGGCGTTGTGCGTACGACCCATTCCCGTCAGAATAAGACTCTTCTCTTTATCCATATACGAATATCCGTTTCACTTTTTAAATGAATAAGACTCTTGTCTTTCTCCATATACGAATATCCGTTTCACTTTTTAAATGAATAAGACTCTTGTCTTTCTCCATATACGAATATCCGTTTCACTTTTTAAATGAATAAGACTCTTTCTTTCTCCATATACGAATATCCGTTTCACTTTTTAAATGAATAAGACTCTTGTCTTTCTCCATATACGAATATCCGTTTCACTTTTTAAATGAATAAGACTTAGATGAAACGAAGTCCCCCCCCCGTTTGCGATTAGTTCTGACGTCTCAATTAAACTTCTTGGAATTTGTTGTGCAGAATTGTAGATGACAGATCCAGTGGCGGTTCCAGGAATTCTTGGTGGGGGTGAAAAAATTATAAGAAGTTGGTGGGAGGATATAAAGTGAAGAAAAATAAAAAAAAAAAAATCATTGTTAGTGTTTCGTCCACTAAATGTTAATAAACCTTGCCAAAAAAGGCCGACAAGCAAAAACAGAAGGTCATTCGCGGTATTTTTCACTAAATTTTTAAAAACTGTAAAAATAGGTCACCAAGAAAAATAGGTTGACAACTGTGGACCCCAAAAAAGTCCATTTAAATTGAGTTACAGTTATCCGGTTACCCCGGTGGGGATGCATCCCCAGTCATCAACATGAAGGACCCACCACTGGTTTAAAGAATGTACCAGGTAATCATGTAAAACCTATTGATACATTTATAGGTAAGGAAACTTTGCTGATGTCTCGCCAGATGGAACCTGCGTACAGGTGAGAACCTTTTGACGACTCTATCGTTTAGTAACTAAGATCTCATCTTGATACGTACAACATCTGTGCGTCAGATCTTCGTAAAAGTTTCAGAAAATTGAGGTTTAGTAATCCTGACGTAAGTTTCAACCCGCTAACAACAATAATGGGAACACTTATTTTGTAGGCTAGGTCTTCAAATCGTCGAAGAAGAAATCGACTCCGAAAGAAGTCTGTGAATCTTAGTGGCGCTATAGAAGTTGCTGATTCGATTGACTTTTACATTTGCACTAATCAATGTTCCGACATTTAATAACTACGAAACTATATTTTACGTGAATAATATTAATATCATACGAAAGTGACCTTACATTACTCATGCTTGCTTTAACTGTCTTCTAATACTGCACGTACTTACAATTATGATAAATAGGACCAAGAATAAACTAATCAGACATAGGCCTGCTTAAGCCCAGTGGCGGCTCCACAGAGGGCCCGGGGGCCCGTGCCCCCTCTATTGAGTGCCTGCCCCAGTGGCCCTCCTGTTGCGACTATATACTTAATACTACAACCTAACAACAAATGGTTGGCCCCGTGATTAAAAGTTGGCCACCCCAACCGCCCCCCACTTGCCAAATCCTGGAGCCGCCACTGCTTAAGCCTAATAATTATGCTAGGATTGCCACGTGGCTTGTATTGTCATTGCAACAATTTCAAGCAAATAAATTATTGTGCGTGTGGTGAATAAACGTTTTACTGTACTATACGCGAAGCCTCAAGAAATTACCACAACTATACTGCAACTGTAAGTTATACTGAAAACAAAATTCTACAAAATTTAGACAGCACTGTACATTCTACAGTAAAACGCACCAATTGTGGAAACAGGAGAGCAGTTTACAGAAAAACGATCTACAAAATTTGCTAAAACAAACATTGGCACCCGACTGACCGTTGGTCTAAAATCATCCCAAACCAGTCTTGCCTTAACCCCTTAACTGGGGATCCCGGATATATCCGTCCATTTTACATTGAGTTACAGTTAAATACACGGTTAAGGGGTTAAACAGGTCCGTCTTTACGCGTTGGAAATTGGGCACTGTGCCCGCGGGGCCCCGCACATCTAAGGGGCCCCGCGCGCTCCAGCCTTTCCATGTTTTGACCTGTTTTCCCCTCATTTTGCTTACGGTACTGCTGGAGGATAAATTAATTGAAAGATCAAACACTAAAAGCCGTGATGATCTTTTTTCTCTTCAACTTTTTCGAGCAACAGGAAAAACTTTTTCTCACCCCCGCCGGGGCCGATCAGGACGACAGGTGCCATGGGCCTCATACTGGCAAAAGCCTTAAACACTATAACATTTTTCAGCACACAGTCATCAAAGAGGGGGTTCCTTGCACGGACTCATAAATCAACTATAGTTTTGATGGGGCGATAGTAAAAAAAACATCACCATGTGATTTATTTGTCGCTAACAAAACGTTTAGACCTCGTACGAATTTAATTGCTCTGCCAAACGTGCCGAGGCAAATTTCAGCCCAGTCAGTCAGTCAGTCAGTCAGTCAGTCAGTCAGTCAGTCAGTCAACAAGCATGCAACACGGTCTGCAAATAAGATGACAGGAGTCAAAAAGCAGTTTTAATATGACTATATGACTTTTAATATGATTATATGCCAACGCAACTGACAATTTTATTTTTTGCGTACAGTAGAACTTCGTTATAACGTACTTAGCGACTCTGCAAAATTGAGTGCGTTATATCCGAGGGCTACGTTATATCCAATGCCATCCAATGGGGTTTGCGCATAACACGGGATCGTACACGGCGGTACTTTATAACCGAGTATACGTTATAACGAAGTTCTACTGTATTACTCGTGGGTTGTGAAATGTTTGCGAAATTGGCCGAATTTACAGATATAAACTAGTTCACGGAAGGAGGAGGGTGATGATGCTGATGATGCTGATGATGATGATGATGGTGATGATGATGATGATGATGAAGATGATGAGGAGGATGATGACAGGAGGAGGGGATTAAGGAAGAGGGGCAGAAGGCCTCTGAAAAAGGAAAACCAATATTTTATTGGAAAACCTTGCTAAAATATTAACCGGTGACCATTGTGTTACAATGATTTGCCCCTCCTGGAAAATGAGGTAATCGAGGACATTGTGTTTTGCCCCTGGAAAAATGGTGATGGATGATGATGACGACGATGATGATTGATGTTATGATGCTGACGACAATGAAAATTATGATGACTACTATTACTATACTATTATTATTATTATTATTATTACTACTACTACTATTATTATTATTATACTTATTATTATTACTACTACTACTACTACTACTACTACTACTACTACTATCACCTCTAAGCACTATCGCAGTAGCGTACAGTGCTCTGTGGAGGACAATTCCCTTCCATGGAATAATCCAGTTTCAATGGTGTTTCTATTCAATGCAGCATCGACGCTATAGAACAATAGGATTCTCGTCTTTATATCCGCATGCACAGCGGATAATAGAAAACAGAATAGAATAAAACTGAATAGAATAGAAACTGAATAGAATTCGAACACCGGTCGCGATTGCTCTTCGGCGCAACAAAATTAATGGCCGGTCACACAGGAAGTGCAGAATTTTTCTACGTATGTGAAAAAACAACAACAAAAAGGTGAACCATGAACCATGAACAATGCTCAACAGTGAACCGTCGTTCGAATTGTGCGTGTGAGAAGCGCCATTGTAGCAGATACTCGCCATTTGTCACTTCTGTTGACGGTGCCATAACCGGGCACCGAAATGACGAACCGGCAAACCGCACGCCTTTGAATCACCACGAAGTGAAAAAACCGGTCACGCATTGGCGGCACTCTTGTTCTTGCGACGACACGCTTGGTTGGTTGGTTGGTGGAATGACGTCACACATCGTGAGAGAGGTCAACGGAAAACGGAAGTGCGAGTTCCACGCGCATGCGATCACGTGACTTCTGTTTCTATATTCGGATTAGTGAATGACCTTCGGGTAGAAATAGTGAGGGAGAGGTAGAGGGAGATTTTCCGGTACAGACGTTTTTTGGGGGTTTTTAGTTTCATTTTTATTTCATGTGTTTTCTCATTCTCTAGTCTCTTTAAAATTTGACGTTACGTTAAACTAACATCGAGTGTAGCATTATTATTATTATTATTATTATTATTATTATTATTATTATTATTAATTCTTTTTACTGGAGCTATAGAAGTTATTGATCTGATTGGATTCGAATGGCTATGCATTTGTTCGTCTGCTTAATTCATTTGATATAGACAGAGAGGGAGACATAGACCCAGAGAGAGGGTGACAGAGGCAGACAGAGGCAGAGATAGAGCTAGACACATAGAGAGAGATGTGAGAGAAAGACAGATACATAGATACGGAGACAGAAAAGCGGAAGACAGAGACAAAGAGACAGAGAGAGCTCAGAGAGAGAGCTCAGAGAGAGAGAGAGAGAGAGAGAGAGAGAGAGAGAGACAGAGACAGAGAGAGACAGAGACAGAGACAGAGACAGAGACAGATACAGAGAGACAGAAAGAGAGACAGGAAGACAGAGACAAAGAGACAGAGAGAGCTCAGAGAGAGAGACAGAGGCAGAGAGGAGGAAAGATCCTGCCTCGTATGATCTCAGTTTCACACTGTACCCATGCATAATGCATAATGCATAATGCATAATGCATAATGCATGGACAATTCGGAGAACGCCATTCAGATATCCGTCTTAATGACTGCATACACACCCAACTAACCGGAGACAACCCGCATTCGGCGATATGGCGCTATACAAGTATTCGACGAACGCTGTATATATATATCTTACTTACTTGCGCCGACCATCCATGATCATCGGAGTGCATAAATCTCGACGTGACACCTTATCGCTCACTCGCCGAGTGGAGCTGAGTGCCGGCGACCAGAGTGCCCGGGTTCGACGCAGTAAATGCGGGTAATTTGAAAGAATGTCGAATTCGTTATTGTCTGTGTTGCACGTCGAAGGTGGAGCAAGTGGCTTGGATTGAACGCGTTGATACTCCGCGGTGACAATTTTCGAATATAAAGTTCGTTCGCGGTATTGGCACTTGGAGAGACTATTGCACGAAAACCACTTAACCCCTTAACTGGGGATCCCGGATATATCCGTCCATTTTACATTGAGTTACAGTTAAATACCCAGTTAAGCAGTTAAGGGGTTAAAAGTTTAAAGACTATATCGCGATTCTGTAGTGCTAAGTAGGCCTTCCAAGATTTTACTCCGTATTTTTAAACAAACTAATGAGAAATAGATCGTTCAGTCTAACTGACTGTCTGTCCATGGGCGCCCGCATAAATTTTTCCAGGAGAGGCAAAACACGTTTTAACACAATGAATGGTCACGGTTAATATTTTAGCAAAGTTTTCAAATTTCAATGTGAAACATTAGTATTTGTATTTTCCAGGATGTAAAGTGCCCCCTCTTGCCATAATGTGCTGGCGCCCATATGTCTGTCTATTGCGTTAAAGTCTTGGTCTGAATTGATCTCCCCCTTCTCCCCAGTGGAGAATTTGGAGCGGCGAAGATTCTCTCTCCCTGCCCCCCCCAAACACTGCTCACCCATAGACTAGTAGTCCATGGCTGACCCTACCCAGAAAACAGAAGAATCGAGAGTTACGATGTTCACCGTTTGACGGACGCGACTATAAATAAACCTAAAACGCACATACATTAACGCCTTCCATTACAAAAAAATTTCCTGACGTCTTAACCCCTTAACTGGGCAACTATTTGTAACTCAATGTAAAATGGACGAGAGTTACTCGGGGCACCCAGTTAAGGGGTTAACAGTTACTAGATTATTATCATTTCTTTGACTGTGACTCCATAACTTCGAATTATTTGGGGTCTTTCGTGGTTCATAGTACAGTGCCACCTATCGATCAAAAACATAAATTTGGCAAATCAAATATCTCTTCACGCCTTAGTACTGTATATCTTATTGGAAAAAATCGTGGACAGAAAATATACGAACGAGAAAGTTCTATAATCTTTCGGTTAACAGAAACAAATTAATTGATAGAAACCTAAAAAAATCAACTGCCCAAATTTCTGGACACATAACAAGAAAGGAAGGAAGGACTGGAAATTCTGGCAATAACAGGAAATATAGAGGGACAAAGAGTACTAATAGGAAGACAGAGAATGCAATGAACAGATAGTCCAAGACAGTGGTGTAACCAGGATTCCCGGAAAGGAGGTTTTGGTTAATGCCTCTATGCATAGCAAGGGTAAGTGTCTAGCATAATGAAGCAATCAAAAAGTCTCCCTCCCTCCCCCCACTGGTCTGACCCCCCTCCGCGGCCCGCTACTGGTCTCACTCTATAAGTACCATTCTGTGTGTGTTACTGTAATTGCTAATAATATTACTAATCGAAAAGCCCATTATCAAGGGTGTTCTTACTTGCTTACTTAGGCCTAGGCCTACTTGCTTACTTACTTACTTGCTTGCTTAATTGCCTACTTACTTCTACTTACTTACTTACTTATTTACTTACTTATTTACTGCTGCTGTTCGCGATTAAGGTACGGGTGAGGATGCAAGAGAATTAATCGACGGAAGAACGAACGAATAATAGATCGGATATTAAAGGACGCGTAGAGAAGAATTTCTGAGCTTATGTATGGATTTCACTCTCCCGCTTAATGACTCAAAGTTCAGGGGGTCGTATAAGGTCAAGGGTTCTTATAGGGCACCTCTGACAGCCTCTCGGTTCTTCTTCTTTCGTTCTTCCCACCCCACCAACCCCACCAACCCCCACCCCCCGCCTCATCCTCTCAAACCCAATGAAGTCTTCATTAGTTTAAAGTCAATTACCCCCGGCCTCCCAGAGGTCGACCAACGCGACTGCTTTTCCCGATCGGGGGCCCCGGCCCCAGTCTCCGGTCCTCCCCCTGTCGCTGTCCCCGACGGACGGAGGGGTCGCGGGCAGGAGGACCGAACCGGCGGTCCCGACCCCCGGTTATTACCGCCCGTCTCGGCGACGGCGACGGCGACGGCGACGGCGGCGCAAAGTCGATTAATAGGAATCGCCGACGGAATATGGAATCAAGGTGGAGGAGGAGGAAGACGCGCGGACATCTAAACGGCTATAGCTTATTACTCGCCTCGTTCATCTTGTATTATCGCCACATCGACGACCCCCACCCCCACCCCCTCACCCCACCCGACCCAAGTCTCCATCCCTCTGCAGCGCCACTCACTCCCCACCCCCAGATTTCTCGCCCCGTCGTCGACCGCATAATTTTTTTATGAATAGGGGGTCAGTTACTGTTATCGGAGGGCAGAGGTCCTGATATGTTGGAAGGGGGATCACAGCGGCAAAACTCTCGATTAAGCTTATATTAGGTTTAGTAAAACTTTGGACCATAGTCAAGAGCCTATTAGGCCTATATATAATCATCAGGGGCGTAGCGACTGGGGTATATCGGTATATACCCCTCCCCACAAAAAAATCAGATTACCTTCAAGTCTGTAATGTGTTTTTGACGATTTTCAACGTTTCTTTTACAGATTTATACCTCCCAATCACATTATACCCCCCAATCAAATTCCTAGCTACGCCTCTGATAATCACCGTCATTGAACTTCTATAGCACCACTTTTGTAATATACAGTAGAATATCAAACTGTTGGATGTACAGTAAGGCTTTTTGCATATATAATGTCATATCATTAAAATTGTTAAAATTGCCTGTTTCAGTAAAAAGTAAGCGAACTTTGATTTTAATTTGAGGGAATTTTTGGAAATACATTGAAAGTGATTTACCGAACGAAGCCCTAAGTCTCCATGTAATGCCAAGCAATAAGACTTCTTGTGGGGGAGGGTTTAGGTTCGGAGCCAGGCACCCCAAAGAGGTGTTCACAAAATGCGTTGTTCTTCATTCATCAATCATCATGCATCGGTGTTCATCATTCTTTTTCTGACTAAA